>CAMZMU010000107.1:24352409-24650731 GCA_947311845.1 Poa pratensis | reverse complement strand
GACCTTCTTGAAGGTCCCTTTGTTCTGGGCAAATGGTTCAACTGAGAGCGGCGGGGCAAAGGAAGACCCATTGAACGGAATGACTACAGTGGATCTCACGAATGTTGCGTACGACAACGAACCATTCGTTCTAGCCAAGGATGTGGCTCAGGTTTTTCTATGTGAAGGACATGTCTACCAAGCCAAAAAAAAAGAAAAGATAAGGAAGTGAATACATCAGCCGATGAGCCAAAGCGCCACATAGTTCTTTTAGGGAAAAGAACATCGTGGGAGTGGAGGCAAGACAGACATGTCAGAAGATTACGACAAGTTTCATGAAATTCCGCCCTCATAGTGACCACTGACCAAGCCTCAGTTATGCAGACCCTTGTCCATGTTACGGAGCGATCAGAAGAAAGGGTCTCACAAAAAGAAAAAGCGAAGACTAAATAGGGATGTGTTCATATGTGTATAATTTATTAAACTTTTATATATTATAGTATGGAGGACAAGACAAGACAGTCAATGAAATCAAGCGTATGGCGTGGCGGAATGTAGTACTTAATTTTTATAAATTTTTGATGTAGCATCAAACTTTGTGATGTGAAATGATCACTGCGCATGTAGTACTTGATTTATAAATTTTTGAATTGATTTTAAATTAAGCGTATGTAGTACTTAATTTAAAACCAAGCGCATGTGATACTTCATTTTAAACCAAAACAGAAAACAGGAAAATGAATGCAATTTTACTTAATTTAGACAAGTAAATCAAAAGATATAAAAAAAGTAACAAACCAGAAAATTTAAAAAAATTAACCTCTAGTACTGGGCCGTGCGACCACCCGGTACTAGAGGTCCACTGGGCTTGGCGCGCAAATTTTCGCGGCCCTGAGGGACCTCTAGTACCGGGTGGTAACACGGCCCGTACTAGAGGGTCTCTAGTACCGGGTGGAGCCACGGCCCGGTTACTAGAGGCCTTTTTTGGCGCTACTTCTAGTGGCTCGGCCGAAATATTTGTCCAAGTCCAGCAAATCGACGCTCCCGCCTCCGGGCTCCAGACGATGCCGCCTCCTGCGCCGCCAGGCGGATTTCGTCCCCGCGCCGCTGCCGCCCTCACGTGGGTCGCCGTCCTGCTCCTGCTCCGGGCGCGGCCGTCCCCGCTCTTCCCCCGAGCAAGATCGTCGCCCCCGAGCAAGCAAAGCTCGCCCCCCCGACACACGGTGAGGTCGTCCCCCCCCGACCTACTACTCTCTCCCTCTCTCAGATCTAGCGCGCGGCAGCGGCGGAGTTGGCAAACAAGAACATATTTTTTAGGGCCTAAGGGCCGATTCATTATGGAGGAGGCCACAAACGGCCGTTTACATTGGGGGGGGGGGGAGGCCATTAATAAGGCCTTACATTGAGGGGGGAGAGGGGGGGCTCATCGTCGCCGTGCCGCCTAGTCGTCGAGGACGATCCACGGCGGCGGGGTCCAGAGATGCTCCGGTGGCGCCTGCTGCTACTGTCGTGGGGTAGATAACACGGCAGATGCTACTTTGGGTAGCTTGAGTTGATGGGCAAGGCGACACTAGCGTCTGGGAGATTGTTTAGCATTGCAGGGACAAAAGGTTTACCCAGGTTCGGCCTCTCCATTGGAGATAAAGACCTACTTCCTGCTATCTTGTTATTGATCTCGATCTCGATAACCCGGCTACGACAACAGAGCCGGATCTCGATCTTGGTTACAAGGTTGTGGTGTTTCTCTCGGTGGTTCTCTCGCCTAAGCTTGGATCGTAAAGTTCTCTCTCAACTAGGGCTCAGGGACCGGTTTATATAGACTACCGGGTCTCCTGGCACTTTACAATACGAACCCGGGCTCTCCCCAGACTCGGAATCCTATTCTAGCTCTTCTAGCCTTCGTATCCTCCAAGTCACGAACCGCCTCTGGTCTTCTAGAAACTTCCCTTCCTGAACCGGGTTACCGCCAAAGCCTCTGGCCCAGCAACATAACCCGGCCCATGCTGATGGTTAGCTGGCCTGGCCGGGCCTCCTGCCTGGCGGGTCATGCTTCCCTCTTCATGGGCCTACCGGGTTATCATCCCCCCATCAGTAGCCCCCAGATTAACCTGGTTGCCAGGTTGGCATGCTCGACTCTTATTCTTGAATATTGCTTCTTTGAACAGAGCTGGTATCCTGGCCAGCCGGGTTAATCACCTGAAACATAAGACAACAGATAACAAGTCTAACATTAGAGCATGCCCTTTTCTCCTTTACTTGGCCAGTTTCTTTGGCGGTTCACGCCGTAACCCGGTTAACCTTGCCGGGTTCCGACGCCCGGGTTTCACTTTCAACACTTAGCGAAAACTATCTCCCAACTATCCATCCTTATCCATCTTAACCACGATCTTATCATTTAATACTCCGTAATTATCTCATTCCGTTTGTCGTTGACTTTTAGTCAAAGATCCTTATCTCTTCACTTTTTACCACAACACCCCTAGGGTTTTCACTGCGCCTATAAATAGAAGGCCAGGAGACACCACAGTCATTTTTCCCCACCGAGTTCATCTTCTTCCTCGCGCGCGCACTGTAGCAGCTGCGGATCCAATCTCAAATCGAGCTCTTCAATCTCTTGCAAGAAGATCTACAGGTACGTTTATCCCATGCATCCGTGCTCCGCACCTGATTTCAACTTGAATCTTGTCCAGATTTACTTCGCATTTCCTTCTCCGCGTATCCACATCTAGAACTAGGGTTTCACTTCTCCATTGTTGCGCTCAGAGAACCTCAAAGCTTCCCAGCCATGGTGAAGGATAAAGCCAAGGCCGGAGCTCCCCGCGCGGCGAAGAAGCTCGCGAAGAAGCCCCACAGCGCCAGCGCCGGTGCATCTGGCTCCGCCGCCCCTGCTGCTACTCAGGTCAACTGGACCAAATCCACAGTGACGACCTTGATGCTGCAGGAATATGTGAATTGCGGCGAGCTTCCTCCAAAGGATGAGATCCAATGGCGCGCTGCTGGAGAAGAAATCCGCCCCAGCCCCAAGGAAGGTGAAGTGGTGGTTTTCCTCGACCATGTTCAGCGCGGCCTTCGCCCCCCGGGTTCCCTGTTTTTTCGCCGGGTCTTGAAGTACTACGGCCTTAGGCCTCAAGATATCGCGCCCAACTCCATGCTGAACATCAGTAACTATGTGGTGTTCTGCGAAGATTATTTGCAAATGGCTCCGAGCCTCGAGTTGTTCCTTGAGTTTTTCTACTGCAACCCCTCCCGCAAGGATCAAGTACTTCCATATGGGGGAGTTGCAATCCAGCGCCGAAGGAGTGCGATTTCCCGGCTCTCCTTCTAGCCAGCCACCCAAGGGGTGGCAAAACACTTATTTTTACTGCCAAGACACCTCTCCAGAATCTGATGATGCCCGTTACCCGGCTTTCCGAAACTCGGGTTTAACATATGACGCCAAGATGAACAGTTACGCAAATGACGCCGAGCGGGTCAAGCTCGAGCCCATTCTTCGCCGGGCCAGAGCTTTACTCGCCCATGGTCTCAAGGGAACAGATCTGGTCAAGTGCTGGATCGGTTGGTTCATCCAGCCACTCAGCATCAGGACCCGGCTAATTTGCCAGTACACTGAAGAAACCACAGACAATATGCGTTATTCAGAGATGACGCTCACTGATGATCAACTTGTGAAGAATGCCAAGAGACTACTTGGCGAGAAGAAAGACGCCATTGCACTGAACGGGCTTGCCCCATTTAGTGCCAAGAACAAACCCCCCACGGTAAAACTAACACTCAATCCATCTTGTTTACTTTAACCCGGCAAACTCATCCATAGACTGTTATTTATCGTGACTGCTTTTTCTCAGGACTCCAAATGGTGGAGCGTGGATTTTACCCCAACATCCTCTCCTGACGGAGAGGACACAGAAAGTGAAGACGATGAACAAGAAGAAGAAGGTGAGCTTGACTCCGTAGGCCGGCTCTTCCTCCAGCTGATTAACAACGAAGTCCCCAACAAGGACACCTCTACTGACAACTCAGCAAATTTTATTCCAGGCCCCACAGACCCGGCTTCTGACGTAGCGCCGGGTCCCCAAGTTACTGCAGCTCCAACTCAGAAGAGGACCCGGGCCACCATTGCCAAGGTACCACACTCTTTTCTCAATCTTCATGATGAACTCATCTTAAACTTAAGCACAACCACAGGAAAAGGAGGCTGAGAAGGAGGCTGAGGCGAACAAGAGACGCCGAACCCGGTCTTCTACAAGCGAAGCCTCCCTGAGCCCAGGTATCCCTCAACGCTCTTTATCAAGCTGGGCCAAATCCATCCAGAAGACGCCCAGCAAACAGTTCCCTTTAGCTGGCAAGATCCGGGTTCCTAAACCATCTCGTTTGTCAGATTCTTCCTCGGATGGTGTTAGCACACCCGAGGATTTCCCGATCAACACCGGGTTAGAAATACTTCTCATATCTTTTCCATACCTTATACTTCACTGTCCCATTCTTTTTAACTAAGACATTATTTTGTTCCAGTGCCAGGGCTTTTATGGAAGAAGACCCGGAGTCTCCTCCCGCGGCATCCCCTCCTCCAGCAACCACAGAACCTTCTCCATGGAGGCACACATAGAAGAACCAGAGGACAAGGACGAGCCAAGGGAGAAGCAACCCCCGTGGCTTCTCCAAAAATGTTGTTGACCCGGTGCCAGAATCCTCGCCAGCAGCTCCCTCACCCGGGTTAGGTTCTGGGACAAAAGAAGATGAAGTGCAGGTTACTGGAACCCGGCATGTTCCAGTACAAAGTGCTCCTGAGACTCTGGCCAAGGTGCCAGCCCCAGATGCTGACCCGGCAACTCCTGCCAAGAACAAGAACCCGGCTTCCTCCTCAAACTCACCGGCTCTGAACACCATGTCTGTTCCAGCACTTTGCGATGAATATTTTTCTCGCCTAGCTCAACACAAGACCCTGGAGACAGAACTGGTCGCCCTGATCCAAAAACGATATGAGGTACCCATTTTTACTTCTTGCATAACTATACCCTGAGTAGCCCCCAAGCTCTAAGTTCATCACTTGTGATGAGCTTGGTGCTTTCAATACGCATTCCTTAGGAAAAAACTTCAAACCTGTAGCCCCCAAGTGCCGGGTTGTCTGTTTACAGCAACCTGGGACTAAAAACTTCCATCACTTAAAACTTACTCACTTTCACATCAAAACTTTGAACACTGTAGCCCCCAAGTGCCGGGTTGTGTGCCTGCAGCAACCTGGGACTTCTTTATTACGTTGAACAATTGAACTTCAAATTGAGTAGCCCCCAAGTGCCGGGTTGCACGCCTGCGGCGACCTGGGACTAACATAATTTTTTGCATCTTAACAGGAAGACCATGCCAAGGCCCAAGCTGAGATTACCCGGCTTGCTGACGCTGCCAAGACTGAATCTGAGACCCGGGCTAATCACTCAGCTCAACTCCAGGCCTTGGAGGAAAAGATTACTGCCTTGACACAAGAAAACTCCGATCTGAAGAAGGACATGCAGGAGAACGAGGAGAACTTCCAGGAGCAACAGGAGACCCTGCAGAAGCAGCTGGATGAAACCAACAACGAGCTGACCCGGCTAAAAAGAATGATCACCTCAATGGTTGAATCTTTAGTGGGTAAGCACTACTCCTTGAATTTCAACCTAAACTGATCAAACAGACCCGGTTTTTGAAATTTCATTACCACTTTTTCTTACACAGGCCCTCGTGATGGTAACCTCCGCAAAACCGCTGCAGAGAAGATCAAATGCATGTACACGCTGACCCGTCAGCTGTACTTTGGCAGCTGCGAGGTCATCAAAGCCGCTAGGCTCTGGGAGAACCCGCCAAGCAAGTACACTGAAGTCCTTGGGCATCTGTCAACAATGCCGCAATGGATCCATCTGCTCAAAGATCAGCTTGCAGGGCCGGGGTGATGCGAGGTCTTGCCTTGGCAAAGGCCTACCATCCCCAGCTAAACCCGGCTCCACTGATGAAGGGCTTTCCTCAGTTTGACACTGATGGCAAGGAGTTTGATAAGAAGTGCTATGCCCGGGTTGTGAAGCAAACCCGGCATGTTGCCACTGTTATTGCCAGCAAGATGAAGCTCACCACCTTACAGCTTGGATATAATGAGAATGATGAAGAGATCATGGATGACGAGCCACAACGCGTCGATCTCCTCCAAAGCTATAAGGATTCTATTGACCCGGCAAAGAATGCTCCTGGTACCTCCACTGCTCCCAGCTCCTCTACGCCAGTTATTCCTCCTCCGTCACGGGCGATAGCTGAAGAAGATGATGAAACCTTCTTCCAGCCACTTCGAAAAATCACCCGGCGCAAGACCAAGGCCAAAGAAACCGACGAGACCAAGGAGCCAGAGCTAACCCGGCGGCCGCCGAAGAAGAAGAAGACCCGGCAAAGACCGTCGAAGATCAACCAACCGGCTCTCCTCCCGTGACCCGGCTCCTGAAGCCAAAGCGTGAAAACTTACGCAGATGCTGTTACTCTGCAAGAAAACAATCTCTATTCGGCCCTTTGGGCGCTTATTGTAATAACTTTTGCACTGTCTGCCTATGCCTGTGATGGTGCGCCTATGCACCTGATGAAACTTTTATGCTATTCTCAAACTTTTGCTATGAAATATGCCTCTTCTGTGGTTTTGATGACCCTTTTGATTTCTTTAACTGTGAGCCGGCTTTCGCATGGATACCCTGTCGCTACTTCTCTGAGAAAAACAGGGTCGAACCAAGTCCCAATGGGCTTCATGGTTGATTGAATTTCCAGGTGAGCAATCAGGCCATAAAATTGCGAGTCACATCAGCTCAACAGCAAGATAACCAAGAATAAACTAGTGGCGTAAAGCCGGGTCTTGGGATTGCAGCTGCAAACTATTGTAGTAGGAGCCCCCAAGACCTGGATCAATGTTTATAAAGTAATGGCTTAACTATGCAACATTACCCCATTGATCCTCATACTGGTGGGACACGCTCTCTGGGCGTCCTCAAAGATAACTATGCACTTATTCTTATGACAAAAACATAAACAAATAAAACATAAACTTCTCCTTCATACCTCTGAATCCAAAGTTATGGATACTGTAACGAAAACTGCACAGCCGGGTCACGAAACATCGAGACCCGGATGACCGTGAAAAGCCGGGTCTTGGGGCGAGCCCCCAAGGCCAAACTTAACCATAGAGCTATGCAACACTACTTATCAAACATCAAAAAAGGAACAAAAAGGACACAAATTTCTGTTCAACCTTCACTTTATTGATAGAAAAGGTTAGGTCAGCAAGCCGCCTCATTAAAAACCTTCCAGTCCCCTTAGGTACCCTGGTAAGGAAAAGAGCGCGTCTGAAACCTGCTGCCTGTTACATCGTGTTTTACATCTCATATCTCTTTCTCATGCTAAGTATAATATGGGCGCAGCTGCGCAATATTCCATGGCCTCTCACGCTCTTCCAATGAAAAGGTAGAGTGCGATGTGTCATTGACAGACTCGGACTTTTCTCTTGCATCCACCAAATAATATGAACCATTGTTCAATTTCTTGCTTATGATGAAGGGCCCTTCCCAAGGGGGAGATAGCTTGTGCATCCCTTCTCTGGATTGCACCCATCGTAGCACTAAATCTCCCTCCTGGAAAGTGCGAGTTTTAACCCGGCGACTATGATACCGCCTCAAATCTTGCTGATATACTGCTGATCTCTCCAGTGCTTGTTCTCTATGCTCCTCAAGCAGGTCCACAGCATCCTGCCGGGTCTGCTCATTTTCTGTTTCAACATAAGCCGCCACGCGAGGCGAGTCATGAATTATATCACTTGGCAAAACTGCCTCTGCCCCATACACCATAAAGAAAGGGGTCATCTTTGTGGATCTGTTTGGTGTTGTGTTGATTCCCCAAACTACTGATGGCAACTCCTCAACCCACGCTCCAGCAGCTCTGAGACACGGAACCCGGAGACGTGGTTTCAAACCTCGAAGCAACTCCTGATTTGCTCGTTCTACTTGTCCATTGGCCTGTGGATGAGCAACTGAAGCAACGTCTAAACGTATACCCTGATTTCCACAAAACTTTGCCATCTCACCAAGGGACATGTTAGTACCATTATCTGTGATGATACTATGAGGATACCCAAACCTGTGTATGATCTGCTTCAAAAACTTGACCGCTGTAGCTGCTTCACAATTAGTAACAGGCATCACCTCAACCCACTTTGTAAACTTATCAATGGCAACCAAGAGGTGGGTTTTCTTGCAAGGAGACATGCTAAAAGGACCCACCATATCAAGCCCCCAAACTGCAAAGGGCCAAGTCAAGGTATTGTTCGCAACTCCTGAGCCGGCACATGAATTTGCCGTGCATATCTCTGGCAACCATCACATCTACTCACCAAGCGTTCTGCATCTGCCTGAGCTGTGAGCCAGAAAAGCCGTGTCTGAAAGCTTTTGCTACTAAAGACCTTGTTGAAGCATGATGACCACAATCTCCCTCGTGAATCTCTTTCAAAATTTGCCGGCCCTCCTTTCCAGACACACACTCTGAAATACTCCAGAAACACTTCTCTTATATAACTCGCCATCAATAACTACGTATGCCTTAGCTCGGCGCACAATTTGCCGGGATATAACTTCCTGCTCTGGCAGCTCTCCACGCAAAAGATACGCCAAATAAGGTTCTGTCCACTCTGGAATTTCATGAGTTGCTGCTACCAATTGCGAATCCGGGTCTTCCTGACCCGCCAATTCCTCTACGCCCTGAGGCTTAACTGATGGAGTCCATAGCTCGTCCAAGAAAACATTAGGTGGAACCGGCTCTCTGCGTGAGCCGAGTCTTGACAAAGCATCTGCAGCATCATTTTTCCTGCGGTCAATATGATCCACCTGATAGCCTGAGAAAAACCCGGCTACCCTGTCCACCTCTCTCCTGTAAGCCGCCATTGTTGCATCTTTTCTATCCCATGTTCCTGAAACTTGCTGTGCCACTAGATCTGAATCCCCATAACAATTAATATGCTTGATGCTCATCTCCTTTGCCATACGCAAACCATGTAACAAAGCCTCATATTCCGCCACATTGTTAGAGCAATCAAAGTGAATTTGCAAAACATAGCTCAGTTTATCACCCTTGGGAGAGGTTAACACAACTCCAGCTCCTGAACCTTGTGCCTGCTTAGACCCGTCAAAGTGCATAACCCAAGGTTTGAGACCCGGCGCAAGAGGTGGTGCACTCAACTGCGTCCAATCATTAAGAAAATCCGCCAATGCCTGCGATTTGATAGCTGTACGAGGCACATAGTCAATGTGGTAAGGCCCCATCTCTATTGCCCACTTGGCAATTCTTCCTGTAGCTTCTGAATTCCTGATAATATCTGCTAAGGGTATTGAACTCACCACTGTGATTGGATGCTCCTGAAAATATGGCTTCAACTTTCTGCTTGCCATGAAAACACCAAATACTAGCTTCTGCCAATGCGGATAGCGCTGCTTTGCTTCTGATAACACCTCACTAACATAATAAACCGGCCTCTGAACCGGGTTTTCCTTGCCTTCCTCCTTACGCTCGACCACCACCACAGCACTCACAGCTTGAGGCCCGGCAGCGACGTATAACAGCATGGGTTCCTTGGGACCCGGGGCCGCCAGAACTGGCGCTTTTGATAATTGTTTCTTCAGAGCTTCAAATGCCTCGTCTGCTTCCTGATTCCACACAAAATTGTCTGTTTTCTTTAGTAACTTGTATAAAGGTATTGCTTTTTCTCCGAGCCGGGATATAAACCGGCTTAGCGCAGCCACACATCCTGTCAACTTCTGAACATCTGCCAATTCCTCAGGTTTTTTCAAACTTTGGATGGCTCTGATTTTTTCCGGGTTTGCCTCAATTCCACGCTCTGACACAATGAAACCGAGCAATTTTCCCGCTGGAACTCCAAACACGCACTTTGTAGGATTAAGCTTCATCTTGTACTTCCTCAAATTTTTGAATGTTTCTGTAAGGTCGCTGATAAATGACCCGGCTTTTTCTGACTTGATCACCACATCATCCACATAAGCATGCACATTGCGCCCAATCTGATCATGAAAACAATTTTGAATGCACCTCTGATAAGTTGCTCCTGCGTTCTTCAACCCAAAAGTCATGGTTTTGTAGCAAAAAGCACCAAAAGGGGTGATGAACGATGTCTTTTCCCAATCCTGCCTGTTTAGCTTGATCTGATGATAACCTGAATATGCGTCCAGAAAACACAAGAGCTCGCTGCCTGCCACTGCGTCAACAATTTGGTCGATGCGCGGCAGTGCGAACGGGTCTTTTGGACAATGTTTGTTGAGACTTGTAAAATCAATACACATCCTCCACTCGTTATTTTTCTTCAGAACCAAAACCGGGTTAGCCAACCACTCTGGGTGGAAAACCTCCATGATAAAGCCGGCTTCCAACAACCGGGCTATCTCCTCTCCTATAGCTTTTCTTCTCTCTGCGTTCATTTTTCTCAAACCTTGTTTCACCGGCCTTGCCTTTGGATCAACATGTAAACGGTGCTCAGCGAGTTCAGTCGGAATGCCTGGCATGTCACTAGGTGTCCACGCAAAAACATCCCGATTCTCACGGATGAACTCGATGAGCGCGCTTTCCTATTTATCAGTTAGGCTGGTCCCTATGGCGAACTGCTTGGAGGAATCCCCAGGCACAAAATCCACCATCTTAGTATCCTTTGCTGCTTTAAACTTTGCCCTGTCATCTTCTGTTGTTGGTTTTTTGAGCGCCTTGTTATCCTGCGGGTCAAGATTAGACCTGTAAGCTTTCAACTCCTCTCTAGCACAAGTTCGCTCTGCCAGGGCTGCATCTCCCTCGTCACATTCTGCTGCAATTTCTCTGTTACCATGAACAGTGATGATCCCCTTGGGACCCGGCATCTTCAACTGCAAGTACACATAACACGGCCTCGCCATGAACTTGGCAAAGGCCGGCCTTCCAAACAACGCATGATAAGGACTTGGAAATTTCACCACCTCAAAGGTGAGCCACTCTGATCTGAAGTTATGGATAGACTCGCCAAAAGCAACCTCTAATGAAATTTTTCCCTCAGGTGTAGCAGACTTCCCAGGAACTATACCATGAAATATTGTTGATGTTTTCTGCAACTGTGACTCCTTCAGACCCATACGCATAAATGTTTCCCAGTACAAATGTTAATGCTACTGCCACCGTCCATCAAAACCTTCTTTAACTCAAAGCCATGAACTTGAGGAGCCACAACTAACGCAAGCAGACCCGGGTGCTCCACCACATCCGGGTGATCTGCTCTGCTCCAAGTAATAGTATGCTCTGACCATCTCAAATACCTTGGTACCCCTACAGCCACTGAATTAACTGCCCTTTTGACTATCTTTCTTTCTCTCTTGGTCGTGCCACTAGTATATATATGATATTGGCCAAGTTGCCTTGGCTGGTTCGAGAATCCACCCTGATTGCCTGTGTTTTGGCCGGGTCCTGTATTTCCAGTTGGTACCGCGTTTGCTCCAGTTAGAGGTCCCGCAGCCGGGTTAGCACTCGGGCCGGGTCCTCCACTCCTGTTTGCTCCTTGCAGAGCTCTTGAATCTCATTGTTTTTCCACCTGTTCAAATCCACACACTGGGCCAATGAATGATTGGCAGGTCTGCCGTTCTTGCTATGACGAGGACACGGCATCCTGAAGGCCTCTTCAGTGCTCATTGGCGTGTTCCTTGATAACTATTTCCACCACCATAACTCCCATTATTTCCCTGATAACCTCTGTTTTCCTGATAACCTCTGTTTTCCTGATAATTCCCATCCATCCTTTGCCTCTGAAACCCGGCATTTGCATTTGCAACTAGCTCTGAGTTTCCTTCCTGATGCCCACGCTTGTGCTGGTTCTGATTGCTGTTGTTATTGTTTCCCGGGCCATTGTTCTTTCCTCCATTGTTCGCAGCACCTTTCCCTTTTTCTTCCTCACTATCATCCTGGGTTTTGTCCGTGGCTGCATGTCTGTTGCACGCATCCATCAACTCTGCCATAGTAACGGGCTTAACCCGGTGTCCTTCCTTCATGCGACCCAGCTTCTGCACCAAGGGAGCGTACTTGCAAGTTTTCTCCATCGATGAAATTGCATCCTTGGGCTCGATACCTGATGAAGAGTGCAGGATCTCCGTGACCCGGCCCATCCAGTGACGAGCTGACTCGCCCTTCCTCTGTACGCAACGATCAAGATCTTCAATGGAAAATAAACGCTTGCACGTGCCCTGAAAGTGCTTGATGAAAATTGTTTTCAGCTCATCCCAAGAATTGATAGATTTTCTGGCAGATTCTTGAACCACAACTTTGCTGCACCATCACTCATCATCAAATACATATACTTTGCACAAACGTTCTCTGTGGCATTGCGTATACACATTGCCATCTCATAACTGCTCAACCAACTCGCCGGGTCTGTGCTCGGCTCATAATTGGCAATCTTGCTTGGCTCCTTGAACTTCTCAGGGAAAGGCTCTGCTCTAATGGCATCTGAAAGACACTTGGGACCCGCCAAAGTGGAAGAACTTGCTAAAAGATTAATGTTACCCGGCGAACTTGCAGATGCTGCTGGCACGGGACCCGGTCCTCCTTGTGGTGCTCCAGCTGCTGGTACTGCCGGGTTTGCATTAGCTGCACTCCTTCCTGCCCGCGATCTATTGACTATCTGCTGAGCCACAGAAATTGCAGGGGCGGGTTGATACTGCTGATTATTCTGGTTTTGGTTCTGCTGGGGCGGGTTTTGCTGCTGCCGCGGCAAACCCGGCCAATGGCGGGTTTCCCCCATGGCGACTCTTGCTACGATACGTTGTAGAGTGAAGCGCACTTTTCTCTTTTGAGTACTGAACTTGCTGAGCAACCGCAGTGCGTAACATATCAATGGCACGCCGAGCTTCAACCTCTGCTGGCGAGTCTCCTAATGGAATACGATCTAGTGCCAAAGTTGCGGCGTATACGTTATCTGCTGGATTGGAATAGTGACCCGCCGGCGTATGAAACCTTGGTGTCCTGGGCGGCAGACCCGGATTTCCCCTGGCTCCCCCAGCGAGAAGACCCGGCGCCGCTGCAACTGCAACCCAGCTGCTCCTGTTCCTCTGTCTGGTTCTATATTTGCTCTAACAACTGGAGCCACCTGGGTTACACCAACTGGTTGATCTTCTGGGGTCCTAAACAATACTGCTGGGTTTATGGCGTTTTCTCCAGGGGCCAGCCGGCTCTGGTGCCTCCTCCGGTGCGCCCTGGTCATCTCATTGAGACGATTTTCCTCATCCTCTAATTGCTTTCGCCTAATCTCCATATCTTCTTTTTCTGCCATTGTGTCTCTGCGTACCTGCTCCAAGGCCCGGCGTGCAGTATCCAATTCTATAGCTCTTGCTGCTGCGTTCTCTGGAGTAACAATCCTCGTAAGTGCGGTTGGATCTAAGACCAGGCCATTGTTAAACATGGCCCGGGTCCCAGTTGCATTGTTTCTTTCCTCACCCTGAGCTCGGTTATTGAGAAAACCGAAGCTATTCCTGTAACGCGCCGTGTTTTCACTTTCCTCTGATACCGAAGCCGGGTCTCCATCAACCCTTTGGCCCGCCAGCTCCAACACTGGTGGCAATTGTTGCTGCTGCTGACCCGGAGTAAAAGCTGGTGGCACAACCGTTGACGGTGATGCCCCCGCGTTGATCGAAGGAGCAGTGTAAACCGCCACCCTCCTAACCGGGCTTGGAACGGACTCTTGCTCCTCTTCGTCCTCTTCTTCTACTCCATATCCGAACCGGCCTCGAACAAGGGCAGGATCGATTCTGAATCTGCATAGTCCCCCACATCACCCGGGACTGGAGCCGGGTTTCCCGATCTCTCCTCGTGCACGTCCAGGGGCAGCTCATCTTCAGCCGTACCAACTGATTCTTCTCCATCAGATTGAACAATTGTGGCAGCTCCTGACACAGATTCATAGTCTCCATCACTAGCAGATCTAGTTGCAATCATACCAACAAAAACGTTAAACTTGCCAATTGGAATAACATCACCTGATTCAAGTAGATCTGATTCCGGCCCCCAGCCAAAATCATCAACGATGGGCTCTCCTTGTGAATTGAGGGTGATCTCGCCGAAAACATAGTTCTCTACTCCTTGCTTTGCTTCTCCCATGATGGTGACACCTTTGGACGCGATTCCCACAGACGGCGCCAACTGTCGTGGGGTAGATAACACGGCAGATGCTACTTTGGGGTAGCTTGAGTTGATGGGCAAGGCGACACTAGCGTCTGGGAGATTGTTTAGCATTGCAGGGACAAAAGGTTTACCCAGGTTCGGCCTCTCCATTGGAGATAAAGACCTACTTCCTGCTATCTTGTTATTGATCTCGATCTCGATAACCCGGCTACGACAACAGAGCCGGATCTCGATCTAGGTTACAAGGTTGTGGTGTTTCTCTCGGTGGTTCTCTCGCCTAAGCTTGGATCGTAAAGTTCTCTCTCAACTAGGGCTCAGGGACCGGTTTATATAGACTACCGGGTCTCCTGGCACTTTACAATACGAACCCGGGCTCTACCCAGACTCGGAATCCTATTCTAGCTCTTCTAGCCTTCGTATCCTCCAAGTCACGAACCGCCTCTGGTCTTCTAGAAACTTCCCTTCCTGAACCGGGTTACCGCCAAAGCCTCTGGCCCAGCAACATAACCCGGCCCATGCTGATGGTTAGCTGGCCTGGCCGGGCCTCCTGCCTGGCGGGTCATGCTTCCCTCTTCATGGGCCTACCGGGTTATCATCCCCCCATCAGCTACGGTGGCGCCTCCTGCTCCTCCGGTGGCGCCTCCTTCTCCTGCTCCTGATCCGCCGACCAGCTCCCGCCGGTAAAGATCCAGGACTGGCCAACGAGGCCGGAGGCAGAGGTGGCGGCGGTGGAAGGTCCCGCTCCTGCTCGCGTTCCATGGCGTAGTGCCACGGCTCGACCTCGTCCGGGTCGTAGTACTGCGGTGGCGGCGGCGGCATCAGGGCGGCGGCCGCGGTCCTCACCTTCTCCCACCTCTTGATCTCGTCCTCGACGAGGCTGAGGTTGGAGGCATCGTACGCGGCCACCATCTCCGGGTCGTCCTCATCCTCGGGGACCTCCTCTTCGAACCACAGCGCGTCGGGCAGCGCTGGGTAGGCGGATTGGACGGCGCGGGGCGCCGGGGCGAAGTAGGAGTGGCGGCGGTCCTCGTGCTCGTCCTTGAGCCACTGCTCCCAGTGTGGGGAGTCCGCCGCGTAGACGGGGTCATCGCGGAGCTCCGCCGGGAGGAGGCGGCGCCGGCGCGTGATCTCCCTGTCCAGTTGCCTCCCAGGGAGCGGGACTGCCGGCACCGGAATCCTCTGCGGGTTCAGGTGCCAGCCCTCGGGGAGGTGGACGTCGCTCCACTCCAGCGTGGCGGCGTTGTCCCAGTGCCACTGGCACTCCGGCTCCGGCACGTAGCGCCGGCGCCGGATCCTCCTTCCTCCGGTGGTGGTGGTGGTTCGTGACGGCGCGTCGGGTGCGTGGGCGACCCGCACCGGTGGCGCGGTCCTCCGCACGCCCTGCGGAACGACGCCCAAGGCCGCCGGCGGTGGAGGCGGTGGAGAAGCGCGGCGACGTCTAGAGGACTCGCCGATCTCGTTATTCGGGGACTTCCCGAACCAGCGCGACATGGCGGCGAGGGCACTGGACGGGCGGAGGGGAACCGTCGGGCGGAGGGGAACCATGGGAGCGGAGCGGAGTGGAGTGTCCATATCCGCACGGGCGCGTCCCTTTTTAAAGACCAGGACCGTCGGGAGGGGAACCGTCGGGTGGGCCAGCGCTCGAGTCGCTGGCAAGTGGGCCAGGAGCATTGACTCCGGGTGGGCGGGGGCTGTTGGTGCTCCGCATTGACCACGGGGGTGAAGGCGAGGCGGCCGGGTGGGAACATGAGGCGGGGAGGTGAAGACGAGGCGGGGCGGGAACACGAGGCAGGGCGGCGGGGTCAGAACTGGGTCGCTGGCAGGTGTGCCAGCATTGACCACGCGTGGCCAGTGGGCGGTCACACGTGGCGGTGGGGCAGGTAGGCGCTAGCAGGTGGGCCAGCGATGACCACGGTGGCCACCTTTGACCAGGTTCTGGCCCAAATTTGGGCTGGGCTGGGATTGGGACAGCCTATGTTTATTTGAAAGATTTTTTTCTTTAGATGCAATCTTAAATTGTTTTTGTTGCATATTTGTATAGTTCCCTCCTTTGAATTATTGTACTAATGCTATTATTGTTTATCTTTTTTTTTGTATTAGTTAAACAATGGATGTCGATGCTCCCTTCACAACGAGAGAAGGGGAAGAAGAGATACTTTCCTACATTTTGGAACCCGGTGAATTTCGGCATCCCGCGGAAGGAGCTGAAGATGAGGACTCGGAAATTGGTGGACCCACGCCGTCTGGCGAGGTATATTAAGCCTATGTTGAGCAGATGCAATAACTGATTTGTGCATATATATGTATTCACACATGTTTCATATTTTTAGACCTCCGCATCGAACCAATCCACTAAACGAGGCCATGCCCAAGGGATGGGCAAAGATGAGCATCTCACAATTGACGAGGTGAATGCAACTACTGGCCAACCACTGGCACCCGTGCCGAACGCAGTTAAGTTTGTGCATCAATGCGGAGTCACTGTCAGGGACAACGTTTATATCAGCACTCAGGAATGGATTAAGCCAAAGTTAGAGGGAGTTAGTTACGTCGACAAGAGAACCAAAGATGTGCTTTGGAACAAGCTCATTGCACATTTCACCCTACCGGTCTTGGAAGATGAGGTGAAGACAAAAAAAATGACGGACAAAGTCAAGCATTTCGCTCTTAAGAAGATGGCTCAACAATTCAATAACTACAAGAACAAATTATTCCGTGAGTGGGAAGAAGATGGGAAACTTCCGGATTTCACCGGCACACGAGAGAGGCAGCGGCCTCACTGGCCTGCATTTCTGGAGTACAAGAAATCAGAACGAGCTAAGAAAATGTCGCAAACGAATAAGGATAATGCAGCGAAAAAGAAGTATCACCATAAGATGGGGCCAGGTGGCTACCGAGTTGCCGAGCCTAAGTGGGAAAAAATTGAGTCCGAGTTGCGTGAAAAAGGGCTCACCCCGGTCATAGAGGAATGGAACAGAAGGATAAGGAATTGGCTACTTGCGCATGGAGGGGAGTATGACATGGAAACAAGGGAGTTAATAATTGATGAAAGCAAAGTAGTCAACGGAGCCCAAAAAAAATTTATTGACTTAATTGCCAAGTCTAAAGAGGGAAAGTTTATTTCCGACAGAGAGAAGGACGAGCTGTCAGAGGCCCTCGGGACCAAAGAAAAAGGAGGATCAACACGAGGCTTAGGAGAAGTGCCGTGGATTGAAGGGTTTCCCCAGGACTGTGCCTCTTATAGAAGCCGATTGAGAGCAAAGAGGAGGAAGGAGCAGCAGGAATCAGTCCGGTTGATGATCTTAGAAAGAAATCATGACCAGATGGTTGCTCTCTATAAGGAGCAGCAGAAGCAAATAGATCAAATGCGCGAGCAAGGGGCGCCAACTCTTCAGCTGGAACAAGCGAGTCAAGGCGGCCCATCGCATCGCAGAAGCAGCGTGGCTTCCTCGGTTATGGTCGGTGATGATGAGACAAGTTACCCCGTGGATTATATCACGGAGAAAACAACTTGTGAGCTGCATGTCCCAGTATTTAACTTATCCATGAAGGCGGCGGATGGCTATGCATTCTCCATTGACTCTACATCATCGTGGCTTGGCAATGCCATTCCAGATGGATTTGCTCGTGTCGGCGTGGATCAAGTTGTACAAGGATATGAATCACTGAACCTTGAGTTCCCAAGAGCTGATGATGAGTTGGTGCTAGGGGACGTCGTGGGTGGTCTAATTCTATGGCGGAAGAAATACATCAAGTTTGCAGGCTAGGCGCCAAGGCCACCATCGTCTCCGCCAATTCACGATTCACCACCTGATGACGATGAAGGGGACGACAACCATCAGTCGCCTCCGCATCAGTCGTCTCCGCCGCCGCGTGCGCCGACTCCACCGCCGCATGAGCCGACTCCACTGCCGCGTCAGCCCACTCCGCCGCCGCATGAGCCGACTCCACCGCCGCATGAGCCGACTCCTGAGCCCCGACATAGGAAGGGTGGCACTTCGTCGTCCATGGGATTCGGGCGAGACCCCCGACGTTCGCCCCTCCCAAAAGTACCCAAAAGCCTTGACGACCTCAGAGCTTGCGACATGACTAAAGAGCAATTGGATGCGTGGGTGGATGCAGACACAATAAGACA
This sequence comes from Poa pratensis, assembly GCA_947311845.1. Lineage (NCBI taxonomy): Eukaryota > Viridiplantae > Streptophyta > Magnoliopsida > Poales > Poaceae > Poa > Poa pratensis. The sequence continues at coordinate 24,632,427 of CAMZMU010000107.1, read as the reverse complement.
GCTTGCACGGAAAAAGCCCGAGGAAAAGCAAACATTTACTGCAAAGGAAAACAAGTGGGCTATTGGATTTATCACGGAACCATCGCAATATGAGAAAAATAAGCCAGATAACTATTTACGAGCTCTGAGTAAAAGTAGTAGCTCTCCCAAGACGAGAAGTAGTAGTGCCAGAGGGAAAAGAGACGTTGCCCAGCTCGGACAACAGGCAAACCAGTCGATAGCCCCGCTCGTAGTTATACCCAGTGGTCATGGCTCCGTGACGGACCTAATTCCTACTTTATCCTTGAAGAAGGACTTTGCTGCAGATGCTGGTATTACTCTTGCTCAACTGGACAACGAAAATCTCTTTCCGTCTGATGTAGATGATTCATGGAAATGGAAATGGGGGAGGTCCCTGCTGCGAGGTGATCAGATGAAGTTTCTACCGACATGTATGTGACAACTCCATAGTTGGTACATGAAAACCACAAAGGAATTTGATGACTTTTTGATCTGTGTGAAAGTTACAAAAAATCATTTCGCGGGTGAAGACATGTTCACAATTCAGCTTGAAGAACTCTGGTACTTATACAACCTTGACTCCCTCGACTTGGCTCTCGTCGGTGCCTACTGTCTGTAAGTGATTCAATTCATTTATTTCCAGAAAAGATAAAGTCTTTAGCTCTCAGCTCGTTCATTGCCATCGCTAATTATGCTCACTACGGTATTATGCAGAATGAAGAGTGATGAATGTGGTAGAAAGGGCATCTATGGCTTTGGGTTCGTTAACCCAGTACGAGTTAATGCATGGACACTAAAAAACCACGTGAAGGACACGGAGAAGAACTTGCTAAATGCCCTAATGAAGCAACATTTCAACACGGAGATAATGTTTCCTTACTTTTTCAGGTAAGAGAGTGTTACTCGCTTGTACAAATTAAGTGTAACTGATGAGTTACTGACGTGTATATAATCATGCGCAGCGATCATTACATTCTGCTAGTCATTGAAGTTGATAGATCAAGAGTTCAAGTCTACGACTCATTGGACTGGCCTGAGGAGAGGTACCAAAGCATTCTAGATACGCTCCAAAGGTAATTTCAAACATTATCGCACTATATCAGTCTCTCTTATTGATTTCAGAGATATCAAGCAACTAATAACTCATTTATTCTTTTTTTTTGCCGGCAGGGTTTGGAAACAATTCAAAGCGAGGACAAAGGGTTCAGGTTCATTTGAAGAACAACTGACTTTTGTTCACCCACAGGTAGGTAGTACGGTCTAGCTAGGTTCGCGCATCTCTTTATTTATAGTTTTCAATACCACTATATGTTGACTATGATTTGATTGAATTCTATTCTCGTAAAGTGGATCGAGAGGCAACCACAGGGGACCAATTTCTGTGGATATTTCGTTTGCGAGTGGATTCGTCGTTCGGTCACTGAGCGGGACCCAAAGAAATTTTTAGACGTACGTGAACAATCATATTCATCAATTGATCTCCAGTGTCATTCATAATTTTTGATAGTCATGATTAATATTCGTATTGATCTCCTTCTTTTATAGGCAGAGCCATTGCGCGAGAGTATGCCACTAAAGAAGCGCTTTCAAGCACTAGCAGAGGAACTTGCGGGGTTTCTGCTCAGCGAAGTCATATCTACAAAAGGAACATACAATGGAGAATAGCGGTGAAGTCCCGGTTATGATCTCCTGTGTAACCGAATTAATAGACGGGCTCTAGTCCCGGTTATGATCTCCACACACGTGTAATCGAATGGACGGGCTCTAGTCCCGGTTATGAGCACCTCCATGTAACCGGATAGACATGAACATATTTTTATTTATGAACATTTTGATATGTTATATGTAGTTTCTGTTTTTAGTTAATTAAACGCATATTTTTTTTGCACCATTTCAATATTAAATTGGGAGGAAAAACAAAAAATTACAGGCTGCCACGTGTGAGGTCCTTGGTCCCGGGTCGTATGACCAATCGGACTAGAGGTCCTCCACCACGCCCGCGCCTCGGCGGCCACGTGGGAGTTTGTTGTTCCGGGTCGTAACGGACCCGGTACTAGAGGTGGGGGGGGGGGGGCCTCTAGTGTCGCCTTGCTAGTCCCGGGTGGACACCCGGTACTAGAAGCCCTTACGACCCGGGACCAGTGGCCCTGTTTCCACTAGTGCCTTCTCCGCTGAGTGATGAATTTACCCATCATTCGACTAAAATGTCAACACAGATAACACATCAGAAAAACAACCAATTTAGCAGTACCATATAAACTAAACAGTTCACAAACTATGTTAGTGGTGCACCACGAATTCAGCACAACAATTTTTGCTGATGCACCACACGATTTATCACTGAGAGGTTTAGTATACATCAGTTTTCATCAAGTCTTAATTAACTAAGGGGGATATAGATCAGGACTTCATACAAAACACTTCACCATCATCACCATCATCGGCTCCTCACGGGTAGTGCTTGCGACGATATTTATCAAAGCCGATTCACGGGCAATCCCTGCATCACTTCATCGGGAGGCATCACTGAGGTACCAGAAAGATATGGAGAGCTAGGCGTGCTCACATGTTACTATTGTAAGCATGCATCATGAGGGGAGAAAACCCACCACGGGAGTAGCGCTAAGCTTGCACCAACACGCTATTACGAACAAGGGGATCGGTTCGAGGATAAGCAATACATTGTATAACAAATTCTCGACCAACAATCGCCCTTATTCGTGTAGTGCATGTTGAAAACATAAACGTATCACAATATCAATGAACTACCACATCCAATTCATTTGTTATACTACCACACAGTATCATGACACACAATTTTGAACATGCATGATCTTGACTGCATGCAATCATGTACAAGTTCGATGAGAACTACGCTTTGTATAACCAACCCTTGTACCAAATTTCCCCGGTGCACATAATGCACAACAATAAAGCTCCTATATACTAGCACATAAGTATGGCTCTAACACAAAAAATATAAGCATCGATCTAATGAAACAATGTCAAGCCACTACCAACAAGTAAAACATACCATACTAACAAGCCGACGTCCGATTAACCACATCCTCACACAACTCAAGCCGGCAAAGAAACCATAGAACCTTAAGATCTACAACATGCTCACTGATCTAGCTATCAGAGCGAGGGTTTGAAGTTAGTCAACCATGGAAGCGGCGGGAAGGGAAGAGGATATCTCAGAGAAGAGAAGGAAGAAGAGTTGCCGCCGCTGGCCACCGCCGAGCAAGGAGGAGATGGCACCAGTTACCTGCTACTAGTTGAAACTGCTGCCGGGAGGGAGAGCTCGAAGAGGGTGGGATGAATGGTGGCAAGGTTGTTGTACCCCTCCCAATGAGGAAGAAATGTAAATATCGGTCCGCCAAGAAAGTGTTCGTTGTAGGATATGGGTATGCTGCACTAGTGCAAATCATAATTTTCTACCACCTAAACCAGGATTGCTACAGTTATAGATAACAAGATCACCACTGCATGCACATGTGCGTAGTTCAGTGGATCATGCTGGGGCAGGGTAGTCTTATAACTTCCTTGTCCACATCGCTCCCACAAACAGCTCCTCTCGTGTGGCTCATCCAAACATTGTCGATGCAACGCCTCTAACCACACGTACGGAGTGGAAGCGCCATACGACAGCCTTCTAGGTCCCCGCTGACGTGGGGTTACCACGGCAAATCCCATGGTCGAGATACCTAGGGTTTTGTGTAGAGAGAGACGTATGGCGCTGGTGATTAAGTCGGCTGACAAGTAAGGATTTACCCAGGTTCAGGCCCTGGAGGGTAATACCCTACTTCATGCTTGTCTGGTTATTGATATTGTAGGTGTTACAATGGCGATCCAGGCGAGATGCGATCTCGCTAGGGTTTGGTGTATGGATGAAAGCGTGAACTAGATCGGTGGCCCTCCTAGCCTTTATATAGGAGGCTAGGTCTCGGGAGTTCGCAACTGACTAGGTTTACAGATAAGGAAAGCCTAACCGCCATGGACTACGCTTGACTTGGTGCGCACTCCATCGATGGGCTTCCGTATTGGGCCGTCCTTGTGGGCTTTGCCTGGGCCACCCGGTGGGCCATAGCTTGGATTGTAGTAGGTATATGCATGGTGGGACACCTGAAGGGTAGGCCCACGTCACCCGCACACGGCTAGGGTGCGATAGAGAAGTGGTGTATGCAGTGGAGGGTAGAGCGAATGAGCAACCCTAAAACACATGCCCATTCTCACTTACATAGACCTCCCTAAGACCCTAACGGGGTTCTAACTTAGAGGCCCATTAGAACTCTATGACCAAATCCAATTTAGATCTAGTTTGAACTAGACTTCTAGCACCTTAAGTGTGTGACATTATTTAGACATAACATGAGTACACCTATTGGGCCAATAGTTGGTAGCGGGTTTTAGCAAAACACCAAACGGACATAAAGATCATATTGAACGAACCATCAAAATTTTAAATACTCTCTCCGATCCGGATTAAGTATCGTACCAATATACCTACGTACGTACGTACGTACGTTCCGCACGCTAGGCTCGCGAAAATCTTTGTGGATCGGAGGGAGTCCATGCTATTCTCTCTGCCTCACGATATTTGGTCCAATTCCAAGATGACCACTCCTTCACGATCATGTGATTCACAATCCCTTACTAGCTAAACTTACCTTATGTATGTGACCATGCATTTTTAGATCCGATCACTCGAGGGGTTCATAGATATCTCTGTCACATAGAGGGGAAATTCCCATACTAGCTGGCCATGCCTCACGACATATGCCTCATGACAAAGCTGAAAGTTACCTTTATAACTACCATGTTATGATGGAGCATTTCGTAACCCCTAAGTAGGATGATTCACATCATGAGTACATGCGATCCAAGGACAAAACATACACATTGTGTAGAGAGAGTTAAGGTTTAAAAGTTTGTGAAGAGAGAGAACTATGAGCGTTATTGCTATGTCTCAAGTTGGGTCAGTCCAACCCCATGTATATAACTTGTGTCCACATTATTAGTTTGATATCTCCATGTGAATGACTTGCAAAACAATATTCATGCGCGTCCTCACATGAAATTTGACTAGGGACATCTTTATAAGAACCAGACAAGTAACAATTTTCACAAACAAGTCATGTACTTTCCAAACAATACAAATACATTATGATTGACCATGCAATAGATCATAGATACTCAACTAAATATCAATATTTCTATGATTGACTTGTGGGCATATTTCTTACGGCCGCTATATTAGCTTTAGGCGACCCATACTGGTTTAAGCAATCCGGACAACCCAATCGTCGGAACAGTCCGAGGCTGGTCCGGGGTATTGTCCGGGGAAAGTCAAGAGAGGAACCGAAGAGATTTAGACGTGGCCCGGACCTAGGTTCGGACGTCTGGGCTTGGATAGTGCAAATTCATAAAAACACGATGAATTTGAATGAATTTTGTGAGGGCTTTATGGTGAAGGGTGTGGTATGTGTTTAGACTATTGAGACACATATTTTTTAAGCGTGTTCCACACGTCATATTACGTCTTCGCTACGACCCAAAAAGATGCAAAATTAACGGCCAAAAAATACACCAAGATCCATTTTGATATGATTTTTTCTTCATGATGGATATTTTTGTACTAACGACAATCCCCTAATAAGGAATCTTCCCAAAACCGAGTGTTCAACCTATTTCCTATAGTGAAAACGCCTCTAAGAACTCTTCGTTGACCCGCATCAGGCCTTTCTAAAAGGGAGAGTCAGCAGGATACACTTGAACCCCACACAATGTCTTATTTTCGAGGTATTTATCATGCAGTAGGTCTTGCCACACTCCCTCCTAATTTAAAATTATAAACCTCCACTTAGTGTGTAAACATTTATTTTTTGATATAAGAACCTCAAACACCTAGACCCTAGACCCCCCCCCCCGGTCATTTGATCGGGATATATATGATGTTCCATTTAGTCAACTGGTATTTTCTTTTATGTTGGCCACTTTGTTAGAAGAAACATGATTTATCAAAGTCTAAGCTCTTTTCTGTACCCCTTTAGGTATCTCAAGAAAAGATAGCATGAATACCATAAGATTTGTGTGGAATGAATTAATAAGCCAAAGACCATTTCCATATGATAGCAATTTGCCTTGCCAATATCCAGCTTTCGTTCAAAGTGGTTCACTGCTAGGTTCCACTCCTTTTTTAGTAACTTTCTACATTGGATTGGGGGACACCTAAATATCAAAAAGGTAGAGAACCAGTTTCACAACAAAATATTGGTTTATACAGATCTTCTACTCCACCTGTTTTTATGATACGTCTTAAACGTATCTATAATTTTTGGTTGTTCCATGCATATTATATATCATTGCCACATGCTTTTATAATGCTTTTATATCATTTTGGCACATTTTTATGGAACTAACCTATTAACAAGATGCCCAGTGCCAGTTCCTGTTTTTGCTGTCTTTTTGTTTCAGAAAAGCTAGTCGGGGAATTTTCTCGGAATAAGCTGCCAATTTACATGAATTATTTTTACGAAGAAACAAAGACGGAGCCAGGAGGGCGTCTGTAGGGGGCCCCCACAACCCCCAGACGACCCCTAGGCGTGGCCCAGCCTTGGCCACGCTTGGGCCCCACCTGGTCGCTTCGCGAAGCTTCCGACGTCGCCCTTTCGCCTATAAATTGTCTTCCTCCCGAAAACCCTCGATACCCGATCAGAAATCCACGAAAAGTTCCGTAGCCGCCGTCGTCGCCAACCCTAGATCGGGAGGGTTCTAAAGCTTTTCCCGACACCCTACCGGAGGGGGAGATCGTCACCGGAGGGATCTACACCACCATGACTGCCTCTGGAGTGATGCGTGAGTAGTCCACCACGGGACTACGGGTCCATGTTAGTAGCTAGATGGTTGTCTCCTCCTTTGTGCTCCATTGTTTAGATCTTATGAGCTGCGTACATGATTAAGATCATCTTTATGTAATACTATGTGTTGTGTTTGCGGGGATCCGATGAATTACGGAGTCTTGATATTATGGTTCAGTTTATCTATGATATGTTTTATTTATGATCTTGCATGCTCTCCGATGCTTGTGTATGCTTTGGCCGAAGTAATTACTTGTGTAATTAGAGAGGGTATTTATGCTAGATAGTGGGTTCATGCCTCTCTTGTTCGAGCTCGAGTTGACAGAAATGATTAGAACTTGAGATGTGTTGTTGCTACTAGGGATAAAACAGCGGTGTTTATTCCTTTATGTTGTATTCATTGCTTACATTACACACCTTGCTTATTGCAATTATCTATTGCTTGCAACTTAATACTTTCGGGTGACATGCTGGATAGCGATCCCGGGGTGGATTATTAGTCATAGATGCAGTTGGATAACGGTCTATGTATTTTGACGTAATGCCCCTATTAAATGAAACGGTGAACCATGTGTCATGATAGTATTGTGTTGCGCCCATGTTTGTCAATTGCCCCGCTGTAATTTGTTCACCCAACACGTTTATCTTTTGGAGAGACACCACTAGTGAACTGTGGACCCCGGTCCTATTTTCCTACATTGCTTACAACCGTTTTAATAGCTTTTACTAGTCATTTGCTCGCTGGTCATTTTTGCTCTCATAATATTTTCCACCATACGTTTAATCCTTTGTGTTCAGCAAGACGAAGAGATTGACACCCTCTCTGTTTCGTTGTGGTAAAGTAGTTTGTTCGTGTGTGCGCAGGTCCACGTCAACAGCTCTTTCTGGCATCATTGCCATTGTCACCTTTCCGAAGCCTTCTCCAAGTCCTACTGGATTGATAACCTTGGTTTTGTAATCAAGGGAAAACTTGCTGCTAAATTACATCAAACCTTACACTTGGGGTCTCCCAGCGAACGTGTTATTCCACACCATCAAGCAAGTTTTCTGGCGCCATTGTCGGGGACTTGGAAGCTTCTGTGAGGGGTGTTTCGCACATCCTTACACTCTATTTTGTTATTGTCTTGCTTAGTATATTTTGTATTAGTCTTGTTTTGCTTTTCGTTTGCCTTAAAACGTAAAAATAAAAAATAAAAAATTCCAGCACTAGTCTTTTTATCGTTTTGCTTGATATTATGTCTAATTCTTTACTTGCTATCAATGGTTACTTTGTTTGAGACTAGATCTTATTGGCAAGCTGGGTTCACGGAGGAACAACAAAATTATTATAAGGAATACCGCTTGTCTCAAAAAGGGAAAGACTCATGGGCACAAATAAATAAATTGAATAGTCTTGCTAAAAACTTTTGCTCTACATATGATGAATCCTGGTGCTTTAATGAAACGTTTTGCTGTAGGAGGCATAAGCACCTCCCTTTCCAATGTGATTATAATGATAATGAAATATTGGCTTCTTATGCTAAAGGAAAGTATGATTTTGATAATCTTGAACAAATTGAAGAATTTGTTGTTTTTATGGGTGCCTATGGAATTACTTATGTGCTTAAAGATATTGATGATGCTTCTTACAAATCTGAAATTTTTGTTATACTTGGATATTGCCTTGAGTATTACAATAATAATCCTTATATTACTGAATATCTTGAGAGAAATTATGCTCCAAAAGGAGAGACCGAGGCCTTGCAGGAACCTATAGAAGGAGAAATTGCTGAAACTGAGATCTCGTTGGATGAAAAAGAGGAGGAGAGTGAAGTACAAAAGGAGTATCTACCTTCTAATGATAGTAACTGTTCAACTCTTACATTATTTGATTACCCTCCATGCTTACCAAAGGAGGATGAATGCTATGTTCCTATGGATTCTCTTGAAATATCCCTTTTTGATAAAACTGATGCTTGCTATGCTTATGGACATGATGTCCCTATGAATGAAACTTGTGGACATAATTATGTACTGTTATTTATGATAATCCATGCTATTTTGATAAATCCTATGATAATCCCTCTATTTGTACCTATTATCGAAATGCATGGTAATGAGGAGTCTTGCTTAGAATTTTTTTATGATAAAGCTCTAGATTATGGTCCTATGTTGCTTGATGATATTAATTCTACTACTATTGAAAATGGGATCGGAGAGGTCTTTACTTTAGATGGAGTCCCATACCTTTTGAGAGTGATCAATCATCTTGTTATAATATTGTTAAAAGTGGGTTTGGAGAGGTTATAACTTTAGTTAATTTTGATCCCACTATTTTGGAGCTTGACAAAAATTATGTGTTTGTAGATCATGAAAAGAATGATTTATGTGATAGTTATATTGTTGAGTTTGTTCATGATGCTACTGGAAATTAATATGAAAGAGGGAAATATGGTTATAAAAAATTTCATGTCACTAAAACACCTCTCTTTATGTTGAAAGTTTTGAAATTGCTCTTGTTTTATCATCCTATGCTTGTCACTATGTTCTTCATGGATTTATTTGTTTACAAGATTCCTATGCATGGGAAGTGGGTTAGACTTAAATGTCTTTCATATTTTCTTCTTGATGCTCCCTTTTTACTTCATTTTCTATTCTTATGTGAGCATTATTAGAACTATCAGGCCTAGCTAAAAGGCGTTAAAGAGAAGCGCTTATGGGAGGCAACCCATTATTTTTACTCTCAGTTTGTTTTTGTTTTCTTTGTGTTTGGGTGTTGTTGCCTATGTAGCAACTCCCTTGTGTCCTTTTTATTTTGGTTTTTGTGCCAAGAATAGCCTCTAATGAGAGGAAAGTAAATTTTTTGAATTGCTGTCCAGGAACAGATTTCTGACCGTCACCGTATGAAATTCTAAAAAATCACAGAACGTGATCTGTAGCTGAAATTGTTTGACAGCAAGCATCTCGGTTTTGTCTAACTTTCATTAGTTTTAAGTTTTCTGATTTGAGGTGTCCTAGTATCCATAAAAAAATCATCTTTACGTTCTGTTCTGTTTTTGACAGATTATGTCTTTGTTTTTGCATTGCATCTTTTACAGGCAAAGTGAAGTTCTTTTAGCCACGGAACATCACTTATATCTATGTGGCAGTAGCCAATGTTTAGGAACAAGTTTATGCAATGTGCCAAATGAGAACTGAAGGTGGATTATTTTGTTTGAGGACTAACCCCTCTAATAAGTTTGTGATAAGTTTTGTGTGAAGGAAAATTTTCAAGTGTTGAGAGAACGAGGTGATGAAAGAAGATCAAGAAGGGATTAAAGCTCAAGCTTGGGGAGGCTCCCTTGGACCTCCACCAAATATTCAAGAAGTCTCAAGCGTCTAAGCTTGGGGATGCCCAAGGCATCCCCTTCTTCATCGACAATTAATCAGGCCGATCCCATGAAACTATATTTTTATTCCTTTACATAATATGTGATGTTCTTGGAGCGTCATTTGTGTTTTGTTTGCAGTTTTGTTTTGTTTTGTTTTGTTTTGTTTTGTTTGTTGGTACTTTTCAATAAATGGATCCTTGCATTCTTGCGTGGGAGAGAGACACGCTCCGCTTTTTCATATACACTCATGTTCTTCACTTATATGTGTAGAGTGTTTAGCTTTTTTATTATCTTAGCTTCTAGCTCTTGGTTTTCATGTATCTCTTTCAGAGCTATTAGTTTTTTTGTAGTTAGGTTTTACTCTCTTGTGCTACATGCTTATTTGCTTAGAGAGTTGTTTCAAATAAATTTATTGGTGTTTGCTTGAAAGGGAGCTATCGTGTAGGAAGTGGTAAAAGAATCTCAAATAGCATTGTCTTGAATTATTTGATGCTTGTCAATTGTTTTGAGATATAAAATAGATGAATGCTTAAACTTGTGGATCATTTGCTTAAGAATGGACTAGTAGAGAAATACCGTAAAGTTTAGAATTATGATGCTTGTTCTGAATGTTATTTCTCAAAGTCTAGATATTCTTTTTGCAAACCATGTTTGGTTGACAAGGGAGACAATGTGGAGTCTAATGGTTATGCTTAATGTATATCTTGTGGTCATTCATGTATTCGGTTGTTAATATGTATTTGCTTGACACCTTGCTAAGCCTAAAAACTCTGTACTGAGAGGGAATGCTTCTCGTGCATCTAAATCCTTGAGCAAATATCCATGCCATTTGTGTCCACCATACCTACCTACATGTGGTATTTCCAAGCCACTCCAAGTAAATTTTTCGTGTGCTACCTTTAAATATTCAAAATGTTATTACTTCCTTTTTATGCCTCTACTACTAAGCTCATGAGGAAGTAGTGGGTGGTCTTTATTGCATTTGTTGGACAGACTTATTTCAGGACTTGTATGCTTCATCTACTTGTCCATTAATTTTGCAAAAAGAGCTGGCAGCGGGTCCCCAGCCCCATAAAATATAATTTACAACTTTCACCAAAAACTCTCCTCACATTTTGTTCCTGTGAATTCAGTCAAACATCTGCATGTGTAAACAAAGGAGATAAAGATGAATGATCTGCTTGCTGCAGAAATAACGTTCCTCATGGGAGCCGCTCTTAAAAGTCTGTCTAGCAAATGTAGTAATGCATTGTTCGCTATCATTCGTTGGCCATAGCATGCACCACTCTAAAGAAATATTTTTATGCCTCTATATGCTTTCAAAAATTAAAAAGATCTAGCACCGATTAATCTCTGCTTCCCTCTGTGAAGGGCCTTTCTTTTACATTTATGTTGAGTCAGTTATCCTTTCTAATCTTTATCTCTCAAACAAATGCATAGTATCAATTGAGGTACCAGTCTACTACATGCTATCTTTGTGTTTAACTGTGAAAACTTTATATTGACATTATCATGAGATAAGTATGTTACAAGTTGAAGCTTCTGCTGAAAACTTAAATCTTCCTTCGTGTTGGTTGAGCACCTTTGCCAAAAGTTTATTGCTTTGTGAACTATCAAGCTTGACAAGTCTTTTAATTTTCATGCCTCCAAAGTACTATCCATGAAAAATTCTTGTTTAGATGTTACACATGGTTAATCATTATTTGCTTTATGTCAACTATAGGCCATTGGCTTGGATCACTTCATTCAATTCATATGCTTTACATTATTTGATCATAATCGTGTTGGTAGCATGTCACTACCAAAAATTATTTTGTTATCATTTACCTACTCGAGGACGAGCAGGAATTAAGCTTAGGGATGCAGATATGTCTCAAACGTATCTATAATTTTTGGTTGTTCCATGCATATTATATATCATTGCCACATGCTTTTATAATGCTTTTATATCATTTTGGCACATTTTTATGGAACTAACCTATTAACAAGATGTCTAGTGTCAGTTCCTGCCTTTGTTGTCTTTTTGTTTCAGAAAAGCTAGTCGGAGAATTTTCTCGGAATAAGCTGCCAATTTACATGAATTATTTTTACGAAAAAACAAAGACGGAGCCAGGAGGGCGCCTGCAGGGGGTCCCACAGCCCCCAGACGACCCCCAGGCGCGGCCCAGCCTTGGCCGCGCCTGGGCCCCACCTGGTCGCCTCGCGAAGCTTCCGACGCCGCCCTTTCGCCTATAAATTGTCTTCCTCCCGAAAACCCTCGGTACCCGATCAGAAATCCACAAAAAGTTCCATAGTCGCCGTCGTCGCCAACCCTATATCGGGAGGGTTCTGAAGCTCTTCCCGACACCCTGTCGGAGGGGAGATCGTCACCGGAGGCATCTACACCACCATGCCTGCCTCCGGAGTGCGTGAGTAGTCCACCACGGGACTACGGGTCCATGGCAGTAGCTAGATGGTTGTCTCTTCTCCTTTTTGTTCCATTGTTTAGAACTTATGAGCTGCCTACATGATCAGTTTATCTATGATATGTTTTATTTATGATCTTGCATGCTCTCTGATACTTGTGTATGCTTTGGCCGAAGTAATTACTTGTGTCATTAGAGAGGGTATTTATGCTAGATAGTGGGTTCATGCCTCTCTTGTTCGAGCTCGAGTTGACAGAAATGATTAGAACTTGAGATGTGATGTTGCTACTAGGGATAAAACAGCGGTGTTTATAGCTTTATGTTGTACTCATTGCTTACATTACACACCTTGCTTATTGCAATTATCTGTTGCTTGCAACTTAATACTTTCGGGTGACATGCTGGATAGCGATCCCGGGGTGGATTATTAGTCATAGATGCAGTTGGATAACGGACTATGTATTTTGACGTAATGCCCATATTAAATGAAACGGTGAACCATGTGTCATGATAGTATTGTGTTGCGCCCATGTTTGTCAATTGCCCCGTTGTAATTTGTTCACCCAACATGTTTATCTTTTGGAGAGACGCCACTAGTGAACTGTGGACCCCGGTCTTATTTTCCTACATTGCTTACAACCGTTTTAATAGCTTTTACTAGTAATTTGCTCGCTGGTCATTTTTGCTCTCATAATATTTTCCACCATACGTTTAATCCTTTGTGTTCAGCAAGCCAGAGAGAGTGACACCCTCTCTGTTTCGTTGGGGCAAAGTAGTTTGTTCGTTTGTGCGCAGGTCCACGTCAACAGCTCTTTCTAGCACCATTGCCATTGTCACCTTTCCGAAGCCTTCTCCAAGTCCTACTGGATTGATAATCTTGGTTTTGTAATTAAGGGAAAACTTGCTGCTAAATTACATCAAACCTTACACTTGGAGTCTCCCAGCGAACGTGTTATTCCACGCCATCACTTTACAAAACAGGATATCTCACTTGTGTGAAAATTGATCTTAAGGTTGGATAGTTGTTCAAAAATACATAGAATAAATTTCATGTTCACTACTTTTCTCAAAATCGGTTTCCACAAAAAGAATTGTATCATCTGCATGTTGGAGGATGTAGGCCCTCTTCCCCTCTACAAGATGAGGGACGAGGTCACCCGCTAGGCCAGCCTTATTTGCTCTTGCAATAATAATAACCAACATATCTGGCATAATTGTTGAAAAGCATTAGAAAGGAGATCTCCTTGTCTCAAGCCTTTCATGGTTTGGAAATAATGATCAATATCATCATTGACACTTATTTCCACAGACCCTCCGTGAACAAATTGTGCATGCCACCATTTTTTAGCTGATTTTTTGTGCGTAGAGTTTATTCTATGAGAGCAACTTAATATTATCGTAAGCTTTTTCAAAAAATTATTTTAAATAAAACACCATCCATTTTCTTTCTACGAAGCTCATACACAGTTTCATGAAGCACCACCACTCCTTCTAAAATATGCCGACCTTGCATGAAAGTTATTTGGATTGGTCTAATCACTATATGACCCTAGTTATTTAATTAGTTCCTGTTTTTTAAATATTTTAAAATTCACATTAATAAGACACATATGGGTAGGTATTGTTGTATCGGTACGGCATGAAGTAAAACCTTCATGTTTGTTTTCCTTCAATATTCTTATGAAAAAGTCCATTCCACTGGAAGAGGAATCTAAGATTGACAATCCATTTATCCCATCGGTACCATAAGAATTTTTCATATTTTTTCTTTGTTCTAAACTGGGCCTAAATAACGTTTTCAGTAGCCAAAAACACCACAACTTCACTTAGACAGAACGCTTGCAAACTCACTAGAGAAGACCAAAGTACGTGCTCGTGCGTGGCGTCAAGCATGACGCTACTAAAAGGATTCAAGTATACGTCATCTATTACGCTACCTTAATATATGTAGTGTCCACAGATATTACAAGCGGGACAAGTCCATACGGCACACATCCCTTCAAGTCCAAGAGCAGTGTCGAATTCAAAGACAAACGCTTCCTGTTTGACGTGGTTGGTAGCCACGTGTGCAACGTCGTCCTCACTCATTGACGTGGTAGTAACATTCTTTCCTTCGATACCCGCCAGACGAAATCAAGGCGGGCGCCTCAAGGTGGTATTACCTTTTGATAGAGGTTTGCTTATCTACGTGCGTGCGAAGCGTCGCACGACAGGTACGTCGACCTCGTGTTGACTTCTTCCTCCCGCGTAGATAAGCACGTCTTCTCCTTCCTCGACGGCGGTTGAGCCAGAGCCGCCGCTGGCTGCGGCGGAGGCGAGACAGAAACTTAACTTCGGGGGTGCGGGGGTTGCCGGTGCAGGTGGGTTTAAAGGGGATTGCCGGGGCGACGGACCGGTGGAGGAGCAGCTCGACGTAGGGTGGGGTGGCGAGGCGTCGTGGCAGTGCATCGGCCGCGGGCAGGGTGGACGGCGTTTTGGCCGGCTGTGGATGCGGGGGTGGCTGAGGTCGTCTTCTTCCTCTCCGGAGGCTTTTGTCGTTTAGCTGTCGGAATCGTTCGAGCGCTCCAACGTACGAAAGATAGTATCATAGAGGCATTTTTCTCATTTTTAGCAACTGCATGGTTTAGCAACGCAACTTTTACACACTTTTTTTTACAACACTGATCACATATAAAACTTTTACGGTAACAAAATTTGTTTCTCGTGCGGAAAGGTTACGAGATGCGGAAGAACATAGCTAAAAGCCAAACTGTTGTGTCAACACTCAGCAGAGTCGTCCCGCTCAAGCGTCATCCACTTGTCCATTCATCGATTTATAAGCGTACGTCATGCGACCACATTTGGATCGACTTCGTAGGAAATAAAGAGCCATGGGGTGAAAGTTGAATGCATTCGATAAAATAATATAAAATCAGACGGCGATCAATATGTTTAGACGTCGGTAGCAATCGCACGGGCATTCTTCTTTTTTGCGAGGATACAACTGGTGATTACAGCAAGTAGGCAGAAAAGACCTCCAGAAAGATAGAAATTACAAACAAGTCCTTCTGCATCGATGTCGCCGGCGAAGAGGCCGTGTCGATGACGCGCCGCCGCCGCAACTTCCCAGAAACGTTGGAATGGAAGAAGCCCCCTAGCGGACGGGAAGTCGTCGAACCTCGAACCCCGAAGGGCCTCCACCCTGCTCCATCAGCAGCACCGCTTGCATCACCACCAACTGCATCGAAAAGGTCAACCGGATCCGCCGCAAGAAGATCCGGAGGGGGGAGCCCCGCACACGGCGATCCCAGAGGACCGCGAGCGCGAGGAAGGGGGCGGCGCTCCGCCGTGAAGCTCCAAGAAGCTACACCGTCGGAGGGGACGAGCACCACCTGCAAACACAACACCGGCGAAGCCTCCACCACCAAGACGACGCCGGCTGGGTCCCTGCTACTTCCTACACTATATACACACCGGGATCCGGCGATTCCCCACCCTCCCGCCGCCGGAGCGGCCGCCGGAGGGCGAGGAATCACGCGGATCGCCGGCGGCGAGGTGGAGCAGAAGGGGATCGCAGGAAATCGCCTCTCTCTACTGTGCGGGAGGAGGAGACAGGTCCAAGGTCGGTCAGTGACAGTAGCAGCAATCTAGTGTTTTACTAATTAATTGATGATCCTTCAGGAATCAGAAACAAATTGTGGATTCGCAAACATATTTGGGGTAAAAGGAACGTACGTGGTGCATCCGCCGCGCCGCATACAGTCAGGCAGTCAGCGCTGGCGGCTGTGCAAGTGTGCATGCACCTTGTCACTTGTACTGCATTTTTGGCGGATCCAGTGCACCTTCTTCAAATAGCACCACCCGCGCCAAACGAAACAGGGTCTCGAGGCAAAAGACCAAACACGACATGGGTTCGGGATCAGCGCTCCGGGTGGTAGAGTCTTGCTTCGTGACGCCGACCGATGAGACGCCGCGGAAAGGCCTCTGGCTCTCCCCGCTGGACCTGGTGCTGGCCAACAGAGGCCACACCCCGCTCGTCCACGTCTACAGCGCCAGCGACGTC
The DNA here is from genome assembly GCA_947311845.1 of Poa pratensis. Classification (NCBI taxonomy): domain Eukaryota; kingdom Viridiplantae; phylum Streptophyta; class Magnoliopsida; order Poales; family Poaceae; genus Poa; species Poa pratensis. The sequence goes on along the minus strand of CAMZMU010000107.1, from coordinate 24,615,770 downwards.
GCCGCCGGCGACGACTTCTTCAACGTGGACAAGCTGAAGAAGTCCATGGCGAAGGCGCTGGTGCCCTTCTACCCTCTCGCCGGTCGTCTCGGTGCAGATTCTGACGGCCGTATCGAGATCAACTGCAACGCGGAGGGGGCGCTCTTCGTGGTCGCCCACTCTCATCACACTTTCGAGGACTTCACCGACTCCAAGCCGTCGCCCGAGCTAAGGAAGCTGTTCCGTCCTCCCGTTCAGCCGTCCGTCATATTGGCCGTACAGGTGACCTTCTTGAAGTGCGGCGGCGTGGTCTTAGGGACAGCGGTACACCACGCCATCGCGGACGGCTCCAGCACGTTCCACTTCCTTCGGACGTGGGCAAGCTACTGCCGGGACGGCGAGGGCGCCGTGATAGAGCTCCCATGCCACGACCACGCCCTCCTCCGCGCGCGGTCCCCGCGCGTCATCTGTCCCAAAAGCATCCCCATGTTCTGCAGTAAGTTACCCATGCACGAGCCGTCAGGGACATCCGTCGTCGCTACCCAGGTCTTCATCTTCTCCAAGGACCAGCTGCATGGCCTCAAGCTCCACTGCGGCGGCGTTAGCACATTCTGCGCCGTGAGCGCTCTCGTCTGGCAGTGCGTTTGCGTCGCCCGCCAGTTGGATCCGGATGCCACCACGCGCATGAACTTCCCGGTGGACGTCAGGCATCGCCTTAAGCCGCCACTCCCCGGTGGGTACTTCGGCAACGGGTCGTCAACGTGTTCGCCACCACCGTGGTGAAGGATGTCGTGTCGGAGACGCTGGCCTCCGTCGCGAGCCGAGTGAAAGCCACGACGGAGTGGTTCGACGACGGGGTGCTGAGGTCGGCGCTGGACTACTTCGAGGTGGCAGAGAAAGGCGGGCGGGCAGAGGAGAGCGGAACCTGCCGGAGACGGAGCTGCGGATGAACAGCTGGTACCACCTGCCCATGTATGACGCCAACTTCGGGTGGGGGAAGCCGCGCGTGATGACGCGGGCGGAGACTGTGCGCGGCGGGTGGGTCTACCTGTTGGCTGCAGGCGGCGGCGATGGCAGCGCCCACGTGCTCATATCCTTGGACGCGGCGACTATGAAGAAGTTCGAGGACGCGATAGCTAGATGCGGAGTTCTAGACACCGTACGTGCAAGGCTATGAGTCTCTTGTTGGACTTTATTGTAACCATACATATGGACCAGGAGTTGTACTCCTTCTCCTTCTTATTCCTTCTCTTCTTCTTCCTATTCCACTTGTAATCATCTGTAAATGCCACCTAGTGGGGGCTTTTCCCACTTCTATAAACACGTAACCGAACCCCCCATCAGGGGTATCGCTTCCACCAACATGGTATCGAGAGCCTTCTTCTTCCTTCGTTAGGTTGTCGTTCCAGGAACCAAAAAGCCCATCGATCTTTGATCGATCTACAACAAAAACCAAATCCCTCCCTCCCATGGCGTCTTCATCTGCAGCAACGCCGTCCCTGGCCGGGGCCCTTGGTTCCCTGCCCGCGGAAAAACTCAACCGCGACAACTACCTCTTTTGGAGGTCGCAAGTGCTGCCCGCCTTCCGTGGCGCTCAGGTCATGGATCTGCTAGATGGATCCGACCTGGCTCCACCAAAAACTCTGGAGGTTGCACAAGGAGATAATACAAGAACTGTTCCTAATCCTGCCTATGCTGATTGGATTTCCCGAGATCAAATTGTTCTCGGATATCTTTTGAAATCCCTCTCCCGGGAAGTGAATGCCCATGTACTGGGGCTCGAGCATGCTGCTGAGGTATGGGCTGTGATCACTGGCCTCTACTCCTTGTAGTCCAAGTCTCGGATCACTTTCCTTCGCGGTGCCTTGTCCAACACCAAGAAACTTGATAAGCCAGCGGATCAGTTTATTGGACTGATGAAGGGTTTTGCAGCGGAACTCATCGCCGCCGGCAAACATGTGGATGATGATGAACTCCGGGATTTTATTCTGGCTGGTCTTGATGGAGAGTATAACTCCTTGGTCGTCTCTATCAATGTGAATCCTAACACTACTCTCAACGACATGTGCACCCAGCTTACTGCCTATGACTTTCGGCAGAAAATGCTCTCTGAACATGGACAAAATATTGGCTCTTTCACATCCTCGGCTAACACTGCCTCTCGTGGCTCCGGTTCTAGTTACCGCCCTCGCAACAATAGTGGTGGCCAAGGTCGTCAGCATGGTCGTTCTAATGGTCAGTACCATGGCCATCCTAATGGGTTGTACCGTGGTCAAGGCCATCGCCAGCCTTCAAATAGGGGACGTGGCCATGGTCGTGGCCGCGGACGCATTCCTTCACAACCTCAAGGTGTCACATGTCAGATTTGCAAGAAATTTGGTCATCCCGCCAGTAAATGTTGGTGGCGTTATTCTGACAACGATGATGATGATGATTCCTATACTGAAGAGAAGGGTGCATACGGTGTTGACACAAACTGGTATATTGATAGTGGAGCCACAGATCACATCACGAGTGAGCTACAGAAATTGACAACCCATGACACTTATAAAGGACATGATTAGGTTCACAACGCCGGTGGTACAGGTATGCCAATTAAGCATGTTGGTCAGTCAATATTACGTACCCCTTGATACGTCCAAAACGTATTTAATTTTTGATGTTCCATGCCTATTATATATTGACTACCACATGTTATCTTACACTTTATATCATTTTTATGCATTTTCTGGGACTAACCTATTAACAAGATGCCACAGTGTCACTTCCTGTTTTCTGCTGTCGTTTTGTTTCAGAAAATCTATTCTGAAAATATTCTCGGAATCGGACGCCAATTTAACTGATTTATTTCAGGACCGAGACAGAGCAGCAGCCAGGAGGACGGAGCCGGGGGCCACACCAGGCAGGCCGGTGGGCCCACGGCGCGGCCCAGGGTGGGGCCGCGCACCTAGGCCGCCGCCCCACCACGGCTGGCCACCGACGCCGCCCTTTCGCCTATAAATTGCATCTAATAGGGAAATCCTAGAGACCCGAGAAAAAATCCATGAAAAGTTTCGAGGCCGCCGTCGTCTTCAACCCTAATTCGGGAGGGTTTCTGCAGTTCTTCCTGGCACCTTGCCGGAGGGGAAATCATCACCGGAGGGCTCTACATCACCATGCCTGCCTCCAGAGTGATGCATGAGTAGTTCTCCACGGGACTACGGGTCCATAACAGTAGATAGTTGGTAGTCTCTCTACCTTGTGCTATCATGTTTAGATCTTGTGAGCTGCCTAACATGATCAAGATCATCTTCATGTAATGCTACATGTTGTGTTTGTTGGGATCCGATGAATTGTGAAGTTATGATCAAGTTTGTTCATCTATCTATATTATGTTTTATCTATATTCCTACATGCTCTCCGTTGTTAGTAGATGCTTTTGTCAAGTAGATGCTAATGACTTCAAGAGAGGGTATTTATGCTAGATAGTGGGTTCATGCCTCCATAAGCCTGGGCTTGATAGACAGAAACAATTAAGTCTGTAGATGTGTTGTTGCCACTAGGGATAAAATAACCGATGCTTAGCTTAAGGGTACTTATGTTAAGTCTAATGCGTTTGTTTACATTACACACTTTGCTTAATACTATAATCTGTTGCTTGCAACTTAATACTCATGGAGACCCGGAAGCTATCTTGTGAGTGGATTATGAGTCATAGATGCAGCTAGTAAGCGGTCTATGTATATTGTTGTAATGCCCAATAGATATAACAATGAGCATGTGCTTCTCATATATTGCATTGTCATGCGTTTGCAATTTGTCAATTGCCCAATTGTAATTCGTTCACCCAACATGTATGTTTATTTGTCTTATGGAGAGACACCACTAGTGAACTGTGGACCCCGGTCCTTTATTCCACACTGATACAAACACCGTTTTCACCACGCTCTACGTTACTTCCTGCTGCTACTTTTGTGTTCATCATCATATTCTACACCATACGTTTAATCCTCTGACAACCTTGGTTTTTGTAATCAAGCGAAAACTTTGCTGCTGACTACATCGTACCTTCCTCTTGAGGTTTCCCAGCGAACGTGCGTTCCACGTCATCAAGCAACTTTTCTGGCGCCGTTGCCGGGGAATTGGAAGCTACAGCAAGGGGAGTTACACACCACCATTCTCTTTACTTTGTTTTTGTCTTTCTTAGTTTATTTTTGGTATAGCTTGTTTGCTTTTAAAATCAAAAACCACAAAAAAAACAGCATCTAGTTTATTTCGGTTTGTTATTATGTCTAGTTGTTTACTTGCTATCAATGACTTATCTCTTTGAAACAAAATCTTGTTGGCAAGGTGGGTCCATGGAGGATGAACAAAAATATTATGTGAATTACCGCTTGTCACAAAAAGGGGTGTACTTATGGAAAGTAATAAGTCAACTAGAGACGTATGCTATAGATTTATGCTCTATATTTGACAAATCTTTCTGCTTTGATGAATCTGAGTGTCATAGGAAGTCTAAACACTTTTCTTTCCAATGTACTTGTAATGTTAATGAAACCTTAGCTTCTTATGTAAAGTTTACTATAGTGCATATGAGGTAGAAAGAATTGAAGAATTTATTGTTTTTAAGGGTGCCCTTGAAATTAGTTCTTTTCTTGAACATAAAATTGATGCCCCTTATAAATCTAACAGTCTTGCTATACTTAAATATTGTTATGATACCTACAAGGATAAGAATTCCTATATTACTGAATATCTAAAGAGGTTGTACCTCCAAAAGATGAAACTAATGCCTTGCAGGAACCTGTGGAAGAAGAAATTGCTGAAACTGAAAGCTCATTGGATGAAAAAGCGAAAGGGAGTGTTGAACAAAAGGAGGATCTACCTTCTAATGATAGTAACTCTTTAACTCTTACATTATGATTACCCTCCATGCCTACCTAAGGAGGAAGAATGCTATATTGTTGAATATGATTCTATTGAAATATCTTCTTTTGATAAATTTGAAATAACAACATCCTTGACTCAAGAAAAAGAAGAAATAACAGGAAGTAAAAATGTGGTCCCTACGCTTATATATGATAATTCTCTTGATGATGGTCCTATGTTGACTGATGATATAAATTATACTACTATTGTCAAAAATGCGTTTAATGAACCCACTATTTTTTAGCTTAATAAAAACTATGTGTTTGCAGATCATGAAAAGCATGCTTTATGTGATAGTTATATTGTTGTGTTTGTTCATGATGCTACTGAAATTTATTATGAGAGAGGAAAATATGGTTATAAAAGTTTTCAAGTCACTAAAACACCTCTCTTTATGTTAAAAGTTTTGAACTTGCATTTGTTTCATCTTCCTATGCTAGTTGCTTTATGCTTCAATAATTTATTTTATTACAAGATTCCTTTGCATAGGAAGTGGGTTAGACTTAAATGTTTTTGATATTTGCCTCTTGATGCTCTCTTTTGTTTTTCAACTCTTATTCTTATGAGAGCAACATTAAAATCTTCTAGCCTAACTAAAAGACATTAAAGAAAGCGCTTTTGGGAGGCAACCCATTATCTTTTGTTTTCAGTTTTTATTAGTCAAGGAGTTTGCTTACCTCTGTAACAACTCATTTGTATCTTTTATTTTCGTTTTTGTTGTGCCAAGAAAAGCCTCTAATGCAAGAGGGTGGTAAAGTTTTATTTGCTGTCCAGAAACAGATTTCTGTACCTCACGGTAAAAATTCGTGAACAATCACGGATTACTATTTTGATCTGTAAATTTTTCAGCAGAAGTCTGAACTTATTACCTATCTTTCGTTAGTTAACTGTTTTCTGATTTGAGCATCGTAAGTGCCTCAAAAAAATTCGTCTTTACGGACTGTTCTGGTTTGACAGATTATGTCTTTGTTTTGCATTGTCTCTTTTGCAAGTATAGATTCACGTTCTTCGGGGGGAGATCATGATCTTGCTTAGTAACAGTAGCTAATGTTTGAACTAAAGTATGCAATGTGTTTTTACAGAACCAATTGAGTTTATGTTTTGATGCACTAACCCCTCTAATGAAGTTTGCGAGTTATCTTTGTGTGAAGGAAGTTTTCAAGTATTAGGAGAGGAGGATGATATAAGAAAATCAAGAAGAGAGAAAAGCTTAAGCTTGGGGAGGCTCCCTTGGATCTCCCCAGCATATATCAAGAAGACTCAAGCGTCTAAGCTTGGGTCCCTTGGATCTCCCCAGCATATATCAAGAAAACTCAAGCGTCTAAGCTTGGGGATGCCCAAGGCACCCCTTCTTCATCAACAAATTATCAGGTCACCTCTAGTGAGACTATATTTTTATTGCTTCACATATTGTGTGCCGTTCTTGGAGCGTCTATGTGTTTTATTTTCTGTTTGTTTTTGTTTTTTTTCTGATCATAACTTAGTTGGATCCTAGCACTCTTGTTTGGGAGAGAGACACGCTCCGCTTTTGCTTAGAATACTCATGTTCTTCACTTATACTTGTTGAGTATTCTTGTTTAGCACTGCTATGCTATTAGCTCTTGTTTTTCATGTATCTCTTGTTCAGAGCTATTAGTTCTTTTATAGAAAGTACTCTCTTGCTTCACTTATATTTGTTTGGAGAGTTGTATAATTGGCGTCTGGTTGGAACAGAAAATGCTAAAGTGTGTGGTAGTTGTATAATGGAAAAACTTGCATAGTCTTGTAGATCATTGAACTTTGATAACTTGATTCCTTGCAAATGTTTTGAGATATTAAGAAATTAGATGTTAAATGCTTGCTGGTTAATTAAAGCTAAAATCTGATTAGTGGTTGTGTTATTAAAGCTTGTACCGTACTACAAACTCTTAAAATTGCTGAAGGTGTAGTTGGACTTGATAGCTTCTCATGTCTGAAGGTTTTTGGAAACAACATAGTTGCGTGCTAAGGTCGAGGGATCTAGCGGGTACTTGTGCCTCCGTGAACGGCCCTCCTTGGGGTAAATTTAATCATGCTCTTAATGTTGAACCTGCTAGTTGTTTGCAATAAACTTGTGAGTTCTTTTTGACTAATGTTGAGCTACGGTTTTTGGCACTTCCACCATCCATATTTTGCTAGCCTCTTCGGTGTGTGCATTGCCTTCTGCTCACATTGAGAGTTGTGCATACTTCGCCAGTACATCCAACCCCGTGGGAGAACTTCATCTTGTTCTCCTACACATAAGCCAAACATCTTCCTCAAAACAGCCACCATAACTACCTATCACACATTTCCATAGCTGTTCCGAGATATATTGCCATGCAACTTCCACCTTACATTACATGACTTGTTGTCATTCATCATTGTTATATATTGCTTTGCATGATTCTATACAGCTGATGTGTGGTTTTACCCATGTTACGCTAGATCATTGCACATCCTGCTACACTGGCAGAGGCATACAGTTTTATACATCATGTTTTGTTCATTATGAGTTATTTGTACCAAAAAGTGTGTTGTCATATTAGAGTGTTGCCCCTACAGTGAGGGAGAGAAAAGTGAAAAAGCCACGGAGGCCATTGAAAAGAGAAACAGAAAAAGAAAAAAAAGAGAAAAAAGAGAAAAAAAAAAGAAAAAGAAAGAAATAAAGAGAGAGGGGCAACATTACTATCCTTTATCCACACTTGTGCTCATGTTTAGCACCAGTTTTATAGTCATCATTTGTGCTAGTAGCACCTATGCTTCATATGAGAGAGTTCTCATGTTTCATTAGTATAACTATGTGGGGAATTTACGTTATAGAACTTGGGTTGTATATTCCAATGATGAGCCTCCTCAAAAGTGCTCTAGGTCTTCATGAGCAACCAAGTTGGATGCACCCCCACTAGTTCCATTGGAGAGCTTTCATACACTTATAGCTCTATGTGCATCCGTTGCATGGCAATCACTACTCCTTGCATAGCTTCGATTATAAGACTTCCTCTTGTCTAATGATCATTTATAGCTTTGTGAGCCTTTCTTCCATTGGCCTTCCAAACCCCCATTATTATTCTCTTTGCCATAACATCCTGGTGCCAATACCAAATGCTTACGCTCACCGGTTGAGTAAAACTTCTAACCAGTGAATTCATTACGTTTGTGATACTTTTGCTTGACTGGATCCTTTCTATGTTTGTGAAAGATTGCTGGATGCTTGAGTAGAAGGATAACTTCTATACTGAATGCTTAAAACATCTATAATGAACTTTGTACGGTTTCATGTCTTTATAGCATCTTCCATGAAAGGTTTTTACTTGTTTAATTGTCTTGCTTTATTCATCTATGTGTTTAATATCAAACATAGACTTTTGCTTTGAATGATTTGATCTCAGCTCACATGCTTTACATTACTATATGATCAAGATTATGTTGGTAGCATGTCACCTCAAAAATTATCTTTGTGTTATCGTTTACCTACTCGAGGACGAGTAGGAACTAAGCTTGGGGATGCTTGATACGTCCAAAACGTATCTATAATTTTTGATGTTCCATGCCTATTATATATTGATTACCACATGTTTATCTTACACTTTATATCATTTTTATGCATTTTCTGGGACTAACCTATTAACAAGATGCCACAGTGCCAGTTCCTGTTTTCTGCTGTCTTTTTGTTTCAGAAAATCTATTCTGGAAATATTCTCGGAATCGGACGCCAATTTAACTGATTTATTTCTGGACCGAGACGGAGCAGCAGCCAGGAGGACGGAGCCGGGGGCCACACCAGGCAGGCCGGCGGGCCCACGGCGTGGCCCAGGGTGGGGCCGCACCTAGGCCGCCGCCCCACCTCGGCTGGCCACCGACGCCGCCCTTTCGCCTATAAATTGCATCTAATCGGGAAACCCTAGATACCCGAGCAAAAATCCACGAAAAGTTCCGAGGCCGCCGTCGTCTTCAACCCTAGTTCGGGAGGGTTTCTGCAGTTCTTCCCGGCACCTTGCCGGAGGGGAAATCATCACCGGAGGGCTCTACATCACCATGCCTAGTGATGCGTGAGTAGTTCTCCACGGGACTACGGGTCCATAGCAGTAGCTAGTTGGTAGTCTCTCCACCTTGTGCTATCATGTTTAGATCTTGTGAGCTGCCTAACATGATCAAGATCATCTTTATGTAATGCTACATGTTGTGTTTGCTGGGATCCGATGAATTGTGAAGTTATGATCAAGTTTGTTCATCTATCTATATTATGTTTTATCTATGTTCCTGCATGCTCTCCGTTGTTAGTAGATGCTTTGGCCAAGTAGATGCTAATGACTTCAAGAGAGGGTATTTATGCTAGATAGTGGGTTCATGCCTCTAGAAGCCTGGGCTTGATAGACAGAAACAACTAAGGCTGTAGATGTGATGTTGCCACTAGGGATAAAATAACCGATGCTTAGCTTAAGGGTACTGCTGTTAAGTCTAATGCGTTTGTTTACATTACACACTTTGCTTAATGCTATAATCTGTTGCTTGCAACTTAATACTCATGGGAGACCCGGAAGCTATCTTGTGAGTGGATTATGAGTCATAGATGCAGCTAGTAAGCGGTCTATGTATATTGTTGTAATGCCCAATAGATATAACAATGAACATGTGCTTGTCATATATTGCATTGTCATGCGTTTGCAATTTGTCAATTGCCCAGCTGTAATTCGTTCACCCAACATGTATGTTTATTTGTCTTATGGAGAGACACCACTAGTGAACTGTGGACCCCGGTCCTTTATTCCACACTGATACAAACACCGTTTTCACCACGCTCTACGTTACTTCCTGCTGCTACTTTTGTGTTCATCATCATATTCTACACCATACGTTTAATCCTTTGTATTCAGCAAGCCGGGGAGATTGACAACCTTCCTGTTTCGTTGGGGCAAAGTACTTTGAGTGTGTGTGGGACCACGTTAGTGATCGGGTAACGGCGCCGCTGACACCTTTCTGAAGCTCTTCCAATTCCTACTGGATCTGACAACCTTGGTTTTGTAATCAAGCGAAAACTTTGCCGCTGACTACATCATACCTTCCTCTTGGGGTTTCCCAGCGAGTGTGTGTTCCACATCATCACCACCCCATAATTCCATTCGTCTAAATAACATGTTACATGTTCCTAGTGCATCAAAATATTTATTATATGTTCATCGTCTTGCTCTAGACAATAATGCATTCATTGAATTTCATCCATCTTTCTTTTTGATTAAGGATATGACCACGAAGAAAATCATATTTAAAGGTCCTTGTCGTGGAGGTCTCTACCCTCTTGTGCCCATTCCCGCAGGATCGCACAAGCACGCCTTCATCACAATAAAACCTTCATCGACCACCTGGCATTGTCGTCTAGGGCATCCATCGTCGTTTATCGTTCAACAAGTGCTTAGGAGAAATAAATTGTCACACTCTCCTGAAATAAATGCTTACATATGTGATCCATGTCAACAAGCGAAGAGTCATCAGCTTCCATATCATGTGTACACAAGTGTATCCACTGTTCCTTTGGAACAAATATTTTCTGATGTATGGGGTCCTGCCCCTGCCTCTGTTTGAAAACATCTTTACTATGTAAGCTTCATTGATGATTATAGCAAATTCACATGGATCTATTTGCTAAAAAACATTCTGATGTTTATCAAGTTTTCCTTAATTTCCAGCAACTTGTTGAACGTAAATTTGGTCGCAAAATTATCACCATGCAAACTGATTGGGGTGGTGAATATGAAAAACTACATGGTTTCTTTCAAAAATTGGCATCACACATCCTGTTTCTTGTCCTCGTGCTCATCAACAAAATGGTTCGGCTGAGCGCAAACATCGTCATATAGTTGAAGTTGGTCTTGCTTTGCTTGCTAATGCCTCCATGCCATTAAAATTTTAGGATGAAGCTTTTCTCACTGCCACTTTTCTTATTAACATGCTTCCTACCAAAGTATTGAATTTTAAAACTCCCATGGAAAAATTTCTCCAAATTAAGCCCAATTACAATTCTCTCCGTGTTTTTTGGGTGTGCATGTTGGTGTAATACCCCACAGTTTAGAGAGTCGGAAGGATAGAAATAGAATTTGTGCATTTGCATGGCATGCATCTAAAACACGGGAGATTTTGGCGCGTTAAATTAAATAATACAAAGTGATCGATGTTTCTCTCGACTCGATGAGTTAGGGTTTAGATCATCGTGCTGAGTGCGATAAACTTCGACATGATCTTTATAACTAACTAGAAACTAACAGTATCTGTCGAGGCACTCCAGGATTGGACATGACCTTTCTTAATTCTCGAGACCTTCGAACACAATTGGATAAAATGACACGTTATAATTCAAATCAAATGAACATTTCATCATATAACATCATTCTATATCTATTATCATCTCAAAACATCATTCACACATATATCATCACACAAGAATCAATTTCCCATCTCAAATCATCATACACATTTTATCATCTAATCTCACCCCATTCTTTCTACACATGAGCTCCAAATTCGAAACTCAAATATCCAAAATATAATCATGTACATCCATTGTGACATGATACAAATCTTACTAGATCCAAACATTCCAAAATGAAATTGAAAGAATATATTATATTACAACTTTAATCGAATAAGTACATATCTCATCCAAATGAAAAGAAAATTACAAATAAATAAAGGATCCTAAACTAAATCTTGATTTTCTCATCTTGATCTTCTATTAAATCTCACCATCTTCTCAAATTAATTCCTGCAAAACAAACAACAAAGAAAAACAAATGGTTGTGTAAGATTAAAATGTTTGCCTTCTCCACAAGGGAGAGGCAATTGATGTTTGGAACTCAACTAATGGATATTAGGAACTTGTCCTAGTATCCAAAATTTGGCTTGAGGGATCAATATTAAATCAGAGGCAACAATGGATCATACTTGTGGATCAATTTGGATCATTTGAGGCTGCATGGATCAACAAGAAGGCAACCAGAAGGCAACAAGAGACATGATCCATTTTACAAGATACAAAGGCAGCATGGGACAAAAGGCATCATTGATCCACATTTATCTATCTTAGGCAACATATTTATTTCCCTCTAATCTAGTCAAGTTCATGAAAGAAAGCCCACATAAAAATATTTCTCCAATGGTATTAATTACCAAGGAAGAAAGAGAGCTAATTATAAAGCCCATAAATCTGAAAGTGTAAAGACCACATGACCACCACCCATAACTTGGAAAGCCACCAATTTCTCACAAGCCCACAAAAGAGAATAAGCCCACAAGTCCATCTAGCAACAAAAGCCACTTGGCTTGTCCAAGAATAAACCCTACAAAGAGATAATACCAAGCTTGAGTGGATGAGCATGCCACATATGAGAGTTATCCAGAAGCAAAATATCTATCTTAACTTGATCCTCAAGAAATGCTCTCATGTGAGAACATGACACCAAGCCTCTTACTCATCCATGCAAATCAAGAGTCACCACTTGAGGTGTCAACTTGTGAGGGATAGCTAGGATCTATAAAAGAACATATCATCCACACAAATAAAGGAATTTGCTCCCAAATTCATTTTCAGCAATGAACCAGCCGTACCAATTGTCCAATACATCAAGGAATTCACCTACAACAACACTCCATTGTGTCTATATCATCACAACAGCAAAAACACATCATCCTTTGCTCACAGCAAATCATCCATAGCCCAAGAACATCACTAGAACACAAGAACAACTACTGAAATAGTTTGCAGCTAGATAAATACACTCTAGGAAATAAGAAGCAGCGAGGAGGAGCAGGCTAGCCACAAGACGCAGGTTATCATCATTTTCCAGAAGACCAAGCTGCTCAACAACAGCAGGTTAATTCTTTGTATGTGTGTGAGGCAGAGGAGAGGTGCTAGCAAGTTCTGTAAATGACAGACAATGCTAGAAAGAGAGGAGAGCAGGGTAACCCATCAAATCCATGAATACATCATTAAATCAGTCCAACTACCCTTCAACTAGTTTCCCACTAGGAGGATAGAAGGAAATGTTTCTCTCAGATTGGCATAGGGATGCTATGCTAAATCATCATAGAAAATTAAAGCAACACACTAATATCTATTCTTATCAAAATATTTGCCTCAGCCTTTGCATCATAGGCAGTGCCAAGAAATCAAGCAAAGCATCTGTTCTTATCTTTAGTAAATGGAAGAGCTCATCTGGATCCAGTAAAAGAAGCCAACTAAGAAAAATTGCTATCAAAACAACACCAAACACTAGACCACCAGGAGTGCACACCCTAGATATAGGATCTGGCAAACAAACCCAGCTTCTTAGTGTTTAGAGTGATATGTGCTCTTTGATTTGGCAAAATAAAATCATCCTTGAGCTTAGGAATCCATTTGGTAACTATTTGTCCTTATCATTAACTCTTAAATTGCCTCAGGAATATTTACTATCATGGGCAGAGGCAAGCATAAGATTTATTCCTGTCTTTTCATCTAAGAAATCTGTCCAGGAACCCTAAAATCCTCCAATAAGCATTTCTGTCAGCAGCAAGACTGCCTGGGACAGCATCACAACAAGTCGAACATCACAGGGGCTAGAATAGCTTAGTTTCACCACCTAAACATCATGAAATCCTCGAATTAACTTAAGTTGGGGTCGGCTAGCTACTGTTAGAGCTAGTCGAGCAAGAAATCGAGAGGAAGGAGAGAAGGAAGAAGGGGAGACGTACCTATCGACCTCGACCGTAGCTCCAGGGACGGCAGGGCAGTGCCTGCGCAACCCTGGAGGGGGCGGAGGTAGAAGACGACCACCAGCGCACCCAAGGTGGCGCCCATGGCGGAGCAGGGCGGCGTCGGAACACCGCTGAGGTGCTCTACACTTGGAGCCGAGCGCGGGAGCACTGCGAGGCGGCCGAGCCACGGCGAGCACCAACACCCTAGCGGGGCAGTACGGTTGCACGTGAGGCAGAGAGAGGAAGAAAACCAGATCGAGCCGGAGGGGATGGAGGAGAGCACCAAGGCGCGTCGTATGCGACCGACGGCGGCGGCGAGACGGCCGGAGCCGGCCGTGGCAGCAAGGCGACGGCGGCGGCGATTTGGGGATCGCGAGTCGAGCACGGGCTCGTGCTCGTGCGAGTGAGAGGTGAGAAAGAGAGTGTGTGGTTCGGTTCGGTCCAACCGAACCAGGTCCACCTTTGACCTGATTAAGCCAGGGGTTTAATTGCAAGAAAAATTGAATTTGTAAAATTTCCCAAATTTCAAAACTTGCTATAAATTCAAATAAATTCCTAAAAATACTTTAAAAATATCTACAAATGTTAGCAGAAAATAAGCTATTTAAATAAAGTACTAACAGGAATTTTTGAAAATTATTTCATTGATTAAAAATCCAAAGATCCTTAAGTGGATTATTCTTTGGAATAATTTCTTAAAATTATTTTCTCAAGAAAAATAATCTGGGAAAATAAATACTAAGTTCAAAATAATATTTGAACTATACCAAGACTATCTTGTTACTCATCCTAAATCAAAAATATTCTAACTTAAATGAATTTTTTACACCAAATTCAAATACACAAAAATCAACTAAAAATAAGCAACATACTCTACAAAATATGAGGAATTTTTATGTAAGTTTTATTTGAAGTTTTGAAAAACATTTTGTGGATGAAAAATTCAAGGATCCTTAAGTGGAAATGATTTGAAATTCTTTTTCAAAACTATTTTCTTAAAATAAAATAATATGGGAAAATAAAGTCTTGAAGTTCAATTATATTGAGCTATTTAAATTTAATCACTTTAAATTTATTCCTCATGAAAATTGTTGTCAAACTCTTTAAATAATTAAAAACTCCAAAACACTCGAAAAGTATTAAAATCCATAACTTGGGAATTTTGGGTGACGATACATCTCATGATTATGCATAATAGCATGCTGCTAGATTTTTCAGTAGTCCTTACCAGGATTACTTTGCTATTTTCAGAACTCGCGGTTTTACCGCAAACCCTAGAACCCCGAAGGGCCTGAACTGTCATTTCTATCACAGGCAAGTTCATTCTTGCATGTCCGTTGGAATATTTTTATCAAAGTATTTATAAAAGTAATATATTTTATCATCTGCATAAAAAGGAAAAACCTATTTTCGAATGATGTGAATTGCTATATATATATTGTTTGGCTGGCAATGGAACCACGGTATGATGTTGTGGTGGAGGTTCCATTGTACGGGAAAGTATATACTTAGGATTAATTACCAATGTCACAGTGATCCTTGCGCCGTATTGAAGCGTTTACGATGAGATCTGCTATGGACGGTAAAAGTCAGCCGTATCTTCTCTCGTTCACATATCCTCGGTAGGCTATTACCTGGTTGCGTCCGTTGCGGCGGCCAACTGCGTGGAAGCGCGTGACCTTCCCACTCGACGGGGTGACTGGAATAGAAGCTCGGGAGGGGTGGCGGGCCAGTGGTCTTAGTTACCAGCCGCGTCACAAATGGGCGGATATGTGTTGTGCGGAGAGGGCGGTGATTGGCTTTGGACTCACACCTGGCCCCATACCAAGGAAGTATGGACGGGCTAGCTACCCGGAAAGGCAACAAGGCTGGGTTTCTCTCATGGGTAAAGTTACGCAGCTCTGCAGAGTCAACAACAAGAAACTGTGACTGTCACATCCGTGTTCCCGGAAGGAACTACAGACCGCAGCGGGAAAGGCATCCCAAGTGATGACTATGAACCCGTGGAGACTGTGAGCATAGTTTTCTAAAATAAAACTTGACCTTTGAAGAAATGTTTTCCAAAAACTTGCATTATGCCAATGACCGTTGGTCATGGCAGTAGCTAGTGCATAAAACACCTTATCGCCTATAATTTGAACTTGCTGAGTAACGCTCGTGTTGCTCACCCTTTTCCCCGTTGACCCCCTGCTTAGATTTTTGGAGCCAGCAAAGGAGTTGACAGTTATCCATCACGACGTCGAGGGAGGATTCAACAAGGAGTCAATTCTACCTGGTGAACCTTGAAGGAATCAACTGCTACTTCACCAACAGAAGAACGACGACAACAGTGATAATGGTGGAGCAACAACAATATTGTCAATGGCATACATGACGACCACTTTGCCAATGAAGGAGACAACAACTATTGGAAGGAGGAGACAACCCTGGATAAAGATATTCCAGATGAAATAGATTAGGGCTGTTATAACAGCAGTAGTGGATGAGGAATTAGAGCTAGAGCTGATATCCAGCTTGGAGTTACGATTTGGATCTTTCTGTAGTTCATTTGCAAGAGACTTGCTTCAATATAAAGGAGGGTCTCAAGATTTTGTATTGAATAGTGTTGTAATCCTATAGTGTTACCTTGGACCGGCTATGTTTCTGTTGTACTACTCTGAGGGATGTAATATTTGCGGAGAGGTCCTTCCGTGCGTGTTACATCAACGACTTGTACACTACAACATGCAGTGGTGTGCTGGGTCACCGCAGTTGGCCAAACCTTCGTCCATACAACAAACACAAACTCGCCTTTCGGTCCAAACGTGTGTCTTTTTAGGCTATAGTCCTCTTCATAAAGGTGTAAAATGCCTTGATGTTACCACTGGTCGCGTCTATATTTCTCGTGATGTTGTATTTGATGAAGGTGTTTTTCCTTTTGCATCACTTCATCCCAATGTCGGCTCTCGCCTTCGTGAAGAACTACTTCTACTTCCTCCAAATTTGACATCTCCAACATCAAATAATGGGGGTGTACACAATATTGATAACCATATGCATACTGTGCCTCTTGCTAACCATCCGCAGGTGATGCCGGACACAACTTCTATGGATTATTCTCAAAATACCGCTGAAAATACAACATCAAATGAAGAAACAAGCACTGAAACAGCAAATACAGAACAATCCAAGACCAGCGCTGATTTTCACAATGATTCTTTTGCTGATTCTAGAGCAGCATCAGCCTCGGATCATGCACCACATGCGGACCAGCCAGGATCTGCCACGCCGAGCTTGTCTCCCCATGTGCATCCGACAGGAGCAGATTCGCAAGAGGACCCGCGAGAGTCTGATCTCTCGGGATCTGAAGCTGGCCAACGCGGTCGCACGCCTCTGCACCAATCAAGCGAGGACACATCGCGCCGGTCCCCCGCTGTCTCCATCAGCGCACAGTCTCCCGGTGGATCTTCTGTGGCTGGCTTCAGTTCGCCCAGTGCCACAGGATCTTCTGCGCACGGGCCTGCTACGTCAGCAGAATCTTCTCTGTCTTCGGGAGCTTCTGCATCTTCTGGCTCTACAGCATCAGGTGCTGCTACACCTCATATATATCCACATTGTACCCGCTCACAAAATGGTATTCGTAAACCAAGGATAATTACTGATGGTACAGTTAGATATGGCATGCTATTATCTACAGGATAACCAAGAAATCTAAGTGAAGCAATGGCAGACAATAATTGGAGCAAAGCCATGCAAGAAGAATATGATGCCTTAATGCAAAATAAAACATGGCATCTAGTTCCTTCAAATTCCAATAAAAATATTATTGACTGCAAATGGGTATACCGCATCAAGAAAAAATGTTGATGGCACCATTGACAGGTATAAGGCTAGACTTGTTGCAAAGGGATTCAAACAACGCTATGGTATAGATTATGAAGATACTTTTAGCCCTGTTGTCAAAGCAGCCACTATTAGACTTGTTCTTGCTATCTCGGTCTCCAAGGGATGGAAATTGCGACAGCTTGATGTCAAGAACGTGTTTTTACATGGTGTTCTGGAAGAAGAGGTTTACATGAAACAGCCACCTGGGTTTGAAAATCCAAACACTCCCAATTTTGTCTGTAAACTTGACAAGGCTCTATATGGCTTGAAACAAGCCCCACGTGCATGGTACTCTCGCCTTAGTTCCGAGTTACATGATCTTGGTTTTACACCATCTAAGGCAGACACGTCGCTCTTTCTCTATAACAAGGGTGGTATCATCATATTTATTCTGATCTATGTAGATGACATCATTGTAAACAGCTCTTCGGACAAGGCTATCTCTGCCTTACTTCATGACTTGAGTACCAACTTTGCTATCAAAGATCTTGGAGACTTAAATTTATTTTTGGTCATTGAAGTCAAGAAAACATCAAATGGGCTGATCCTAACTCAGGAAAAATATGTTGTTGATTTGCTTGCTCGTGTTGGCATGAGCAAATGCGCACCTTGTCCCACACCATTATCTACAACTGACAAATTAACACTAAATGAAGGAGCACCTCTTAGTGCTGAAGATACTACTCATTACAGGAGTATCCTTGGTGCACTTCAATACTTAACATTGACACGGCATGATATATCCTTTTCTGTCAATAAAGTATGTCAGTTCCTTCATGCACCAACCACTACACACTGGTCAGCAGCAAAGATAATTTTAAGATACATCAAAGGTACAATTCAAGTTGGACTCACTTTTCAGAAATCTCCTTCGACACTCCTTAGTGCTTTTTCAGATGCGGATTGGGCTGGCTGTCTTGATGATAGACGCTCCACAGGTGGTTTTGCTATATTTTTTTGGTCCAAATTTAATATCTTGGAGTGCCAGAAAACAAGCCACAGTATCACGCTCTAGTATTGAAGCTGAGTATAAAGTTTTGGCTAATGCTACAACATAGTTGATTTGGGTTGAAGCACTTCTTCGGGAGCTTGGCATCTCTCTCTTCGTGACAAACCATGTCTTTGGTGTGACAATCTTGGAGCCACATATCTCTCCATAAATCCAGTTTTCCATGCCCGTACTAAACACATTGAGATTGATTTTCATTTTGTTCGTGAGAGGGTCGCAAATAAACAACTGGACATCAAGTTTATTTCTAGCAAGGATCAGATAGCTGATGGATTTACCAAAACATTGTCTGTCCAGAAGCTATGTGAGTTCAAGCGTAATCTAAATCTTTCCCAAGTTTAGATTAAGGGGGGTGTTGGACTTTATTGTAACCATACGTATGGACCAGGAGTAGTACTCCTTCTCCTTCGTATTCCTTCTCTTCTTCTTCCTATTCCACTTGTAATCATCTGTAAATGCCACCTAGTGGGGGCTTTTCCCACTTCTATGAACACGTAACCGAACCCCCCATCAGGGGTATCGCTTCCACCAACATCTCTGACCGTAGCTTGCACGTGCTTAGATTTATGGTTCTCGGTGATTTCGTCCATGACATGGCTTTTGTTTGTCTTTTTTGTATAAGTTTTACATATTTTTTACATTAATATATTTCCTTTGTCAAAAATATATATATACATACTCGAAGATGTAGTTTGTTTCGTAAAACACACTGTGTTTTAATTTATGAAAACAGTTGACACCCCATTTCGTTGATGAAGAGGGGTAAAGGAATACAACGACACGGGAGAAAAGGAACATGAAAGTATGAATAAGAGAGGGGGATGTCAAAAAAGGGCCTGTGGCAGGAAGCGTGGAGAAATTTGTCCATGATTTTGTAGATGTTCTCTTCTACAATTGTGGTGATCGTCGAGGAGGGTGCGATAAATATTATTTTGAGAAATGAAATTCCAAATGATGTTTTGATTGCAATGTGTTGATCATGATAATATATTGTCTTTGACTACTCTAAATTTTCATATATTCAACTTGTGCCCATAACCTGAGAATTCACAAAGGTCATGTCAAAATTTGTCGCACCATCCTCGATGATCTAACCCTAATTCATAAAATAGAGTGAAACTTCAAACTCTTTACCCTCATAAGTAATTTTTTAATTTACCTCAAATTCCACTTGCATGAATGTAAGATCCACATTTTTTATAATCTACCACCATGAGACCTAGAACTATGGGATTTCATATCAACCGAACCGTCGCCGCCCCATCAGACATATGAGTCATTCTTCTGTCGCATGGGAAGGGCGCCGACACTGGGTAGAATTTCTCGTCATCGAACCATGATGTGGCATAAGAAGTAGTCACCATGTCGGTTGTATGTGCTCAAACTGCGTCGATTAGTTATGTCTTGATTAGTTATGCGTTCGAACTATGTCATTTGAATTATGTATTTGACCTACGTGGTTTAAATTATGTGTTTGGAATTTGTTGTTCGAATTTATATGTATCATCTGGCGCTAGCGACGACGATGCATGTGGGTGTCGTGACCTCCTAGGGGAGTCGTTGTGGTTACCTTCCCCGCGCCAGGGCTCCGGGTGAAAACCCTTGGCCGTCTTCGGTTGTGGCAATGGTAGTGTGTTGAGTCGTCACCATCTTGATGTCGTCGTCATGGAGCTTCGGTACATTTGATCTCGTCTCGTTGACACCCGCGAGCTTGCTCAGATCCTTTCTTGAAGCACTTCGGTCCTGGCGTGGGACGGTCTCGGCAATCTCCTATCCTTTACACTTCGCTAGTTGTCTCCGTTCTCGGTAGTGGTTGTATGCTGGCAGGATATGAGAGGGCAGACGGCCCTCTCCGGCGACAACTTGGTGGGTGTGATTTGTCTGGTGGTTTCACAAGGAGGCGGTGGTTCCCTTCTAGTTGGTGATCTCGGGTGTTTTTTGGTGGGTGCGGCTTCTCCTATTCTTTTCATTTATCTTTGATCTGCTTTGTAAGAGGGTTTTCTCATCACTTTGTAACGGTTCGGCTCTGTGGTTTTATTTATATAAAGCGGGGCAAAAGCCTATGCAGAGAAAATTTATATGTATCGCCATTTATCCCGTACAATTCGAAAAAAAGGAGTAAAATATTGAAAATGGACAAAATGAACATGTCTGCTAAGAACGTGGGCACCCCTATTTGTTTAGACAACACTCAATCAGACAAACTAGGGCTCACCCTTTTTCTTGCATAATTGGGGTTCACCCTTGGAGATGCCATATGGTGCAGAAAATCCCTAGCACCGTTATGTGATTCGAACACGTGACATGAACAAGAAAAACCGGGTACTACCAACGGGGCCCTCGGCTGTCAAATACCTATATCCCTGTCAAGTTTGGGAGTGGCTTTGGAAATTAGAAATCCCAAGCAAAATAAGGATTTTTGATTGGTGTGCCCTTCATGGTATATGATCCCATATCGTAGGGTTCTTACTAACCGGCATATTCGGAATCAGGGGTTTCCCAATCTACACGTCTTGATATGTAGATATAAAGCGCATGCTATTTCTTGTGATAGAGCAAGAGAGGCATGGAGATTTATTGGCATTTGGAACAACATAGAGGAACTGGTGAAGATTGACGGATCAGGCTCGGTGGTGTTGGAAGAGATTGATGGGAAGGATAGTCGTTTAGCCTCTCATAATACTGTTGGTTTTGTAGAACTTGTACTAACTGTTGGTACATCTTGTGGGAGAGGAGACATATGGTACATGGCGAAAACATTCAAGCTCCTTTCCGATCGGCTATGTGTATAACTGTAATGTCAAGATATTATATGATTGCGATGAAGAAAGCTCAAGCTAAGCAAAGACAGGGATGTAAAAGGCCGATGGAATTTAAACTAATGATCAATTTTGATGCAACCTTTGATGTGGATTATTCAATGGGTGTATTAGTCCGAGACCATACAGGTCAGTGTATTGAAGCGGCACCAAGGTATCTACCGCATGTTTATGGAGTAATAGCTTTATTCTTCAAATCGATTGTGCTCGGTGGTGGAAACTATGAAGAATGGTGGTTTTTCTGCAAACTCTTCTGCCGCTATTTATGGTGACTGTTATATCCTTTGGAGTGGTTTTGATAATGTATCTTTACAGCATTGTAATAGGACTCTAATCAGTAGCTCAGGAGCTTGCTAAGGTTGCTTTTAGTTCTAGTAAGTCTTGTATTTGGGTCGATATAACACCCCAAATTTATCCTTAGCAAGCTCGCAAATGATATAATTGAGTTATCAGATCAATAAAGCAGGCCAAATTACTTTCCCTCCAAAGAAGAAAAAATACCCTTGCTTATGAAAGTCACTACAAGCTTGTCCGTTGTAGAGGTCCACGGTATAGGTTAGCTTACAGAAGTACAGTTACACGGACCCCCATCGGTTCCAGTGAACTTTGTAAAGCAAGCCCTGTTCCCTAGGACCCAGCATATTCATGAGCCAAACCGGGCATGCCTCCTACGTGCTCCTTTGCATGATGATGGGCAGCCCCCCCCCCCCCCCCCCCCCCCCCCCCCAAACATAAAACCATCTTACGTCCATCCCTGTATTTTCTTTGTTCTGAACCATAACACTTGCTTGATTCATGGAGAAGTAGAGAGAGCCGGATGGACTAGGCAGTTTCTGTGTTGGAAGGCTCAGCTCCAACCTTCCACCTCTCAAATTCTGTGACACTCAACAGAAACGAGCTTGCGTTTCGGTGCCCCCCACCGCCGTATTCCTAGAAACACGATCAAACAACATATTCTATAAGCTAAGAAGTCTTGACCTGGAGCCCTTTCAGAAGCTAAGGTACTGGAATCTTACAGAACTGTAAGCAAGAAAAGTTACCTGAGAGATAGAAGTTGTGTCTTCTTGTTCCAAGCTTCTCAGACTTATTTTTAGCATCTGGTCATTATTCAACTCAGGAACTTTATATACTACCGCGCCAATACCTCTGAGGAAAATAGAGCACAGTTGACATTATGGGCTTATGACAACATGGTGTAGTGAAGTCAAAATCGTATCTTAGATAATGGATGAGAAACAACACAAAAATTGGATTATAGATCAATATACAAACTGGGGAACGTGCCACTTGCCTCAGATTCAAATTCCGACTCTTGTTAGCTAGCTGGTTTCCGAGTTCACTTCTCAACATTGCAATAGCATCGGCATTGACAGCCTAAGTGACAAAATGATTAATTTATAGAGCCAGTATTGTTGGTAAAAAATGCAAAAGAACAGCTTGTCCTAAGTTAAGAGGACCAGACATTCGAATGGGTGTGAAACAAAATGGTCACTGGAGGAGTACAGGTTAAATTCATGGCTTGAACAAAAACAAAATCCTGAATGTGTCAAAATTATCAAGGTGCATATGTAACATTCCCCGTCTCCCAGAACCTGCAGGTGTATCTGCAGAACCCTCCCTACCAAATGCACTTTGACATCCCACAACTTCTGCAGATTGCTCAGACCCATTTATCTTCAGCACAAGGGTAAAATGTGCTCAACCTATAGTCCCCAGGTAAGTAAACATCTCTACTAATACAGTCTAGGGGAAATATGTAACTTGGATGAAACACGGCGCTCATCATAAACCAAAGAAATTGTTGATGTTCTACTAAAAGTAAAAATAACCACATGAATCAAGTAGGAAATTAGAATTTACTCTAGATTTACTGCAGAAGTTGGAAGCTAATGTTATATCAGTTGTAATTAGGCAAGAATAATTCCAACACATGTTTATGTAGAAATACACTCCGGTTTTTCATATCGATCACCATCGAGTGTTGACATAACATGCATGAAACTTGTCATGCATAGAACAAAAGTTTATAAAGAAGAATAAAAAATAACAAAGGATAGGCATACTTGTTTTACCAGACAATTGCCAAACTGGCCACATCCTAGTGTAATTTCATAGGACTTCTCCAAACAATCGTCAATTAATGTTTGCTTCTGCGATAATGTTACTTGTCCCCGAGAAATCACATGCTCAGGATCCAACTCCAGCAACTGCAATAAGACCAGCACACGATTACAGAAAGGTATTGGAAATAAGATTTTTAAGTGCAAAAATAAAAATAGTATCCAGGGTAAGCTGATGTTACTACTTTGCAACGGCTACAGTATAGGATGTAATCATCAAACACTGATAGCTAAATTATCAGGTAACAGCACCATTTCAAAATGTTATCACGCTATGATGTAAAGTTGCTAATGAGCACTCAAGCAATTGTTTCATTGAGCAGCATCCTGGAGCTGATTACTATACAACAGAAGCAAAAAACAAAAAGACTCAACACAATATAAAGTGATAAAAGGTGTTGAACATGCATGTTCAAGTGATACGGAGGAAGTTCTACCGCAGAAAAGATACTAATACTACTCCCTCCATCCCAGTTTATATTGCGCCCGTACATTTTGAGGTTCAAGTTTGACAATCGATTTGACCAACAATTTGACCAATGAAATTTGGATTACAACAACAACAAAGCCTTTCATTCCCAAGCAAGTTGGGGTAGGCTAGAGTTGAAACCCATAAGATCTCGAAACCAAAGAACTAGCCATGGACAACAACAACAACAACAACCAATGAAATTTGGATTGTGCCAAAAAAATTATCATTGGATTAGTGTTCGAGAAAAGTTCCTAAATGTTTAATTTTTATGGCACATGACTAATATATTATCGGTCTAGTTGATAGTGATAGTTAAATCTTGAAATATGAGAGAGCCATATACAATGGGACGAGGGGAGTGACAAATAGGTTGTTACCTGATCAAACAACTTTTCGTTTGAATTGACATTGAATTCAATGTCTAGATCTTTGAGGCCACTGCTAAAGGCCTTGCTGTTCGGAATAGTCCACCTCCATAGATCTCCATCCTCGATAAACTTGAAAAGCTTGTGTACCATTTCAAGTTTGTTGTCAGGTAGGTATTTCACTTCAGTTACAGCATTACCACTTCCATGATTCCGTGAAGTACTAGCTTCTTTCAACAACTTGTTGCTAAAGTAGTCGAACGCAATAGTTGCTCCACTCCGTTGCATGTCAATCACCTTATTCACATTTTCTCCAAGTGTGACGCCCGTACACAGAGCTTCAAAGGCAGTCTTATGATGGTCTAAGATTGTTACACTGCAAAAGGTAAAACGGTTATAAGTGTCTCCAAGTGTGCCATTCTCACAGAAAACTTATAGAAGCAGCCCCATGATGGTCTAAGAATGTTACAGTGGAAAACATAAAACATTTAGAAGTATCCTAGTGTTGCAAAGAAAATATTCTAGTGCACAGATTCGCAGTTCCACGATATCCAAAATGATTGAAGGTCAATGTGTGTTATTCTTACTACTTAAATATTAAGTTAAACATTGAGAATGCCATCATAGTGTGCATAAAATTAGGAAGAACCACATCTGGATGAATCTAATATTAAACACGCAATTCACATCAAACAAGAACACAAATAATGCAACATAAATGGTAAAGAGTCAGAGATAAATCTTTGCAGACCTCTGAACCTTCGGGGCTATATCAGCAACAAAACCGGGAGGCCCTACGAAGTCAAGAAGGTAAACATCTTTAATTTCATCAAATGGAAGACCATCGCTCCTGCAAAAGGGAAACCAATGCAGTTGAGGTTATAATAGGAGGAACACGAGATCATCATTCTGACTTCTGAGCTTGTTCTGCCAAGGCTTGTATGACAACAAAAACACAAACAATTTTCGGGTGACCTTTTGCCCATTTCGAGCAGTCACGATTAACGATGTATTGATATCCAAATGAGAAATACTCCACCCAAGTTCAGACTATGCCAAAATATGTCTGCCGAAGATAACATATGACTCCATAGCATGCCTCCTACTTATGTGAGATATAGTTTCTGACCTGAGCTGATTTTGCTAGAGAGAATACAGAATGCATAAAACATAAGACACCTTTAGCTTAAACGAACTGAAACAACGCCAGGACTTTGTCAAAGTGAACAGCACATGATTACGTGAAAGTGAAACTACACCCGAACACTGAAAAGGAAAAGCTCTATCAAATTTCACCAACGCTATCAAAGCGGCGACCTGAAAGAGAGTGCTTCCTACAGATTCGATCCGCGAATTGATATTAGGGTAGGTCAGATTCAGGTTCCGCAAGACTACCTGATGGGGTCATAGACGGTGTTGGGGAAGAAGCGGACGGGGAGGGCGGCGGCGGAGAAGTAAAGGTGGGCGGCAAGCGCGGCGAACGCGCCGTCCGGGCACGGGTAGTGGTACAGAACGGCCGACACCTTCCGCGCGGAGCCGGCGCAGGCCATGGAGTATTGCGGATGGCGAGCCGACAGGAGGCGGCGCGGCTGGGGCGGCGGGCGGGGCTGGGGTTTCCTGGTTTTAGACTTTTTTTTTTAAGCAAACGATTCTGCTTTAGGCTCCTTAATTCATAGGATTGGCAAAGCATTCGTGAAGAATTGAAATCCTATAGGATTTTTCCCGTTCAAACCGTTTGATTCATAAGATCATATCCTATAGGAAAAATTCTTATAGAAATCTTGTAGTATAAACTTTATAGAAAAATAACATGAGGTGACCTCATGGAAAATTTCCTTCACCAAAATCAAAGAAACTTTCTCTTCCTTAGGATTCAAATGGACATGTCATCTCAATCCTATCAGTTCCTATTACTACGCTTTTCCTATCCTACGAATCAAAGGAGCCCTAAGGTTAGTCTTTCATGTCGATAACTCGATATAGCTAAACAAAATACAATACTCCGTACGTAAGACCGAAAAAACATGAATAGAGTTAAAAGAGATCCTTCACACCAAGGTTATTTGGAGCACATGTAAAACAAAACAAAAAAACAAAAAGGTTATTTTCAGTCCTCTGCCCTAAATCTAATTTTGTGTTCATATGTTTCTCTTTTGCTCCGTTGATGATTTTAGCCCCTCCAAAAGTGGTCGATCTCGACGCGATTTCTGAAGCACATCTTGAAAGTTTCAGGATCCTAGCCGTTTAGACCTCCAAACAAACTTAGAATTAACAAGCAACCCAATGAGTTCGTAGGGGGTGTTGTACATCTAGTTCATATCTCTTTTTTCTCTAATATTTGTGTGTTTTGTTACAAAAAAAATGCGAGCAACAGATATTTGGAGTTCAACTATAGTGTTGGAGTGGGAGAGCACTAACGTTAGGTCATTTGGGGGAGGGGGGGGGGGGGGGGGGGGGGGGGGGGGGGAGAGAAAGAGAAGGTACCTTATATAGGTGATCCACAGATGTGCCTCTTATTTTTCAGAACGCCATGTCCGGAGAGTCTGCTGCAGAGGACCCGAGGTCCGAGGCACTATCTGGGCTAGCCATAGAACTACTGAACAAGTCTGACATGAGCCCACACAATTCAGACTTGTCCGAGTGAATGATTTGGAGGAACTTTCAAGCCACTAAAGATCATCCACATAATCAGTTTCCATTTTACAGATTCCTTGAGCCCAACCACCACGTCATTGAGACAAATGTAGAGCTCTTCAAGTGTCTCGTTAAGATTCATTGCCAACAAGACCAACTCGCTCTTGAACATAGATATACCTACAGAGGGAGTGGCTCAAGGAGTATGGCGAGACCTTGAAAGTTGAAATGAGAGAGATGATCTCATTGGATGTCAATCTTCCGTTGTCCTTAGTCTGAAATCCATAACACACACTTCTACACAAGCCAAGTTAGTTCCACAAAGGTTTATTTTGATGAGACCTTTTCGCTTTGGTCGCGTGGTTTTATTTATAAAGTGGGCGAAAGTCTGTTTCGATAAGAGTAGGTGAACAACTGGTATTAGCTAGATGAAAGCCTTTGTTGAAGCGACACACTCCAAGCCCACCTTATTGTAGTATAGCATTCCATCTTTATGTGACACGGAAGGCGACCCCTACATGGACTTCGCAACCTTGTCTTTTGATCCATAAAGCTACAAGGCTTTATTCAATTCGACAAGCTATTTTCACATGACCTCAAACTGTTTAGTTAAGTCAAGTATTTGTTTTCCAGTCTCAGTTCGGTCTCCACCTATACTCTCCAAGTGGTAAGTCCCAAATGAGAGTCTTTGACTTCGATACCATCAAACATGTCGACTGGAGGGAGGGGTGAAATAGGCGACTACAAATTGTAATAAAATTGGTTGACTTTATGGAAACAAAATATATGGATAAACGAAGTTCCTTTAATGCAGCTAGATGAGCAATCCTATATGAAAAGATACACCAACAAGCAAGTAAACAAGATAACAAGAGCTCTATGTAAATGTGGGGTATAAAATAACCAAAAATGGATTGAGATGAAGCACACAAAAATGTATCCCAATTAATGTTCAAGCCCTTTGTGGCGTCTACTCTCAAACGGAGAGGTCGTGGCAAATAAATCCCACTACGATCCCTCATATCCAATAGTTTTTCTCATTTGAGTCGTCCACAAAATGAGAGGTCAATCTTGAAAGGATCTCCAAACCTTGGCAAACTTTTCAGGAGCCAATTCATGCATCAATAGCTTCAGGGCGACTCTAGCTATTTACGTTTTCCTAACAAATCCATTAATAACAATCAAATAGTGATCTCGAGGGGGATCAAAATTTACACATATCTTCTTTCTTTCTCTCAACGATTTACAAGTTTGATACAAGTAAATACAAGAAATCAAGCATTTGAGGCTCAAACGATGGTAGATGAGTGATAGAATAGGAACACCAAGTCATTTTAGGAAATACTAGTTTTTATAAGTGCTCCACAAATCAACGTGCTATCCTCACAGCGTGAGCTCCAAACAATGCATGGCAAATGTTTGAACGTCCCTGGTTGTCCGGGCTCTTTCCGGGAAAGTCTAGAGAGCTACTGCACAAGCCCAAAAACGAGCCTAGGTGAGCCCAGATATTCCACCCCATACCAATTTCATGTGTTTGGTAACCTAGGTGAGGCATCTGGGCCATGCCCACCTCATACAAAATAGACCCCTAGGTCAGCCTCGGTTGCGAATCTGAAATCGAGCTTCACAACTCAGGCTGGCCGAACTTATCTGAAAAACTTCCCACGTGCGGGTCCCACCAGAGCGTCGTGCCGCCCAGCCCTCCGAAAATCCCTCGTCATTTCCCCCTTCTCCTTCCCTCCTCGCGCCTAGCTCCTGGTCCGTCCTCGTGCCTACTCAGCCTGGCGCAGCCTCCTCTCGGTCCTTCCTTAGTCTGGTGCCGCCTCCTCACGGTCACAGCGTCGCTGAGCTTCGTCCAGCTCCGTCCAGCGTGGCCGACTGGCTGCTCTCCGCACGCCATGGACGATGTGGTTGTAGACGTAATTGCTTTTTAAAAATTCTTTTCAGCGTCCTTTGTAGAAGAATTTGGACCGGTTTGTAATTTTAATTCCTGAACTTGGAGGACCTATAAGTAATAATCGTGATATAATATTTTTAATCCTAGGATCGGCTCTAAATTACGCATTAAGCTAATCCAACCACACAATACAAGCTTTATTAAAATGTTGTTTACACACTGTTGAAATGGTGAAATGACTCAACATGTCCGAAACTCTCAATGCATACAAGCCACCAAACAATATCTCATCTCATTCTGTCTCAACACATACAAGGCAGCAAAGACTTGCCAAAATCTCAGCCTGTCTCACTTGGGAAATCCATGCCAAGGTGACACAGGCTAGATATGTGTTATCTCGTCCGTGTATTCCCTCGTTTTTTTTACCATGCATGAGCACTGCATGTATTAATTAGAGGAGAAAGAAAGGCTCGACGAGCCATAGTCTTACGGAGCAGCTGAAATCCAGCTAGGAAAAAGGAAAACGACCTAAAATCCCTCGCTTTTTACAGTGATCCAGTTGTTATTTTTTCTACATGTAGTTTTCTTGTGTAGCACTTGAATTAAATTACTGTAGCACGAGCATCATTTTATCGGCATGGTCCATGGGTTTTTTTTTTTTGAGAGTGGCATGGTCCATGGGTAGTTTTCCGTTCACAATTCGTGGGTCACGAGGCCCGTCCAAGCAGCCCATCCGCTCTTGCTGGCCAGTCCCCACAACTGTAGCCATGTCAGCGATCCGCGCCGAACACAGCTTCCAATCTATCACCATCCAGCTCAAATCGAACGCCTACCGGTCCTGCTCCCACGGATCGCAAGTTTCACAACCAAAACCATCGCCTGAAAAATGAAAATCGAAATCCGCCCGCTCAAACTCCAAAATTTCCCCTCCCAAATCTACCACTCCCCACTATAAATCCCACCCCAAATCCACATCCCATCCGCACCAAACTCCACACCAATTCCAGTTCTCCCGATCTCCGGATCTCCGACGATGTCCAGGCGCGGCAAGGGAGGCAAGGGTCTGGGCAAGGGCGGCGCGAAGCGCCACCGCAAGGTGCTCCGCGACAACATCCAGGGGATCACCAAGCCGGCGATCCGATGCCTTGCTCGTCGTGGCGGAGTGAAGCGCATTTCGGGCCTCATCTACGAGGAGACCCGCGGCGTGCTCAAGATCTTCCTCGAGAACGTCATCCGCGACGCCGTCACCTACACCGAGCACGCGCGCCGCAAGACCATCACCGCCATGGACGTCGTCTATGCCCTCAAGCGCCAGGGACGCACCCTGTACGGATTCGGAGGCTGAGATCCCGGCGCCGACGGCTGGACCTGCTGTTGTGCAGCATCTGGACAGCTAGTGAGTGTACAAAAATCAAGCATATTTTTTAGTCCTTGTACCCATGTTGATCAGCGGGTAGAGGTGTGCAATATTCTGGATATTTTGACAGAAGCGATAACAGATAAGTACCTTGGGCTTCCACCCATTGTAGGGGTTGATAGAACCGATTGCTTTCAGCACCTAATTGATAGAGTGATCAAATTATTGAGTGGATGGAAGGAGAAGATGCTCTCCTTTGGCGGCAAGGAAACACTTTTAAAAGTAGTAATTCAAGCAATTCCAGTGTATGCAATGTCGGTGTTTAAACTTTCCAAACAGATTCTCAAAGGGATAATCAAAGTAATGTCCCAATTCTGGTGGGGAGATGAAGATCAACAAAAGCATATGCATTGGTTTTCTTGGTGGAAGATGTGTGTTCCAAAAAGTCAAGGAGGTATGGGTTTTAGAGATTTGGAAAGTTTTAACATGGCAATGCTTTCTAAACAATGTTGGCGCCTTCTCTCTGAACCTGAATCCATTTGCGCTCAAGTGTTGCAAGCAAAGTATTATCCTAACGGTGATCTCCTTAATTGTGACCTGAAGAAGGCCAACTCATACACCTGCAAAGCATTTGGCATGGTATTCAAACATTTAAACGGGGTCACATTTGGCGAGTAGGTGATGGAGAAAACATCAACATATGGGAAGATTGCTGGATTCCGAGCAGCCCAAACAAGAAGATCATGACAAGAAGAGGTAACGTAGTCCTCTCTAAAGTTTCCGAGTTGATTGATCCTGAAACTAGGACTTGGAATGAGGAACAAATAAGAGACATCTTTTGGGATGGTGATGTGGAACGTATTCTGAGGATTCCTCTAGCGGTTGGTATGATGAATGATTTTGTTTCATGGCATATGAATAAAAATGGAATATTTTCTGTCAGATCGGCGTATTATCTGGAGTGGGATCACCAACATGGCCGGAAGCTTCGCCGGACTCAGAACCTTGGATCCTCAGCGGCGAGCCCGGTATGGAAGGCAATATGGTCTCTCCGAACTCCAGCGAAAATCAAAATACATGTTTGGTGATCGATGATGGGGGCGATCCCTTGCCGTGGGGTTTTAGCAAATCGCCATGTGCCTGTCTCTAGTCAGTGTCCGATGTGCTCCATTGAGTGCGAGAGTATCTCGCATGCTTTCTTCAAGTGTGCCCGGGTAAAAGAGGTTTGGGCCGGGCTGGGAATGACCCAATTGATCAATGATGCAATAGTGCTTGAAGCTCAGGAGGCTACTATTCTGGAAACTCTCCTTTTGAACTCGGGGTCGGCTCCTTTGGTACCTGAGATCCGGGTGTGCGATCTGATGGCGGTAGCAGTTTGGTACTTGTGGTAGGAGCGCCGCAAAGCATCCCATGGCGAAAACCTTCTTGCTCCAATGAGAACAGCGCAATCGATCCTTGCCTTGTCTCTTAATTATATGAGAGCAAAGAGGAGAGGACCGGACCCTATAGTGAGACACGGTTGGATTAAACCACCGGAGGACTTAGTGAAATTAAATGTTGACGCCGCTTTTGATATAAACGCTGGTACAGGTGGAACTAGGGCGATTATTCGTGATCACTTTGGTTCTCTCATTTCTTGTGGCAGGTGGAAGCTGCAGTATGTAGAGGATGCAGTGACGGCCGAAGCGTGTGCATTACGAGACGGGCTCCTTCTTGCGGGACAGGTGGGTTGCAACAAAATGGTAGTTGAATCTGATTGCTCGGAGGTGGTGGAGATCATGCAAAATGGAGGGAATTCTCTTGGGGTGGCGGCAGCAATTTACGAGGAGTGTTCTTTTCTTTGTCGTAATTTCTCCGTGTGTCCTTTATACATTGTCCTAGGGAAGCCAACAAGGCTGCTCATGTTTTGGCTAGCTTAGCGGAGAGTTCTTCCTCTGCAGTGTGGCATGAGGAACCTCCTGATTTTCTTGTAAGAACCCTTGCGGATGATGTAACTATTTGTTGATGGTTGGAGGCGGCAAGTTTCAGACGCGCTCTTTCCTTACCAGGGTACTCATTGGGGACTGGAAGGTTTTTAATGAGGCGGCTTGCTGATATTAGTGGTGGAAAATTTCAAAAAAAAAAATCCCACCCCAAATCCACATCCCATCCGCACCAAACTCCACACCAATTCCAGTTCTCCCGATCTCCTGATCTCCGACGATGTCCGGGCGCGGCAAGGGAGGCAAGGGTCTGGGCAAGGGCGGCGCGAAGCACCACGCAAGGTGCTCCGCGACAACATCCAGGGGATCACCAAGCCGGCGATCCGGCGCCTTGCTCGTCGTGGCGGAGTGAAGCGCATCTCGGGCCTCATCTACGAGGAGACCCGCGGCGTGCTCAAGATCTTCCTCAAGAACGTCATCCGCGACGCCGTCACCTACACCGAGCACGCGCGCCGCAAGACCGTCACCGCCATGGACGTCGTCTACGCCCTCAAGCGCCAGGGACGCACCCTGTACGGATTCGGAGGCTGAGATCCCGGCGCCGACGGCTGGACCTGCTGCTGTTTCTTGTTCGTTGCTTTGTGTTTAGTTTACCCGTGTAGAGAGCAGGAACCTGTCGTGAATCTGGTGTGCTCGCTGTTGTGGTTTCGTTTCCCTGCAATGAAAAGCTAGTTCCAATGCCAGGAAAATTAACATGGGTTACATCATACATGGCTCCTTCAGTTCCAATCTGTGTAGTGTCGCTGGTGTGGTCTAACCTCCAGTTTTTCACCCGTTTTTCTAGATGACTCTGGACGGTATGGCTTTGTGACATCCGAAGGTAAATTTCATGGTGCCGAAAAACTGAAGAACCCTTTTAGTGCGAATTGTGAGTTTGTGACTTCCACATTTTGACATTTTTTTCTGCTCCACGGCTGAAAGCTGGTGAAGTTCAGTCCGTGATGTTTTGTTCAAAGCTTGGTCCTAATTAAAACTCGGCCAGGTTGTTTCTGCAAAACCATACGGCCCAGTCGAACCAAGCGACACCCTCTCCACGTTTTCGTGGTCTTTAGTTCCTCATTTTCCTATCAGGTTGGTGATTCCTTGGAGGAAAAAATATTCTTTTATCATGGTTGAATGCTCCGTCTTAAAGAAATCACATTACCGGTCGCCATCATGCACCGACGGTTATCGGTTAATATATGAATGAATTACAACTCCTTGGACACTTTCCCTTCCCGTCTACAGTACCAAGAAGGGCGATTTGTGAACCTCTCCGGGCGATCCACCTCGCCGCCGCCGAATCGGCGGTTTCCTCGCCCTCCGCTGGCTGCTCCGGCGGCGGGAGGACGGGGGAACTCCGATTCACGGCGTGTATATAGTGTAGGGTTGCCTAGGGTCTCAGCCGGCGGCGTCGGGAGGGCGGCGGCGCTGCCGGTGTTGTGTTTTGCAGGTGGAGGTCTTCCCCTTCGACGACGGTGCTCCGGTGGATGTAACACCCGATTTTCACTAACCGGTTTTTCTGAAAAAGGGGTGAACTAAAATTTTTGAAAACCTTTTTACTTGGATTTTTCTGGATTTTATCAAAACTCATTTAAACTTTTGGTGATTGATGTACCTCTCTTTGTCCAACACCGGGAATATTATCTGAATATTTCTGATCACCTTTGAACCCGTCCATTAGGGTTTTCTTTATAAAACCTTAATGCCTTTTCTACAGAAAATAAAAACCGTTATCTCGCCTCTCCGAAGAAACTCTCCTTTATCTTGCTTGGAAAATTCCGCCAAAAATCCCAGAGACACCTATCCTCATGTATATCCCATATATGCATGAACATCGCCATGACCTATGCAACTTTTCAGATTGAAGAAATTACCAAATCTGCCACTACCGGGCCATTTAATCCAAAACCCTACTTCCACTCCACCATAAATCTTGTCCACCTGAGGAAGTATTTCATATCCCATTATAAGCCACCCCAAGAAATTTGGGATCATTTGGATAAACTTTTTCTTGTAGGACCCCATCGAATACCTTCTGCCCTTTTCGAAACCCGAAAATGTTTACATATGAAACTTTCTCCAAATTGAGTGAAACTGGACTACATTGCTCACATACCAGTAGAACACCACCAGTAAAAATCCTAGCTCCATTGGGATAGAGGAAGTCCATTTTCATTTCATCGAACACCTTGAGGGCAATTGAATTTTTTCAAAACTTTGTACTGGAATTTTGTCCCAATTTGGTGTTTTGCTTGCTGTGTGTTGTTTGTGGCAGTAGTGGAACCAGTGACGTGACCCGTTTTCTTTTTAGTGCCCTAAATCGTCGGGAACACGACGATGCCGACCATGTCGCGCTCTGGACATGCCGGTGTCGGCATGAGCCAAACCAAACCCTAGCTCCTGCCCTTATCCTCTGCACCAGTGCACCGACGTGCTCCACTGTGCCTCCAGCACGGCTGCCTCATCCCCTCCCCCTCCTTATCCCCTCCTTGTGGCCGGAGGACGTGAGCCGTGACCTCACGGGGCCATAAATGGCCGCCACGGCCACACCTAACTCTCCTCCTCTCCTGCGTATATAAGAGCACCCCGAGCCTCACCTGGACGCACCCCATTCCCTCTCCCCTGCCCTCCTCATTCGGTGCCCACAAGTGAGAGAGAGCCGCACAAAATCTCCAAAAAATTGGCCACCATGGCCGGAGCTCCTCGAGCTCGGGGTGCGAGTTGGAGGCGACCCCCGCCTTGGCCTCGCCCTCCCCTGGCCGCGGTGCACCGCCCCGGGCCCGTCCCCGCCGCGGCCGGCCCCCGGCGCCCTCCTCGGCCATCCTGGCCGTCCCTGCTCGCTCCCGTGCGAGTCCAGGGAGGAAGAGACCAGGGGATCGATCCCCTGTTTTTTTTTTCTTTTTTCCCTCCAGCGAACCGTTTTCTTCTGGCCCAGCCCAGCTAGCCACTGCCCAGCAGCGCAGCAGGCCGTTCGGCCCAGCACAGTCGGCCAGGCGCGCAGCGGCCCATTTGCGGCCGTGACGTTTTTTTTTTCTGCGGAACTCTTTTTCTTTTCCTGCTGGACTGATTTTCAAACGTTCAAAACTTTGAACCGTTAGATCCGATTGGAGTGATTCAAATTTCTAAATTCCTATCTTTGCGAGATCTGTCAAATGGTTATGGATTTCACATTTTTCCAGTAAAGTTTCCGGGTAGCACTTATTGTGTGTAATACCACCCCGTCGACGCGGTTATAGGGATACCGGTGCCCGATTCCGCGACGTCTTCACTTCATCGACGAACCAGATCACAACCACTTGACCCGAGGCAAGCTAACCACTTGCTATGAGCTCATGTTAGTTTATCTTGTTGTGTTTTGCTTGCTAATCAATGTTGATGATCGTCGATGTGATTTCATGTGTATGCTTACATGCCATGTTTAATTTCCGAGCATAGATAGCGATGCCATGATGCTTTTTAAATTGTTGCATTACTATATTGCTTATCTGTGCCTCACCCCCATTCCGAGGTGATGGGCTGGAGGAACCGCCACAGTCAAAGGAATGGGGTATATTACAACTGTGCGCCTCGCACTTGCGTGGCTTTGTTTGCTTCTTCTTCTTCGCCGAGGTGAGGAGCGGACGAATGTCGTCTTATGATCCTCGGAGTTGGGGGCATTTGCCAAAAGAGTTATTTGCTTCTTCTCCCTCCGTCAAACGTGGTTGGCATATGCCCGCCTGGACTGCGACGCTTGGGACATTTGCTTTCCATTTGGTTCTTTTTGCCAAGATTGCTGACACCATGTCGGGTTAATCCTTGAGTGGAATGGATGCTTTCTTTCTTATGAGTGCTTTTCGGTTCATTTTGGAGACTACATGCCCTACCAACTTTGGTAGTTGATCTGCGATGGCGCTGGTCGGAGGTATCTCTGCCACAGTCACCCGATCGACGCCAACAAGCTATGCTAACTTTTGTAGTTGAACTGTGAGGACGCTGGCTGGAGGAACCGCCACAGTCGTCCGATTGACAATACATACAAACTATTGCTGGAAATATTATGTTGCTAATGTATTGTTGTTGGTGATATTTATTATGATTGTTGTGTTGGACTAATCCTCTGTTGTTTGAAATTGCTATGATGAAACTTGATTAAATGAAACACCTCTCCAAACATCGATAGGGTCAGTCCATAGTGCCACTAATCTGAACATCGAAAGCACTGCCACTGTCGCTCATATGGGCGGGCCTTGACCTACGTAACCTATTGAGCCTCCTTTGATGCTACCATTTTGGCAAGACTAGTCGGTTACCTTTGTGGTCGGGGCTAGCTTGTGAAGGTTCCGGAGCTAGGTGTCGCTCATCTGTTGGGGGCGTGCCGGATTCACTTCGTCATAAGACATAGAGTTGTGTCGGTAGCTATACAGGGAGTGTCTTGGTAGCGTGAACGGTCAGGTGAGTGTATCTTGCTGAGTTCGCCTTAAGGATGATATCCTAAAGTACCGGCTGAGTGTGGTGCACTTAGATGGGTGGTATCTGCAACCTCTCGAGAGTGTCAAATCTGGATGTCTAGCCTCGTTCCATGGTTATGGAACAACAGTTCAGTGTCGGTCACACTATTGTCTTTGTCGAGTCAGGAGGTTAAACATAAGTTCTGTTTGAAAGAAAGTTGAACAACCTGATTTCACTAAATGAACAATAAGATGATGCAGGGAATGTTACTTGAGCTGTGGATGGTTACCGTGTTTCGGGTGACGGTGTGATCGTTGGGAGCCTAGAGTTAGGCCTGAGCCAACATCAACCGTGCATGCCCAACGTGGAAAATAAGGCCAGAAGGCCTAGGAGAGTTGAGAAAAGAGATAAGGCCAGTGGGCCTAGCAGGGATGATAAATATTGTTATGTTACTTGGTACCAAATGGTACACCCGTTTACTCGTCACAGGTAAGCCCTTTGTATGATTGCCGGTGCACGATCCAACCCACCTGGCTTGGACTCTGTACTGGTGATACCCTCGTTGCTTGCTTATGACATGTTTGGTTGTCAATGCCATGCTACTTTTATGTCATGAATCTAGAGTACACCTTGCCATGTTGTAGGAGTTTATTTCCAATGTATATCTTGTTGCATGAGTGTTGGATTGTTTGTAGTGAGTGGCGATTCTTGCTGAGTGCATACAAATGTACTCACGGGCCTTGTGTTTG
The DNA here is from genome assembly GCA_947311845.1 of Poa pratensis. NCBI lineage: Eukaryota > Viridiplantae > Streptophyta > Magnoliopsida > Poales > Poaceae > Poa > Poa pratensis. The sequence continues at coordinate 24,578,478 of CAMZMU010000107.1, read as the reverse complement.
TGGCCAGATATTGGCGATGATTCATCTTCTACTTAGCCAGAAGTGGAGCAAGAGCGTGCTAGGATCAGTAGCCCAGCCAGATACCTGTGGGGTGGAGCCGCTCCAAGCCGTTGCCTTAGCCGTCTTCCGCTGCCAGTTAAACTCTGTCCTGAGCCATGAATGGCAAGTTATTTTGTAATGCCTCGATGGCCTTGTAAACCTTTTGTAGCACTTTGTGCCTGATTGTGTAATGATTTCCGCTATGTTGCATTGTCGTAACGTGCGCCGGATATCTTGGGCTGGCGCAGGGGCGACCGCCTCTCTGGAAATATGTGCCAGAGCGGGGTGCCACAAGCATGGTATCAGAGCACCAGGCTGGCTGTAGACTACCCTAGCATGGAAAGCCCAACCATACTTGCGCCCGACAAAGAGCCGATGGATTTAACCCATCTTTGCCTAACCAGCATGGCTATTGTTAGACAACAGTATGGTGCAGCAGATTTTTGTCCCAATCTTCCACCATAAGGCTCGCGGTTTCTTCCATGAGAAGTAATCGACATCACCTAGTAGATAAGACCCAAATCCCAGCTGCATAGTATCCCCACCATTCTTGCTAACCATGGTACATCTTTTCTCTCTATAGTCGGTTTCCAAGTGAAACTTTTAGGAAGTTCCCTCTTTCCCATAACCTGAGGTTAGTATGAGTGGCGGTTTTGTGCCTATGTTACTTAAGACGGGAAATTTTGCGATTTTATTTGCTTCTTCATGGTTCGATTCTTTTTGGTTTTCCAAAAAATTTGCCGAGTTTTGTTTTCCGCCTTGTGTTAATTCCGCAGGAGTTCTACCCAAGGATTGTGTCAGCTCTCAGTAATCAACCCGACAGGAGAAAGAACAGCTCAACAGTCTGCCAGAAATAAGGACCCCAGCACCTAGTCAATCAGCACAAAGCAAAATCAGTATTGATGAGCCCGAGTATTTCCCAAAATATAATCAACGACAGTCTATCAACGTCAATCTGTCTACTTTGAGGACACCAACAACAACCGGGAGATCTGGTATGGTATATGTGAAATTTACATTGTGTCTTTTCACTTATCTGATGCAGACACGTATTAGCTGGACGCCAGGAATGAGGTTTGCAAATATAGAAATATTCTTGGTTGCCTGGATTACGATGACACTCATGTGCATCAACTAGTGAAAATATATAATGTCCAATCCAGCTTGTTCTGTTCAAACAAAGCAAGCGTCTATCAGGTCAAAGATTTTACAGCAAGTATAGAATATTTCTCCCCCAACAAGCAGCCCTCATGTTGGAGAAATACTACCGTGTACGGGATTTATCATCGGGCGTCGTTCTTTGGAAACCGATATGCTCGAGAATTAGCAGTATCCGCGTCACGAGAAGTGAAGCTCAAGTATTTTCAAAGAGGACTTATATATAAAGTGAGGTATGCCCCGACGACAGTCTGACATCAACTCACCACCGGTAGGATATGCCAGAATTTTAGCGATGCATTTTTGGAATCACCAATATTCCCGCAACCATCAGGACTATGGAAAATAGTTGTGCTCTAATATTTGGATCAACGTGGGAGTGCCGTCATGATTATCATGCCACACGCTCCCGATGAAGCAGGTAATCACTCCTTCCACTCGGCTGTGCAAAGGAAGCCACTCCACCATCAAAATTTCAGCAAGTACCACCCGTACAAGCATGTCAGTATGTGGCAGAATATTATCAAGACACTGCTAATCTGGAAATAAAGCTACGCAACGTCGAAATTTCAGCAGTGTACCACATGTATAACAGCCTCAGTCTATACACGAAACACTACCGGTACCTACATCAGAAGCTTTCTAAAGAGAAAGCTACAGAGATTTAACCTACGTCATGCCAACCACCATCATGGGAAGAAAAGATTCAGCATGTACCTACGTGAACGCGACACCTCGAGCGCCCCAGAAAAGTCACTCAGTCTTCTCGGAATAATTTCAGAAGTTTGGTCCATTACTGGGACAACAACTTTTTGGCTCACCTTGGAGCTGAACCAGCACTACAAAATTCAAATAATATGGGTATAAGTTGAGCCCAAGCGTCAAAGAAATACAAGGAAGGGCACGGTTATGCAACCAGAAAATTTCTCGGATGATCATGTTACACGTTGGAACAACTACTCAGCTTGCGTAACAGTCAGAATCAACAAAGGAAATAGATTGCCTATACGTATGCGAGTCAAGAAATTCTCTCGCTACCAGCATGGTTACAGGCATGTTGCCACAGACACTCAGATTTCGCTAGTTATGGCGAGTAGAAGCTAGCAGAAATAAACGGACAAGAAGACCTCATCTCCATCAACCGTCCTGGTGAAGATATTGAAGTCTATGGATCTGTTCGATCACTACAAACCTCTCGCCGACGCGATGGGAATAAGGCAATATGGAAATAGGAGTCTAGAAATTTCAGCTCTGAAGTCAGAAATAAAAGTTCACATACTTGTGGATTTTCAACAGCCATTGATGGAAGCGGCGCCATCAGTACAACACTCCTAGCTCAAGAATCTTTATTCCTCTCGCCCGAGGAAGCACAAATGTGCCAAGATGGAAGTACGCAATTTGTGGTGGCACCAAGACAAAGTCAGCTTGCCGTCCGGAAAATTTTCAACCGTGACAAACAGAGCTCCAAGCATCCGTGAGATTTCTTCAACTTTCTCAGAGTTCCTAATTTGGATATCAAGTGGCTAAAGTCAGATCTGTGGAAAGGCTATCAACGTCAGAAGATGCCTAGGTGATGAGAAAACCATACGATGAGATGGACCAGTACAACCAAGGATCAAAGTACATAGATGGTACGGTTGGCGCATGAATCCCAAAATGTCTGCAATGGTCAACCGGGAGTTATGTGATGCATGGCTGAACCACGACGATGAATTTCAACTTGACCCCAGCTTAAGAACCGCACTGTTGTCAGTACAAATTGAGATGATAGACAAGAGCCTGTCAGATGATGATTTCAGTTACTCAACCCAATAAAAAGCAGCTTATGGCATTATAGTCAAGATTAAAGACCCTGTAAAGACAGATGAGAAGGTCAAGAGAAAACTGACAAGGAATAAGGTTGACGACAGGTCAATCTAAAGGTATGTCACTAACCTTGGAAATCGCGAGGACGCGATTCTTTTAAGGGGGGCAGGTCTGTAACACCCGATTTTCACTAACAGGTTTTTTCTGAAAAAGGGTGAACTAAAAAATTTCGAAAACCTTTTTACTTGGATTTCTCTGGATTTTATCAAAACTCATTTGAACTTTTGGTGATTGATGTACCTCTCTTTGTCCCAACCTCGGGAATATTCTCTGAATATTTCTGATCACCTTTGAACCCGTCCATTAGGGTTTTCTTTATAAAACCTTAATGCCTTTTCTATAGAAAATAAAAACCGTTATCTCGCCTCTCCAAAGAACTCTCCTTTATCTTTCTTGGAAAATTCCGCCAAAAATCTCAGAGACACCTATCTCATGTATATCCATATATGCATGAACATCGCCATGACCTATGCAACTTTTCAGATTGAAGAAATTACCAAATCTGCCACTACCGGGCCATTTAATCCAAAATCCTACTTCCACTCCACCATAAAGCTTGTCCACCTGAGGAAGTGTTTCATATCCCATTATAAGCCACCCCAAGAAATTTGGGATCATTTGGATCAACTTTTTCTTGTAGGACACCCATCGAACACCTTCTGCCCTTTTCGAAACACGAAAATGTTTACACATGAAACTTTCTCCAAATTGAGTGAAACTGGACTACATTGCTCACATACCAGTAGAACACCACCAGTAAAAATCCTAGCTCCATTGGGATAGAGGAAGTCCATTTTCTTTTCATCGAACACCTTGAGGCAATTGAATTTTTTCAAAACTTTGTACTGGAATTTTGTCCCAACTTGGTGTTTTGCTTGCTGTGTGTTGTTTGTGGCAGTAGTGGAACCAAGTGACGCGACCCGTTTTCTTTTTAGTGCCCTAAAACATCGGGAACACGACGATGCCGACCATGTCGCGCTCTGGACATGCCGGTGTCGGCATGAGCCCAAACCCTAGCTCCTGCCCTTATCCTCTGCACCAGTGCACCCACGTGCTCCACTGTGCCTCAGCTCGGCTGCCTCATCCCCTCCCCTCCTTATCCCCTCCCTGTGGCCGGAGGACGTGAGCCGTGACCTCACGGGGCCATCAATGGCCACCACGGTCACACCTAACTCTCCTCCTCTCCTGCGTATATAAGAGCACCCCGAGCCCTCACCTGGAAGCACCCCATTCCCTCTCCCCTGCCCTCCTCATTCGGTGCCCACAAGTGAGAGAGCCGCACAAAATCTCCAAATAATTGGCCACCATGGCCGGAGCTCCTCGAGCTCGGGCGTGCGAGTTGGAGGCGACCCCGCCTTGGCCTCGCCCTCCCCTGGCCGCGGTGCACCGCCCCGGGCCCATCCCCGCCGCCGGCCGGTCCCCCGGCGCCCTCCTCGGCCGTCCCTGGCCGTCCCCTGCTCGCGTGCGAGTCCAGGGAGGAAGACGACCAGGGGATCGATCCCTGTTTTTTTTTTCTTTTTTCCCTCCAGCGGACCGTTTTCTTCTGGCCCAGCCCAGCTAGCCACTGCCCAGCAGCGCAGCAGGCCGTTCGGCCCAGCACGGCCCAGCCAGGCGCAGCGCAGCGCGCGCGCGCGCAGCTGCCCATTTGCGGCCCGTGATGTTTTTTTTCCGCGGAACTCTTTTTCTTTTCCTGCTGGACAGATTTTCAAACGTTCAAAACTTTTGAACCGTAGCTCCGATTGGAGTGATTCAAATTTCTAAATTCCTATCTTTACGAGATCTGTAAAATGGTATGGATTTCACATTTTTCCAGTAAAGTTTCCGGTAGCACATATTGTGTGTAATACCACCCCGTCGACGCGGTATAGGGCTACCGGTGCCCGATTCCGCGACGTCTTCACTTCATCGACGAACCAGAGCACAACCACTTGACCCCGAGGCAAGCTAACCACTTGCTATGAGCTCCTGTCTGGTTTATCTTGTTGTATTTTGCTTGCTAATCAATGTTGATGATCGTCGATGTGATTTCATGTGTATGCTTACATGCCATGTTTAATTTCCAAGCATAGATAGCGATGCCATGATGCTTTTTAATTGTCGCATTACTACATAATTGCTTATCTGTGCCTCACCCCCCATTCCCGAGGCGATGGGCTAGAGGAACCGCCACAGTCAAAGGAATGGGGTATATTACAACTGTGCGCCTCGCACTTGCGTGGCTTTGTTTGCTTCTTCTTCTTCTTCGCCGAGGTGAGGAGCGGACGAATGTCGTCTTATGATCCTCGGAGTTGGGGGCATTTGCCAAAAGAGTTATTTGCTTCTTCTCCCTCGTCAAACGTGGTTGGCATATGCCCGCCTGGACTGCGACGCTTGGAACATTTTCTTTCCATTTGGTTCTTTTTGCCAAGATTGCTGACACCACGTCGGGTTAATCCTTGAGTGGAATGGATGCTTTCTTTCTTATGAGTGCTTTTCGGTTCATTTTGGAGTATACATGCCCTACCAACTTTGGTAGTTGATCTGCGATGGCGCTGGTCGGAGGTATCTCTGCCACAGTCACCCGATCGACGCCAACAACCTGTGCTAACTTTTGTAGTTGAACTGTGAGGACGCTGGCTGGAGGAACCGCCACAGTCGTCCGATTGACAATACATACAAACTATTGCTGGAAATATTATGTTGCTAATGTATTGTTGTTGGTGATATATTATTATGATATTATGATTGTTGTGTTGGACTAATCCTCTGTTGTTTGAACTTGTTATGATGAAACTTGATTAATGAAACACCTCTCCAAACATCGATAGGGTCAGTCCATAGTGCCACTAATCTGAACATCGAAAGCACTGCCACTGTCGCTCATATGGGCGGGCCTTGACCTACATAACTATTGAGCCTCCTTTGATGCTACCATTTTGGCAAGACTAGTCGGTTACCTTTGTGGTCGGGGCTAGCCTTGTGAAGGTTCCGGAGCTAGGCGTCGCTCATCTGTTGGGGCGTGCCGGATTCACTTCGTCATAAGACATAGAGTTGTGTCGGTAGCTATACAGGGAGTGTCTTGGTAGCGTGAACGGTCAGGTGAGTGTATCTTGCTGAGTTCGCCTTAAGGATGATATCCTAAAGTACCGGCTGAGTGTGGTGCACTTAGATGGGTGGTATCTGCAACCTCTCGAGAGTGTCAAATCTGGATGTTGATGCCCACAAGTATAGGGGATGGCTGAAACCTTCGTTGGGAAGTATTACCCAAATTTATAGTTCAACTCGATGGGAACACAAGAATACCAATAAGACTTTGGCAATTGAGGCATCACTCTCAACCACACCTGTATATCAATAAACTTGCAGCAGTAATAGTGATGGCAGTAAGGTGATTCAAGCAAGCAAAATAAATCAGCAGTAGTAACAACGGTTTCCCAGTTTTCACCGGAAAAGTGAAAGTGTAACTCAGGGATTTAAAACGTAGGCACGAGGTGATAGCGGGGCGTTGCATGAATAAGAATGATCATATAATAAGATACGAACAGCAATGGGACTTATCTCTAACTCCAATATATGTAGGTATGTGTTCCATAAATAGTTGTGCGTACTAACCAAGAGAATTTGCACAACATCCATTGTCCTACCTGCCCATTTCACCGGGGCCAACTTGGAACTACAGGTAATTAAGGTCTACCCTTTCGAATAGCCCAGAACAACGCATTAACACTTCCTGAACACAAAGAATCCTCAAACTAATACATCTCCCCCTTGTTTTTCCCCACCTGTCACTTTTAGGTTTCGCAGGTTCAACACATAATAGCAGGTAATACACTTTGCAGATAGATACCAAACTCAAATATATGATGGGGCCAAATAAGTTCAGTACTGAAATCATGCCACTTGGGCCTAGTAGCAAGCATTAAACATAGCATAAGTGCATCAACACAATACAAAAGTATCTTCAAAATAAACCCCTAGGATCCAGAACAACGGGTACCATTACATGATCAATCTCATCCAATCCCCATCCACCTCATGTGCCTACAACGGACTACTCACACATGGTGATGGTGAAGGAGCTCATGGTCGATGGAGATGAAGGCGGTGAAGATGGCGGTGAAGATGGCCTCCGGATCTCTCCTCCGGGGGAGAAATTCTGGATCAATTGTCTCCGAAATCGAAGATCGTGGTGGTGGCGGTGCTCTGTTTCGCCAAAACTCCTCTCCTCCTAGGGCGTCCACTTTTTCGTCTATATGAAGGGGTAGCGGAAGACCGAGGGAGAGGCGGTGCCCGACGCCCCAGATAGGTGGGCCCACGCGGTCAAGGAATCTGACCGCGTGGTGCCCACCCTTTTGGGCCTCGTGCGCCTCCTCAAGTCCGTCTTTTGCACGATGTCCTTCTTTTCCATAAAAATAACGTGGTATTTTTCCCCGATTTAATTTCCTGCAAAAACAACCAGAAAGGAGATTTTGCTAAAAACAGCGTCAGATTCAGCAGTTTTATTCAAATATGGGAAGATTCCGGAGCAAGTTATGAAGCAAAGTGCTTGGAAAAGTAGATGCATTTTAGGTGCATCAACTCCCCCAAGCTTAGCTCGTTGTTTGTCCTCGAACAACTCAAACGTAGTGCAGAAGCGATGAAAAGACTTTGACAAGAACTTTGCATTGCATATACAACACCGTTTAATACCAACAAGTATTCGAAACATAATTTCCATAACAAATAACAAACTGCTGGCAAAGATGCATCTAACCGGTGTTAAAGCATTTATATTTGTTACAAGGGAAATAACATGAAGTGTCAGCACTTGGATGAGTTTGCCCAACTATAGAAGAAAACAAAGGTTCTTGCATCGCATATTGATTGAATCATGTCAAGATTTTTGAGATCTCTTGATTCTTTACTTTGTTGACTAGTGAACTCATTGTGCTTACATCCTTGCTCTCAATTTTATCAAATCATTTACCATTCCCTATTATGACTCATATGCTTGACCAACTAGAGGTTGAAAGCCTCATGCCCCGTGAATACGAGTACCTACACCACGTGTTACTCACCTCGGGTCACAGAGCAAATTCAAGTTTTTGGTCATTGTAAGTATTTTAATAGAGTCATTGAGAGTTGCTACAGGGGTACCTCTTGCCTCATGACATGGAAGCCAGCCCATGTCAAAACAACAAGACAAACAGACAATGAACAATCTTAGCACCCTTTTATTTACTATGGGTATAGCTTTTTATTATGAGGTGCATCATAGAATGAACATTATGGTTATGCTGTAAATTTCCACCATGAATGATGCATGGCTTAGATTGGCGGCCCAAAGCATCTCTCTAGCCATTTATACAAACTCCTTAAACTTACTAAGTTTCCACATTTATTTCACCCGTGATAGGCATCCATAGACAAAAGTACATGATATCAACTAAATATAATTAAGAGCACGTTGAAAGCTTTGCATGTGTCAGCACATATGGGCTAACTCTCAACCTAAGATTGTCAAGCATATGACTTCATGTTTATCATTTGAAAAGATCTTTTACTTTGGTTGGCAAGTTTAGCAAGCACAATGGGATGCGTAGACCTTTGCTTAGAACCACAGTTATTCAATCCACATCCAAGTGTTGACACTAAATAATATCTCTCTTGTATCATGATATAACATACTAAACTACGGAGGAGATAAACATTTGCTAGCACTTCCCTAGATGTTAGAGAAATTATGACATGCGCACTTGCTATTATTAAAAAGTCCACATAAGCACGGCAAAGGTGTCATACCTTTCATCCACTTCATGCACATCAGCTCATCATTGTTGTTCTCCTCTCCCAACTTGAACTGCGCAATAAAAACTCAAATCTCCCATAAAATGCTACTGCATACAGTACTGTTTTTACCCTACCTAAACACATCAGAATAATTTCATAATTTACGGGTGTGTAGGTCATATAAGTTGCAGCAGTGGTTAAAATTTTAGCTCATTCGGAGTTACAGAAAAATATGAAAAATCAAACAGTGAACAGAATCAGAAATTCCTGCACCTCGTTTTTGCATTAGATTCAAGAAAACGAAAATATTTTTGTTCTTTTTAATTTTTAGATGCATAAGGTAAATGACCAGAAGTAAATAAGCAAGAGAAACAAATAAAATCTTTTTGTGTTTTCAAGATTTTCAGAACAATAAACAAAAACATAACAAGATAAAAGTGATATAAAACAACGAATGAAAAGGGAGAGAAGTACTCCCCCAAGCTTGAGTTCAAGCTAGTATCCCGGGTGGTAGTCGTATCCACCACTTCCACTTCCGTCATAGTAAGGTGGTGCACCACTTGATGACCCTCCTCCATAGTAAGAGGGGTCACCACCTTGGTACCCTCCTTGCTCCGGTCCTTGGAAACCCCATGGATAGTTTTGCATCTCCGGGTTTTGGGGCTCCTCTTGTGGTGGCACTTCTTCCATGGTCCATTTTCCGGTGTTCCTGTCAAAAAGGTCAGCACGAGGGAGCCTAATGGACACATTTTGTCCATTGTGACTCTTATAAATATAGTTGCAACCACCCTTATGCCATTCACTCATTTCCATGCGACAGGTTAAAGTAAAATCAAGTAAATTAGACTCTTCTACACGTCTACCCATGTTGCTATTAAAGCCCCTCTCTTCCTTAATGTGCTCATATATTAAAGTAGCAATAGCACCAGCATATATAGGGGTAGTATCAGTCATGTTCCTTCTCACAGCTAAATGCAGAGTTCTAGCAAGAATGACTCCCAAGTTATACTCACATGTGGTGTTTTCTTTTGCACATTTAAGTAAATAAACCATTGGTCCAGTGCAAGCAGAATTGTTGTCTCTAGCAAGAAATCCTCTTGCAAGGAACAACGCAAAGTATCTCAAACTTGGGTGCTGTATGTGGGTAAATTTGCCCCTATTGAGTCTCCACATCAATATTATGCATCAATATTAACTAGAAAACTCAAACTCATGGACTTCCCAAGCATATTAGGTGACATCTAGTGCAGCAAAATACTTCATAAATAAAGCATAAGAACAAAAAGTAATTGGATGGGCGGAGGAGTCACATACCAAGGAGTAATTCCACCAAACAGATTTGAAAAATCTGCTCAAACTTGGGAGATCGAAGATGGCAGGAAGAGGGAGCTCGGGAAAATTTGGGAAAAATACCTGGAGGTGGTTTTCTGTCGAGGGTGAGGAGATGGGCACTGGCTGCTCACCTAACTCCACCTGTGGGTCAAAATGGTGGGTCCCACGCGGCCAAGGAATCTGGCCGCGTGGGGTACCCCATTTTGGTCCTGGTGGCCTTTTGGCCCCCCACTTTTGGCTGCTGGTCCCTCTGGTAAAATAACTTAACCCCAAATTTTTCTGGAATTTTTCAAGAAAATTTTCTGAAGAGAATTTTTCAAAGTTCATATTCTGGAATTTCTGGACTTCTGAAATAATTATGTTTATGCAAATATTCTAAAGTTCTAAGACAAATTAAAATGCAATGCAAATTTTTATGGGAATCAAGTTTGCATCATTTCCACATTAGTAATGAGGTTGATCAAGTCTCATTAACAATATGTAAAAGATATAAACATGATTCATTTTTAAATATATGAAATAAAACTCAAATACCTCATATTTGATTGGAATAGTTCCAATCATCAAGGTAGCATACTTGGTGCAGGAGGTGGTAGTGCAATTTCAAAGCTTCCAATCATAATAGTATTTCTTTGAATAGAATTCACACTCTTGTTTATCATTGTAACAGGATTCTTCTTGGGAAAATAGATAGTATGCTCATTTCCTTTGACATTAAATGTCACTTTGCTCTCAGTGCAATTTATCACAGCTCCTGCAGTGTTTAAAAAGGGTCTTCCAAGAATAATAGATAGATTATCATCCTCAGGCATTTCTAATATAACAAAGTCTGTAGGAATTAACACATTAGCTATAGAGATAGGAACATCCTCACATATACCTATAGGCACAGCAGTTGATTTATCAGCCATTTGCAATGAACTTCAGTTGGAACAATTTGTTTAGGTTAAGTTTCTTATATAAAGAAAAAGGCATAACAATATTGCATATTTCACAGTATCTTTGATATGACAAGGAATAGTTGGAATACCAGGATCTCCACGTTTTTCAGGCAATTTCCCTTCAAATGAATATTCAGCAAGCATAGCAGTGATTGCATCATTAGGTATCTTTCTTTTATTAGTGACAATATCTTTCATATATTTCGAATATGGAGGAATTTTAATAGCATCAACAAGAGGGATTTGCAAATATAAAGTTTTAATCAACTCAAGAAATTTCTCAAACCTAGCATCATCCAAAGATTTATTACCTCTTGGGGATATGGTATGGGCCTTTGTACCCATGGATCCCTCTCTTTACCTTTTTGTGATTTGGATGCTTCTTCTTTTTATTCTTATCAATAGATGGTTGAGGGTCTTTTTCAGGAGGTTCAGGTTCTTCAATATTTTCAGCTTCATGTTGTTCTTCAGGTGTAGATGATTCCTCTTCTTCATTATTATCATCTTCAGTCTCAGCATCAGAAATAGAAATATCCTTATCTTGTTCTTGAGAATCATCAATATCTTTGTTTTCATTGGGAGATTTTCCTGCAGAAGATTTCTTCTTGAGAGCCTCTTGCTCTTTTCTCTTAGGATGGTCTTCAGGATAATCAGGATCCTGAGTACTTGCACCACCTCTAGTATTAACTCCACAAACCTGTTTCTTCTCAATAAGATTTTCATACAATTTATTTTGAAGAGAAACCATCTGTTCAACTTGATTATTCATCATCTCACAGTGTTTAATAATTCTTCTAACTTCTTCTACACTAGCATTTAAACTTTCGCGAAGAAATTTAATCTTATGAGAGTTTTCCATAATACTCATTCTAATACTATGCTCCTCAGGATTATGATTATAAGCAAAATGTTAACATAGGATACATCAATAGGAGGTGTTACCTTTTCATTACCTTCCATAGAGCTAATAGCATTGACTTGGATTGGAAAACATGGTTTATCATGGATCAATAGGAAGTTTAACACCCATTTCAGATAGTTCCTTGAGATGAGAGGTTTTAATTCCCTTCTCTTCAATATCCTTGGCAGCACTTTCATTTGTTCATCATTTAATTTAAGAATACCTCCTTTCTTCTCTGGGAATACCTCTTTTTCATTTATCACTTCAATATTCCAATCTTCATAATTCCTAGAGATAGTCTCCAATAATTCGGTTGCTTCATCAATGGTCCTTTCCCTGAAAACATTCCCTGCAATACTATCAAGATAGTCTCTAGTATTTTTAGTTAGTCCATTGTAAAATATATCAAGTATTTCATTACTCTTGAAGCCATGTAGGACATTTCCTAACCAACTTACGGTATCTCCCCCAAGCTTGGGGTAGATCCTCCTTCTCTTTCTGCGAAAATTTGCTAATCTCAATAGTTAAACCATGAATCTTATCAGCAGGGAAATATTTATTATAGAATAATTGCAAGCATTCTTCTTTGCTAGTAATAGATCCAGGTTCTAAACTATTATACCAAGTTTTAGCATCTCCTCCCAAGGTAAAAGGAAACAACTTTAAGAAATAATAGCGTTGGTGAATCTCATCTTTACCAAATAAAACAGATAAATCATGCAAAACAGCAATATGTTCAAAAGGAAATTCATTGTCTCTCCCATTAAACTTAAACTTCTCAGCCTTTTTAATTATTTCGGGATCAACACTAAACTCATAATCTTTATCTTTAATTTTAATAGCTGGAGCATTCATTTTCTTAGTAACAGGAAAATAATCAGCAAGAGAAGAATTTTTATTGCTATCAAGTTTATCCAATTTATCAAGATTCGAATCCATAAAAGCCATAGCAATTGCATCTTCTTCCTCATAAGAAGAAGTTTCATATTCATCATCACAAGACTCACTATCTTCCAAATCAGACTCCACATTTTCAATAATAGATGATTCAGGCAATTCAGGTGTTTCAGTTGTCTCAGATGTTTCAGGTGTCACTTCTTTGTCTATGCTACCACATATTAAATCATTTTCAGTACTAGTAGACATCTTAGACAATGGTGAACTAGATAAAACTTTTCCTTTTTTCTTAGGAACAACAGCAGAAACAACATTAGGTGAAAAGTTTGGCCTACTTAGCAAGTCGTACCTCTACGAGTAGTTGAAGGCCTCAGTTCCTTCGGAGTGTTTTTTCCTTTCCCATAGTTGGGAGCAAGCAAGTGCAGCAAATAAATGATAACAAGTGGTCTTACCAATAAAGCTAGGTTCCCCGGCAACGGCGCCAGAAAATGTCTTGATGCCCACAAGTATAGGGGATCGCTGAAATCTTCGTTGGGAAGTATTACCCAAATTTATAGTTCGACTCGATGGGAACACAAGAATACCAATAAGACTTTGGCAATTGAGGCGTCACTCTCAACCACACCTGTATATCAATAAACTTGCAGCAGTAATAGTGATGGCAGTAAGGTGATTCAAGCAAGCAAAATAAACAGCAGTAGTAACAAGGGTTTCCCAGTTTTCACCGGAAAAGTGAAAGTGTAACTCAGGATTTAAAACGTAGGCACGAGGTGATAGCGGGGTGTTGCATGAATAAGATTGATCATATAATAAGATACGAAACAATGGGACTTATCTCTAACTCCGATATATGTAGGTATGTGTTCCATAAATAGTTGTGCGTACTAACCAAGAGAATTTGCACAACATCTATTGTCCTACCTGCCCATTTCACCGGGGCCAACTTGGAACTACAGGTAATTAAGGTCTACCCTTTCGAATAGCCCGGAACAACGCATTAACACTTCATGAACACATAGAATCCTCAAACTAATACATCTCCCCCTTGTTTTCCCTACCTGTCACTTTTAGGGTTCGCAGGTTCAACATAATAGCAGGTAATACACTTTGCAGATAGATACCAAACTCAAATATATGATGGGGCAAAATAAGTTCAGTACTGAAATCATGCCACTCGGGCCCTAGTAGCAAGCATTAAACATAGCATAAGTGCATCAACACAATACAAAAGTATCTTCAAGATAAACCCCTAGGATCTAGAACAACGGGTACCATTACATGATCAATCTCATCCAATCCCCATCCACCTCATGTGCCTACAGGACTACTCACACATGGTGATGGTGAAGGAGCTCATGGTCGATGGAGATGAAGGCGGTGAAGATGGCGGTGAAGACGGCCTCCGGATCTCTCCTCCGGGGGAGAAATCCTGGATCAATCTGTCTCCGAAACGAAGATCGTGGTGGTGGCGGCGCTCTGTTTCGCAAAACTCCTCTCCTCCTAGGGCGTCCACTTTTTCGTCTATATGAAGGGGTACGCGGAAGACCGAGGGAGAGGCGGTGCCCGACGCCCCAGATAGGTGGGCCCACGCGGTCAAGGAATCTGACCGCGTGGGGCCCACCTTTTGGGCCTCGTGCGCCTCCTCAGTCCGTCTTTTGCACGATGTCCTTCTTTTCCATAAAAAATGACGTGGTATTTTTCCCCGATTTAATTTCCTGCAAAAACAACCAGAAAGGAGACTTTGCTAAAAACAGCGTCAGATTCAGCAGTTTTATTCAAATATGGGAAGATTCCGGAGCAATTATGAAGCAAAGTGCTTGGAAAAGTAGATGCATTTTAGGTGCATCAGATGTCTAGCCTCGTTCCAAGGTTATGGAACAACAGTTCAGTGTCGGTCACACTATTGTCTTTGTCGAGTCAGGAGGTTAAACATAAGTTCTGTTTGAAAGAAAGTTGAACAACTGATTTCACTAAATGAACAATAAGATGATGCAGGGAATGTTACTTGAGCAGTGGATGGTTACCGTGTTTCGGGGTGACGGTGTGATCGTTGGGAGCCTAGAGTTAGGCCTGAGACAACATCAACCGTGCATGCCCAACGTGGAAAAATAAGGCCAGAAGGCCTAGGAGAGTTGAGAAAAGAGATAAGGCCAGTGGGCCTAGCAGGGATGATAAATATTGTTATGTTACTTGGTACCAAATGGTACACCCGTTTACTCGTCACAGGTAAGCCCTTTGTATGATTGTCGGTGCACGATCCAACCCCACCTGGCTTGGACTCTGTACTGGTGATACCCCCGTTGCTTGCTTATGACATATTTGGTTGTCAATGCCATGCTACTTTTATGTCATGAATCTAGAGTACACCTTTCCATATTGTAGGAGTTTATTTCCAATGTATATCTTGATGCATGAGTGTTGGATTGTTTGTAGTGAGTGGCGATTCTTGCTGAGTGCATACAAATGTACTCATGGGCCTTGTGTTTGTGGCCAGATATTGGCGATGATTCATCTTCTACCTTAGCCAGAAGTGGAGCAAGAGCGTGCTAGGATCAGTTGCCCAGCCAGATACCTGTGGGGTGGAGCCGCTCCAAGCCGTTGCCTTAGCCGTCTTCCGCTGTCAGTTAAACTCTGTCCTGAGCCATGAATGGCAAGTTATTTTGTAATGCCTCGATGGCCTTGTAAACCTTTTGTAGCACTTTGTGCTGATTGTGTAATGATTTCCGCTATGTTGCATTGTCGTCACGTGCGGCCAGATATCTTGGGCTGGCGCACGGGGCGACTGCCTCTCTGGAAAATATGTGCCAGAGCGGGGTGCCACAGTGGAGCTCCGGAGTGGATCTTCTACCTCTGGCGTCCTCGCAGCTCTGGGCAGCTGCCGTGGGCGTCTTCCCCGCGCCGGAGATCGGAGACGGCGATCTCGGCTTTTGAAGGTCTGGGAGCAACTCGTGTTGAAGCAAGCGGGCGTGGCGGCCGGTGGAGCAGGATGGAGGCCCTCCGGGGTTCGAGTTCCGAAGACTTCCCGTCGGCCTGGGGACATCTGCCGATCCAAGGACGAAGTGGCGATGCGGCGGCGGCGCGCGATCGGTGCGTTCTGCGTTTCGTCGACGTCAACGCAGTGCAGAAGTTGGACTTGTTTGTAATTTTATCCTCCGTGGAGGTCTTTTCTGTAATTGTCTTGCTTTAGTGGTAGGGTTGTTTCTTCGCAAAAAAAAATATATGAATGAATATACGACTGAAATTTCCTAGTTCGTTTGGGCCACAAACTTACATATCTGCCGGCAAACAAATCATCCCTTTCTTCTGCTGTTTGTTGTGTGATGACTAGGATAATATGAATCATACCTTTGTTGTCACTTGTCAGTGTCCAGAACCATATTAGATGTGTGTTGACTGGTGAGTAGCTGTGGATAGGAGCAGCCGATTAGGCCCGCTTAATAAGTACCCAGCTTTAGATAACCACAGCCACACAACCGATTAGTCACCAGCTTTAGATAACCACAGCCACACAGCCGACTAGTCTCCAGCTTTAGATAACCCAAAGCCACATATAATAGTGTGTACCCTTAAGCAGATAAACTAATTGAAGAGGACAGTCACATTCGCATGGTCATATGATATTTCTCCGTGTCTATTAAAACATCACCACTTTACTGAACTTGGTTTACTTTGCAAAAGTTATATGGTTCGATCACATGGACGGCGATTCACGTGTTCGTTCATTCTTTTCGCTGAGGCATAATCTTTACCTTTTTTGTTAATTAAAAAATTGTTATGCAGTTAATTATAAAAAACAGGACAAAAATCAGTACATCTAGGGTCAAACTACGATATAAGAAGGGTCAAGCCCACTTTCATCCAACAGTGTAGCAAGCACAACAAAACAAGCCATTCGCCAAAAAAAAAAACACAACAAAACAAAACAAGCTAGCCAACCTCAGATGCAAAAATTACGGGGAACCGTTCTACCAAACTAGCCACCCTCCCACCATAGTCGGAGAGAAGAAGGCGTGACTGCTATGCGAGGAGCAGTTCTGACACACTCTCACAAGGATGGAGAAGCAATCAATCCACATGACCATACGTGAATTGCTTCGCTCGACATCAAACGTCGATGGCAACCTCGTAGCCCACACGATAAGAAGTCCATTCCCTCGAACTGCAAAGGATCATTGGGTTGTCGCCCCAACTTTCACCACTCCATTGTGTGTCATAGTTCTGAAACACTGCCTTTTGTGACCACAGCCCGAACACACCACCGATGGCCCCGAGCTGCAACGCTAGCACAACCAACTACACTTATCCGAAGCTAGATGGGGCAATGACCTGCATACCACGCGTGCTGCACCATGCCAGAGGCCCCCAACCTGACATACAGACCAACCATCCCCCTAGGTCCATCTGTCACCCTGAAGCCGCTGCCCGACATCTATCGTCCCAAATGATAGGGTACCCCACACAACAACAATAGAGTCCCTCCTAAGAGACACCGCCACTACCGTTGTTCGCCTTACTCCATCGCACCATTCCACGAAGAGCACGTTGCGCTAGCTCGAAACAGGTCACCCGCACGCGCTAAAACCTCCCTCAGTGGCTCAAATAGCCAATTATCCACTCTCTTTTTTATAGCATTATCGGCTTTAGAGGGACGTCCAAATTTACATTCCTTCGATTTGGTCTTTGGTGGTTCCACCAAGACCCATGTTTTTCCATGGTTGTTATCTCATAATAAGCTAATGACTTGAGACAATCTCATGAAAGGAACTTGGGAAAATATTTGTCGTGTCTTCTGCAATGAGAAAGAATTTATCAATTATTTATTTGGCAACTATGTTGTAGACTTGTAGCAAATAATATCTGGGACACATTCTACCTCTTATTGGTCTTCATTTAGGATCGACTATGACACATAGCTATGTTTTGGGTTGCAAACAACAAGCATTCAATATTGAATACAATTTTTATGTAGTAAGTTGGAGCATATGGAAAACTAGGAATGCACTAATTTTTTACAACCAACTATGGCTATGCACTAAACATGTATGGTGGCTAATTCCGAAGACAACAAGAAAGTGGAGGCCGGTCCTCAAGGAGACAATGCTGGGAGAGGGGATCATTTCTCCCAGCAAGTTTCCTTGCATCTGAGAGCACCTTGTGCTCAAGGAGACTATCCATTGCATCCCTGGTGGAATCCCTATCAATGCTTGAAAATCTATGCTCTCACACTCCCTCCGGATGCCCCTAGGTGTCGCCTACCTCACCTCTCACCCCCTTCTGGTGCGGAACTGGGCTCTGCTTCCCCATTAGAAGGGGTTGATGCTAGTAGTAGAGGAGACATCAAGGCCAAGCTACATGAGGTGTGCGGAAGATATGAGCACAAAGTGTGATTCATATATGTCGATCTTTCGTATGTGATTGCATATATGAAATGGTGTCTGGTGTTGGTGTAGCTATCACGAACCCTTTAGTTTTTGTTTCTGTCGGTCAGGCTTTTTAGATTAGTAACTTAAAATTTTAGAGTATTGTATTGCTTTGTCATGGTTTTCTTTATGATAAATGGAACCAAGGCTCCCAAGTTGGAGACTTCATAGGCTAAAGCAAGTATAATCTCAGTTCGATAAACCTTTTAGCCTATCTACTTTCTTTCATCACTCAAGACACACATATAACAAATATATAGTTTCAAGTGAGAGTTGTTATTTTCTCAAATTGAAAAAAAATAGTACCAAGTGTTTTGTCCCACTTTTAGGATATCACATCTTCCCTATCTAGAGACAAAATGGTTTAATAGCTCAACATAAGACACCAACACGTTTTCTTTTAGATGAAGGACACTGATAATTCAAATACCCGTCTAGCAATGATGCCTATTGGAAACAAAAACTGAGCCAACAAACAATGTGTGGTGTTTGTGAAATCATTTAAAAAATGAGAAACAATATTTTAAAGTTTCAAAATTGTAAAAAATCTTGATGTAGTTAAGAATGTGTCGCGGGAGAGGCGTTTTGCTTCCTGGTTGCATATACACCCTTTATTTAAAATACATTGTAAACACATTTAGAAACATCAAAAAAAAGTTTGCGCATAGATCATAACATTTTACGGGTTTACAAAGTCGTTTCATGAAAAACCGACATTTTTTGTGGCCTATGTAAAAAGTCAAAATTGGGTGCTAAAATAAGGCTTTTCATGAGACATTTTTATCTTTTTTACACAGGCCATAAAAATATTGTTTTTCACGAAACGACTTTGTGGACACATAGAATGTGAATATGTATCTGGGAAATTTTGTTTACGAATGTTTTGACATTTCAAAGTGGATTTCACTCCTACAAGCATGTAAAATACAATCATAATTCGGGCTACAAAAAATAATATGCCATACTACAAAATAACAAGGCTTTTCCTTTCAATCATACTTCGGGCTACAATCAGTTGCATATGCACCCAAGAGACAAGGTTTTGTCACCCTATACCCGTATGACGAGTGGAGATTTCGTGCTCCCGAGCTCAAGTGATCTCACTGTTAAAAAAAAATTAAAATTGCATTTAAAGTCTAAAAAAATCTAAAAAAATCATGCATGTTCTTAATTATATATCCTACAAGCATGCAAAATATCAATGCAAAATACTTTACGGTTCAAACTAAATAGAAATAAAAAATGTACAGATCTGAGTATAGCGAACAATGTATAGTTTCAAATATCCAACTTTTGTCATTTTTTCAGAATTGTTTAAATCTTTTAAATATATTTTTAAATTTTGTAAAATCATGAGATCACTGTAACTCCGGAGCCAAAATGACTTTTCGTACGACAAGGTGTTTCCTTTCCACGGGATGGGAATAGTAATATGCCATACTCCAAAATAGGAATATAAAATACAATAGGCCAACGTTTAGGGGCAAAATGGACACTGGTGACCTCGAGACGAAAGTATAACACAAAATGAACTTCCGGCAAAACTATTTCAAGCCTCTAATCCTTTCGGATAGCGCCCAACGATCGGGCGCTACACTACACGGGGTAGCGCCCAGAGGTCAGACGCTACACATCCGGATGTGTAGCGCCCGAGCGTAAGGCGCTATACTCATGTCTGTTTTTAGACTTTATTAGGAACTGTACTCCTATATAGACATACGAAACGAGCAGGCCATGTGGTCACAGGGATGCGTGAGGGTTGGCTTGGTCGTAGGTTCAAGTCCTCGAGATGCACTATTTTTACACTCTTTTTCACCGGCCGGCCCCTGTCTCGGGCCGCCGCCGCCGCCACCGGCCGCCCGTCCGAGCGCCGCCGCCGCCCATGACCATCTGGCCATCTCGATCTCTGTCAAAAAAAATGTAAAAAACGAAAAATTGTGGAACCCGGGACTCGAATCCGTGACCAAGCCAACTCTCGCGCAAAGTTGTGACCATGTGGCCTGCTCGTTTCATATGTCTAAATAGGAGTACAGTTTGTAATAAAGTCTGAAAGCAGCCATGAGTATAGCGTCTTACGCTCAGGCACATGTGTAGCGCCTGATCTCTGGGCGCTACCCTGTGTAGTATAGCGCCCGATCGTTGGACGCTACCCAAAAGGGTTGGAGGCTTGATATAATTTCGCCGGAGATTCATTTTGTGTTCTAGTTTCGCCTCGAGGCCAACAGTATCCATTTTGCCACGTTTAGGCACAGTAGCTTTCATAAAATTAAAGTACAGACAAGATGGGGATGCCACGCTCCTAGCCTCCAGGTCATCCGGAAGGGAGAAGTCCTACTGGCTAGTGGCCACAAGTCACCCACCCCACACCTTTGCGGCTTTGCCAGTCAGAGCAAGTGGAGTGGGGAAACCCGCGTGGCGCCGGTAGGAATTCAAGTGTGTGGACCTCTTCCTCATCAAGCACAGCCGCGCAGGCACAGTCAGCCAAAAGCCTCCCACGCGGCTCCCAACGCCTATACGCAGCGAAACCATGTGGAAGCCTTATCCGCTCCAAGAGAGGAAAGTGATAATGCCGAATCTAGTATAGTACTTGATTTACCAGCATCGCTTTTATCTTCTCCGCTCGCCCCGTTTGTAGCCGCGCTCCTCCTTATCCTCCCCGTGACTCACCCTCCTCTTCCTCCCGCTTTATATCCCTCGGCCACGGCAAACACAACAACACAATCGCAATCTCTCATACGTCTCGCAGCCCGATCGACTACCATCTGCTTCGTTTCTTCGATCTGATCGCTCGTTCATTCATGGGGACTCAGATGGACGCGTACCTTCTGTTCCGCCGCGCCGCGGGGATGGCGCCACTGCCCAAGATCGCGTACGAGGAGCAGGACGAGGACATCGGCTCGGCGTCCGACTCAGACTCCGAAGCCACGTCGTCCAGGAGCTCCGCGGTCTCGTCCTCCTCCTCCGAGCTCGCCGACGAGGCCAGCTCCTCCTCCTCCTCCGACAGCTCCGCCGACCTCTTCGAGATGTCCGCTCTCATGGCGCAGCTCCCGATCAGGAGGGGGCTGTCCAAGTTCTTCGACGGCAAGTCGCAGTCCTTCGCGTCGCTCGTGGCCGTCGGCTCCCTGGAGGACCTGGCCAAGCCGGCCAGGAGGCGCCTCAACCCCTCGCGGAGCTGCGGAGGTGGCCTGGACGCGCACCGGGACCGGTTCCTCTCGCCGCGCCGGCATTGCCCCAAGGCCGCCGGCTCCAGGAAGGCGGCTGCGAGAGCCGCCCTCTCGGTGCTCGTCGGCTCGCCCAGGGCGAGGCTGGTCGGCAACGCTCTCGTTGTTAGTTAGGACGGCTTAGCTCGGCTAGCAATGGCGCGGCAGAGGCAACGGCGTTGGTTGTTCTGTTCCACTGTGTTCCAGTTCTTTGTAGAGGAGATTGTGCTAGAAACCCACGGCAGAATATGAATGGTTAATTCAGTAGAATTGCCATACAACTTCAGCATATGCGAATTCCGATTTCTGAATGTGAATAGTTATCAGCTTTTCCCCATTATTCAAGGCAATGTTTGATCAAAGTAGAAAAGGAATTCAACAGAAATGCCACTCAACTTCAGCACATGCGGATTCCAACTTTTGAATGTGAATAGTTATCAGCTTTTCCCCATTATTCACGGCAATCTTTGATCAAAGTAGAACTGGAATTAATCCATTCTTGAAAAAAGAGGGATACGCTACCTTTGCCGACTCCAGAGCAAGTTTGAAATGAAAATCCTGGTGTTCAAGGAGTGCAGCAATATGAAGCACGAGCTATATGGCTCTCGTTTTTTTTTTTTTTGAAATCTGCACTTTAGTTTGTCCAAAAAATCGAAACAAAAATTCTGTGTGAAGATAATGTTGAGATCTACTGTTGTGTAAAATTTCAGTGAAGCATTAGTAGTATTTTGGTCTGGGCAAAAAAGACAAATCCACAGTTCTGGATAGTGAACAGTGCCGACATTCAAAAATTTGAAAACTTTGCCAAATTTGTCTTTTTTGGCCAGGCCGAAATATTACGATTTTTTTGTTGAGATTTTGCACAACTATAGAACTCAATATTATCTCCACTCAGAATATTTGTTTCGATTTTTTGGAAGCTCAAAATTGCATATTTCAAAAAAAATAAAAAACGGGAGCCATGTAGCTCGGCCTATGTTTTGGGTTTCCAGGTGTTCAAGCCACTTACCAACTTGTTCAAAAAAAAAAAAAAGGCACTTACCAATGCTACCGGCCGGGGAACCAGTCAATGCACATCAACAGCAAAAAAAAAACAATAACCTGTTCAGCAAATAACGGAGACCATTCGAGCTTGACTAGCACTAGCTCGTAACAAGTTACATTGTAAGTATGACTAGCCAATCGGGTGGACTGATACCCCAAAACATTTCAGCACACTTCCTACCATGACAAAATACATAATCACTACTCCAGGCTATAAGAATAACATCTCCGAGTACCATACAGAACTGAGAGGCGTAATTTTGCATTTGCTTCCATTGATTGAAAAAAAATACTGAAATAGTTTTCACAAGGAGTTCAGTGACAACAGCTCATGGTCCTTGTACTCGGAAAGATTGTGAATGGAAGGTGCCATCTCCCCAGTAGATCATAGTGCCGAAGATAGAGATTCCTAGACCTCAGTGAGATGGTAGTTGTCAGCAGTTCCAAACTTCACTCAAGCAAACAGTTCGGTCCAAAACAAAATTCCTTCACTAGCAAGGATTTGATAGGCATCTTCAGACAGCATGGTATTCAATAAACAGGCCCAGCTTCTGAACCAACACAGCAGGTGAACCAAAGATAGGTTTTCTTCCTTCACTGATCCAATTCTTCTCCAAACTCGAAGCTTTTGCATTTGCCCGCATGTCATCGAGGAAGGCTGAAACTATCTGATAGATTGAAGTTCGGAAAACATCAGCCATCAAATAAGCTTTAGTGTGCAGACCACCTCTTTGTGTGCTTGCAATGGCAGTTACAGTCCCTTTTCTTGCTGTGGTAAAGTTACCCCACCTAATGCTTGCTGGACCCAGTGAGTGCACAGGTTGTGGGTTTGTTTTCTTTCCTAAACATGCTTCAACCGCAACTAGCGCAGACAGCAACGTAGACATCACAGCAGCATTGCAGCCAGTGAGCTGAGCAACTCCATACCGATCCTCTCGTCGTGAGCGTGCAGTTAATGTCGCTAATGTCCGAGCACACCATGAGCATATCTACATTCACAGGTCACAAAAAAAAACATCATTAGGCATTAGTGCATGATGTAACGTTTGGAGTATGTGATTTGGAAATGATACACCACCAGGCATATAAAACATTTCATGGCCTTCAAGACTTAAACAATCTTATGGCAAGGCTAATAAGGCTTAGGCATGTAGTCGACTGAACTTATTCTGAAAGACACCTACTAAACATAAATAATGTTTCTGAATGCTACCACCAAACCTCAAGACGCCATGATGTTAAGCTACATCCTTTGCAAAATCTACAATGGAAATAAGCTACATCTCCAATATGTTAACTTGTTAGTTATATTTCTTATGAGCAGCCATAACAAAAAAATACAGGCAAAAACCTTATGTATTGGATCCTAAATATAAATAAATTCGAGCTGTTATTAAACTGAACATCGTGGTTTACATTTTCAGGCTTGTGGATATACTGTCAGAATTCATTGTGAATACTACACACCAGCTATCAGACAAGCAACCTCCATTTAGGCATATAATCTTGGTACTGGTAGTACTTGGTAATAGGAATTCTAACTTCTATGAACAAAAAGTAGAAATGAGAATCAAACATATTCACTTGTAAGTTATATTGATATTGCCAGATCAATTTCAATTACAGTACAGGTCCATAATAGACATGTCATAGATTTATATGCATACATATGGTTTCATTTGCAATCTCACATATTGATAATTAACACTTAGCACTCCAACCCATTTACTGTGTACTAGAACACATTTGATCCTCATATACGAGCTGCCAATAATAACCATCTCCTGAACACTTAAAATTACCAACTGCAAATAAAAGGTCTGAGGTCTCCAAAATCAGCTACCAAACCTTCATGGAGGGGCTTACATGCGAGCATACTCATATTCATTAATCTTATGTAACATAATATTACAGGTAATGATTCCAAGTGCAAAATCTTCCTGATCGTGTGATCCTTTATGCAGATCTTGACTCTTGAGTTCATTATGCATGTCTGACAAATCAGTATGCATGTATATGCTTGAGTTATACCCAGCTAAACATTTTTAACGCATGACCTCTTCTTATTCAACTCTAAATAATATATCATGGATGTTAAACGAAAAATACAAGCCATCTTAATAGTAGGTTCAAACTATTTGCTGGATGATGGCCCTTAATTACTTACACTAAAAGAAAAGCAGACAATATTAACAATTTGAAACACACAGAACAACCTACAACGTCAGAAGTACAAAAAAATGATTGTCAAATTACCTGTGAATCACTAAATGCACCATAGAGTTTAGACTGTTGTGACAATAGTTCTGGCTTATCACTAGAAAACCCTTCGAGCGCTTCAGCAATTTTTGAAGTGAAGTCCTCAAGTGGCTTCAAACAAGCTGTCACAATTCTTTTGTAAGTTTCACCAGATTCCTCGAAGAAGGCACCCCGACGCCAAGGTTCTATGTTACATTCAGATACTGCACACAAATCTTGGAAGGCAAGATATTGCATCAGCGAACGTGGATCGCTTAGCTCCAATGTTTCTAGGATATAATCAGTAGGATTAGTATCTGCAGCGGCAGTGCTCTGAGGTGGAGTAAAACTGCACCTTCTTGTATGCACAACCTGAAATTTGTTGAAAGTAGTTGAATTGAAGTTCCACAAAAGTCAAGCTGCAGAGTCCAGACAGTGAAAAAACTGTACATTTAATGGTGAGTTATTTGATTTGGATAGCAAAGAACAAACCTGGACAAAATGATGGCTTATTTCCCAACAGAAGGAAACACCTGTGGTCACCATAAGAATACCAATTTGGGTGATAATTTGGCTTCCAATGGATCCCCCGATTCTGAATTGCCGAGGAAGAATAAAAGTCATGACAAGTGAAAGGCAGAAGGCCTGAAGTGACACCTTTAGAGCCCTTTTTATAGACGGTAGAAGACCCATCTTCAATCCATAGAACAGAGGTCGCTGGACAATTAAACAAGTTAACAAAGTTACAAGCATGACAACTGGCAACATACTAAAGTAACTGCTGCACAGAATTGTAAGATAGCAAGTGAAAAAGCAAGCCAGTCTAAGACTACAAAGGGCTCAGAACTAACCAAACTTAGCTTTGAACAATCACAACAGATTGTTCTAAGATCTAATTTCCTAACAGTTCCGACCTAAATAAATATCTATAAATGACAGTGAAGAAAAAAACAAAGTGTCTGACTGGAATTTGACCATAAACACGACGGAGAAGTACAGACAGTGCTCATAATAGTTTTATCAATTATCTCAATTAAATTTCAAACTTCAGAGAGTAGATGTGTGTCCAATAAACAATGATCCAAATAATGCAACAGTGCTAGCAGCCATCCCTTCTCTGGTGAAACGCCCTAGGGTAAAATACCAATAGTTCAAGCCAAAGTTTTGACAAAACATCCTTCTTATGATTCAATGGCAGAAGTTGTCTACACCACCAATCACTCCTATGCAGTTAATCCTAATCGTAGTGATATGAACTCTAAGCGTACAAATTCAAACCCAATCTGAAATCTGGGAAGAATCAAACAGGACATGTCGAAACCCTAGCTTTCCCCCATTCGACTCACCTGCACGACGGGGAACTGGAGCAACCACCTCCCGCGCCCAAAGTAGTGAGCGGCGAAGACCGCGCCCAATACAGCGCCGCGGAATCCCAGCCCCGCGGCGGCAGCCCATCCGGCGTCCTCGGGGAGCAGAGACGCGGCGGCGGCCACGCAGAGCGCGCCGGCCGCAGCGAGGAGCAAGGCCGCGAGGGCGCGCAGCGGTACCGGTGGCGGGCGCGGGTGGGGCGAGGCGGAGATGAGGAAGGCGAGCGCGAGGAGCCCCGTGGCGGCGCAGGAGAGGAACGGGTGCAGCGCGAGGAGGAGGGCCGGGGGTACCCCGAGGCTAGGGTGGCGGCGGCGCGGGGAGGCCGCGAGGTGGATGACGGAGGCGGCGGCCGAGAGCGCGGCCTGGAAGGCGAAGACGGCGAGCCACCGCTGGCCGACGGCATCGCGGGGAGCGCCGCGCGGCGGGGCCCTGTCCATGGCGGCGGTGGACGAGGGTTTTGGCAGGTTTTGAATTTCTTTTCTCCGCGTTTGAACGGAGTAGATAGAGGAGGCGAGTGTGTTCGTCTGCGTGTGGTTTGTTTGTCTGTGCGTTTTTCTTCTCTTCTTTGAGACCAACGAGAGCTTTCATCGGTCTGTTCATAGCTTAGTAGTTAAGCTAGCTACATAATACCCCTACCGATTTGAATCCATTTCATGACTTATACTCCCTCCGTTTTTTAATATAAGATGACTTATACTCCCTCCGTTTTTTAATATAAGATGTTTTAGGTGGTACACATGTTGTCTATATGCACACAAAAATATGTCTATATACATTTGTGTGCATGTGAATGTGGACAAAAGCTAAAACATTTTATATTAAAAAACGGAGGGAGTAGTACTTATATTCTACCTTATTATTTCTCCAAAGGCTGTATTGTCTCCGGTAGAAATCTGAATAATACGAGCAAGTGAAAGTTATTTGTAAATAAAATTTCATTAACAATTGTTAGAAAAAGGGTGCTCTCCTAAGGGAGGGCGATTTTTGAGCCCTGCTCACGTCCCCGTTGTCTCAACTCCCACGGATGAACACTTATCGCGCTCTATGAGAGCCCCTCGTTTGAGGGGCCTGTTTTTCCCTTATAGTTCCGAATAGAAGAAAGAAATGTCTTTTGAACCGAGCATCCAAATCATGATTTATTTTCACTAATCGCGTTGAGATATTCAAAACTGAATCACGTATTGTTATGTTTCGACGAACTTATTTTCATTGCCTAGAGTGCGTAGATTGCACAACCTTCGGGTTTGCAGTGCACTGTATTTGGTTGCACTCCGCCGAGTGTATGTGAAATGTTCTGCCACCCCCTCCCCGCCAAGTGCATGTTATATACTGTCCTAGAGCATCTCTAGCACATACCGCATAATCCGTTATCTGATATGTGCTATCCGCTTGAGCCGGAAATCAGTTTCCAGTTCCGTGCGGCAGAACAGATGCGGTATAATCGTACCGGAAACGAGTTTACCACATCTGTTCTGCACGACATACAGGTATCGGTACCGAAAAATTGATGTTTGCATGTTTATGATTTTGAAGAACATATTCTTCATCAAACATCAACATAAGTTTAATATAAAAAATGTTTTAAACATTGTGCAACACAACAATCATCCATATTACAACAAATGTTTTAATCCGAATCAATAGAATAATAAACAAATGGTCCGAATGGAAATAATGGTTACATTACAACAATCTCAAATGAATAAAATGGGAAACTACTTCTTCCCATACAACTGCCACTGATGTTCCATAAGATCTTTATGGAGCTGAATGTGTGTGGCCTTGTCCTCAGTCTGCAGGTATGTCTCAAGAAAAGCTTGGATCCGGTCCGGGTTCCTTTGGGGCTTCACTCGGCTACCAATGTTGTCATAACATAACTCCAAGTTTAAACCCCTCTCATCTTCAACGATCATATTGTGTAAAATCACACAAGCCGTCATGATGTCACAAAGGTTTTTTTTATCCCAATGACGAGCCGGACCTTGAACAAGTGCAAACCGAGCTTGCAACGCACCAAATGCCCTTTCAATATCTTTTCGGCATGCTTCTTGAGCTTTGGCAAAGATGGAATCCTTCTTATTTGTCGGTTTTGAAATGGTCTTCACAAATGTCGACCAAGAAGGATATATACCATCGGCAAGATAGTACCCCATGTTGTACTCATGCCCATTGATGGTATAGTTGCAAGCCGGTGCTTCTCCACTAGCAAGCCTAGCAAAAAGATCTGATCTTTGCAAAATGTTGATATCGTTGAGAGACCTCGGCAACCCAAAGTAGCAATGCCAAATCCGAAGATCCTCCGAAGCAACGGCTTCGAGTACTATGGTAGGATCACGGTGATGACCGGTGTACTGACCATGCCAAGCCACCGGGCAATTCTTCCACCTCCAATGCATGCAATCCACACTACCAAGCATGCCCGGCCATCCTCTTGCCTCATTTGCCGCCATCAATTTCTTGGTGTCCTCTTCATTGGGACTTCAGAGATATTCTTTGCCAAAAACCTTGATGACTGTTTTGGCAAACACTCTCACGCATTTGATCGATGTCAATGCGAAGATATTCATCGGTGTAATCAGCAAGAACACCATATGCTATCACTCTCATAGCCGCCGATATATTTTGGTATGAAGTAAACCCAAGAAAACCGGCGGCATTTCTTCGTTGAACGAAGTAACGACAATTGCTCTCGCAAGCTTCGATGATGCTGATAAAAAAAGATCTACGCATTCAATATCGTCTACGAAAGAGGTGAGCCGGAGCCGGATAGGTCGGTACCTCGGCGAAGTAGTCCTTCATAAGCAACGCACTCCCGAGCGCTCGGTTGCGGGGAATGCAAAGACGCCCGACCTTCGAGCCCCGCCTCTTCCTCTTGCCTCCGGTCTCGTATTGCTCGACGAGATGCGCCATGACCATGTGCTCGATGTCATCATCGAAGAGGATGTCCTCAATCTCGGAATCATCCGAGTCGGAGGAGGACGATGAACTCCAATCCATCTAGCACACGAATTTTTCTAAATTAGACTACAAATCCACTAACATCTAAGCCTAAAACTACCGAATCTACGGCGAATCGAGAGAGAAACGAACCTTCTTCTCAACCGAATTCCGGATCAGAGACGCCAGAGCTAATCACCCAAACGTGGCACGAAAATGACGGCTCGGACGGCCGTGCGAGCAGGAGAGGGTCTCTGATGGTCAGACCCGTCCGGAGAAGCCACTCCCGGTCGGAACTGGCCTCGCGCGTGACCTTGGCGTCGGATCCATGGAGGCGGCGGCCGCGTCCGTGCGGATGGGGAACGCCTCCCCCGGTGCCGAAACTAGGCGGAATCGGTTCGCCAGGACGCGGTGACCCTTTCCCACGGTGCGGCGAAGGCGGGGACGGGAGCGGGCGGCGGGGGCGCGCCGGCGAGAAGCGGCGGCGGAAGAGGCGACGGAAGGAGGAGCTGAGCTCGCGGTGAAAGTTCAGTGCGGAACCGTTCGTACCAAGAGTGCGGGATGCGGGAAAATCCGACGCGGAAACTGAATTGATGGGGCACGATGGGGGGGGGGGGGGGGGGGAATTTCCTGCTCCCCAGAAATTATTTTCTGGTAGGGGGGCTTATGCCGGATCTGGTCGGCCCCAGATTTCGCCCCGAACAGAAAAAAAAGCAGTTATTTTCCGGGCCGGGGCGTTATGCGGTATCTGCTAGAGATGCTCTTATCTTGTTTCTGCCATGAGCGCATGTTTTGCTTTGCTTTTCGTTGTACAGATTGTTCTATCTTACGAAGCCATTTTTTTTTCATGTCATGAGTGCATATTTTGCAATGTCTTCTGCTGCAATCATGTTTTGTCTTCAGATGCATTGTGTTTTGATGTCATGTCTTGTATGTTTTGCACTGCCTTTTGCTGCACTGGTTCACACTACCTTACGATGCACAATGTATATTCTGCTCTAAGCATGTGTTTTGCACAGCCTTTCGGTATATTGATGTTCTGCCTCTAAACGAGACACAACCTGGATCACATGCCATGACAGGCGCAACGACCAATGTACCCCTTCGAAGATCTATATGAATGCTTAACGCGCTGGAACTCGTTGGAGTGTCGAGGCATCTTGGTTTTCAAGATGGGGCGGGAACGAGCGTGCGGGCGAGCGCGTCTTTTTGGATGATGTTGCTAGGTTGTCCAAATCAGGACGACGTCAAGGAAATTTGGACGACGTATCAATTTAGATGACCCTTTAGACGTGTCTCCGGTGGGAGTGGCACTCCCAATAGGGCTGATGGGGTACCAGACACACACAAAAAAACCCGTCCAGCTGCAACCTCAATAGCGGCAAAATTGTCGACGTGGCCCAATACATGACTCGACACTCCCTCCCCGACCCCGATACATAGGGAGCGACGTAGGAGTGCCTTGCAGATGCGACAAACAATGCAACATTGGATTACCACAGGCGGGCCGACCTTGTCAGTGACACATAATGTCGGTCAAACATATTTAAGGCGAGCGGTGATGTGAGTCAGCTTAATTTTAGACAACTGGCGGTTCCTTAGGCATGCGGAGACGCGTCACACCTTCGCCTTCCCGACACATCGTCAATGTTAATGCACTCCCCATACGTCCCTCGACTGACTTTATAGGAGTGACACGCACATGCCCCATCCCAGGGGCGGACCCAGGGCAAAATCAAACCGGTGTCACTGTACGTGTCAACCAGATTTTTCACCAAGAGTTAGGGGTGTCATAGGCTAGAAATGTACAAAATTTAGTAAAGAAAAACCCGATGTCCTGTGACACCGGCTAGCATAGTGTAGGTACGCCCCTGCCCCATCCCACACTTCGCCTCCTCGTCATTCTCTTCCTCTTCGCCACCAACAGCGACCCCGCCCCCTCGCCAAGGCGCACAACCAGGAAGCCGGCGACAACGAAAGCGGCGGCTACATAAGTAACGTCACCATTTGCCGAGGTGATAGTGTTCGCCGAGCATGGCCTGCTCGTGCCGTCGGGCATGCACCTCCCCAGCGGGTGGAGCATCAACGAGGGCAGCAGACGCTGATCCGCTGGCAATGACTGGAGCTCACGACAGAGCAGCACACATACCCCTCCTTCAGCGAACAAAGCGAGCACTGGTCGGTGCTCTTTTGGCAGAAGCGTGATGGGGCCGTCGTGTGCTTCGTTAGGTCGTATCCGCCTGACCGATACAGCCGCCACGAGAGGACAACGTGGTGGAGCCAATGCGACCTCGACACTGTCCCCGTGTCCTACGCATGCGAGCCGTCGCATCCTCGATGCGTTTCGTGGGTGGCTCCGTCGTCGAGTGCGTCTTCGTCGTGCTCATCCTCTCGTCGTGCTGCCCCGTGACGTCGTCAGGGATGGCTTCTTCCTCGTGCGGCACCCCGTCTCATACCCAAGACGGAGCCGTGCTCACCCCGAGGTGGGGTGGTGAGATTGTCTTCCGAACCCAGGAGCCACAACTGCCCTCATCGCCGTGAGGCCCACTCTCGGTCCGCCGTCCCAAAAAGGAGAAGCCGTAGCCACCCTCACAGCCTTGAGGCCAACTCTGCTTCTATTGCCCCAAGGAGAATAAGGAGTATATGCCGCAGCTGAAGATGTCGAAGATGGAGGAGCCGCCGACGTTGTGTTCATCGCACTACAGTGTGACATTGCCGTTGTACCACCCTGATGACCCGGAGGGGAGCCAGGGCTCACGGCCGCCCTCATCGTGTCGAAGAACGAGTACGTGTGCCGATGGTTGGTGGCGGAGTACAACATCATCACGGTCGAGCACGACTCCAGCAGCGGCCTCTCTACCTTCAGCGATGGCGATGAAGTGACGACGACGAGTTCGACTACTCCGTCTTCAATGGGCGCTAGATCTAGGGCGGTTTAGTTAAATTTGATATTTCCTTCAAAACTTGTAAAATATACAAGTTTGCATGAAATAGGGCTTTCATTTCATGTTTTCTTTTGAAGTTTTATTACTAGGAGCATCGCTGGGCAGTCGATTGGAATAAGCTGGCAACCTGTGACCAGGTCCGGCTATTGGCAGTGCCGGTGGAGAGGCTCTTGTTGCAAAATTTCATTAATTTAAAGAAAAAAAGAAGTAAAAGCTCCAACTGCCGCCGTCTTCTGCGACTCCTTCCAATCGCCATCGCTCTCTTCCCCGACATCTCAAATCCTCAATGTCGTTTTGATCTGAAAATTTGGGACGGAGAAAAGTGAAGGAGATCCAGGTCTAGGTGTGAACACGCCTTTTTTTTTGCAAAAGCGCAGGAGAGCTTCGTTTTTATATTGATAGAAGGAAAGGAGCTACAAGGAACTCATCGGACCAAAAGTAAAAGGGTTTGGCAAGTGCCGATGCTAACGGGACTACTCGCGATCTCGTAAGTGGCGGCACCCAGCCAGCCCCCAAGAAGATCTCTCGTCGATCAAGTCACTCAGCACCGCAGAAGCGGGGCGATCGATCTCACGGAAAACACGCGCGTTGCGTTCGCGCCAGATAGCCCAGATCACCATGAGCGCCATGGATTTGCAGACCTTGGCTTGCGCCGTCGAGCCGGAGGAGAGGGCTTGAAGCCAATCTGTCAGCGAACTTGACTGAGCCCAAGCTCCCGGGTCGAGGGAGGCAAGGTTGACGCGTGCAGCCACCAAAGTCCACAGCGAGCGGGACCATGGGCATTCGACGAGAAGGTGTTCGGCGGTTTCCAGGTTCCGACGACAGAGCTGGCAAAAGTAGCAGTTTGGCCATTGCCGAGCCATGAGACGGTCAGCCGTGAGGACGCGGTTTTGAACCATGAGCCAAGCCAGCAATCTGTGCTTCGCAGGCGCCCAAGCACGCCAGATCGGAGCTAGCAACGGCGAGGCCGTGGACCCGAGGAACTGAATCCTATACGCGGACGAAACTGAGAACGCGCCTTTTCTAGGTGGTGGGTGTTGGAGGCCCGGTGGGTTGGCTTCGAGACGCGCCGCCCTCGCAGGGAGGTCCTGGACCACGGCGATGGCGAGCTCCGCCTACGGAAGGTCCGCGACGAGCTCGCGCGACGTTTTCGATGGCGGCGGTGGCGGCGAGCT
Source organism: Poa pratensis (assembly GCA_947311845.1). NCBI lineage: Eukaryota > Viridiplantae > Streptophyta > Magnoliopsida > Poales > Poaceae > Poa > Poa pratensis. Next base: position 24,545,269 of record CAMZMU010000107.1, on the reverse strand, counting down.
CGAATTGACGACGGCGCCGGCCTCGGACAAACACGAGGCGACGTCCTGGACCTGGACCGCGGCAGTGGCTAGCTACGCCAATGGCATGCCTGTGTGCTGGAGGCGACCGCGGGGCAACGGTGAGTTATCTCCGGCGGAATTTCTGTGGGATCGCATCGACAAGTCCAACGTTCATAACCGATTCAATGCTCCGTGTTTCCTCCTATGAACCGGCTAAAATGCAACGGTGAGAATGCGCTGCATTAATCTTTGGCGATTGGCACTTCGCATCCCGACTCAAAATTTATTGGCAGACGGAATCCCACTGGCCGGCTCCCCTTTTGCGTGCCCTTTAAATCCTCCGCGCCCTGAAACAGATGAGATACTTCTGTTGCTAGAGGCCGGAGGCGTGTGAGGGGAATGATGAGCGACTATGGCTACGACAGCGACGGCGACCTCCTGCTGGTGCGACAGGGAACCGGAACGGGGGCACGGGCAAACGATAGCAGGTACAGTAACTGGACGCAGAGTGAGCTGGAGAAGCAGATGTTCTCGTGGTCACTTCAGGATGTGCTCAACAAGAACCTTCTCAAGAAAAAGGTGAGTCTTTTGATCTTTTCATGAAACATATCTGTTTATCTTCGATTGTTTTATAATTGATTATCGGGGTTACAAAGGCTCATGGTGGATTCAATTCAAGAACTATCCAGCAAAGAAATAGAATCGCTTCTGTTTGTGAATTAGCTAACGCTTGTCTGTCCGCGTGTCAAAATTGAGTACTGTGACCCGGTTTCTGATGTTACTTTTGTTACATATTTGTTAGTAGTATTTTTCGTCCAAATAAATTCTTTGTATGAAAGTACGCAATTTTACTGCGTGGGATATGCCATATATTTTCAGCAACTTATAAGACTTTGTAAGAAACTTGGGTGTGAACTTGTAACTAATTTTTATTCTTATGCATCTCCTCTATGTTATTCTTCGATTGTTCTCTCTGGTCTAATAGACTTTTCTGACTAATTGTAAGGATTTGAAATCTGCATAATATAAATAAATTTGACTTGATTTGATAGCCGTTTCCTAGTAAGTTGGTACTTACATTAAGCAGTTCAAATGTGAGTCCAATTGATTGGAAAACCTCGTAGAATAAAGACATCGAGATTATCAACCCTGGAACAATTTAGTACTCCCTCCGATCCATATTAATGGGCTCAACATTGTCTAGATACGGATGCATCTAGTCTAAACACTTAACTAGATACATCCGTATCTAGATAAAGTTGAGCCCATTAATATGGATCGGAGGGAGTACTTTGTTTTTAGATCCATGTTTTGACGTTGCACTGCTCCTGTGCATTAGTTTTGCCAATTCTCTGTTGTTTGCGTTAGGCGAATTTTCTTGTGTAAACAAACCTAATATTTTTGTCTCTACTTCAGGTTAAGAAAGTACCTAGCACTTTTACTTCACTAGAAGAGTACATGGGGTCATTCAATAAACCACTGATTGAAGAAACTCGTGCTGATCTCTGCTCTGCACTGGAGATCATCAAGCATGCACCAGCGACTGAAGTAGTTCGTATTCATGAGCTTCATTCAGAACAGTCCATATACAGCATCTTGGTCAAGAAGGCTGTCTCCGACACGAATCCAGGGGAAGTTTATGCCCTCAAGGATGCCGATATACTTGTGTTGTTGGATCAGAAACCAAGACATATCTCGGATTTGGGACACAGCAAGGTGCCCTATGTGATTGCTTCGGTGCTGAAAGCAGAGGATGGTAACGGCCATGCAATCGTCAGGCTGTCTGGTGGACCTGGCAAAGAACGCGGTGGGCGACAAAATCTCGTTCCACCTCTTGTAGTAGTGTTCCTGATAAACATGACGACATACAATCGTATATGGAATGCACTGGACTTAAAAAAAAGTTGCCAACGGGGAAATGATCCCTCTCTTGGTCATACGTTGGTAGGTAGGTGAGACACCCGGTTTATTCGAGTATGCCTCAGCTGGGACTCGATTTTTCGAGTATGCCACAGCTGGGACTCGAACCCGGGCGGGCTGGCTCCACACCCGGAGCATCAGCCACCAGGCCAGCGCCTGGTTCTCAAAATTATGCTCCACACCCGAATGCACTGGACTTGCCTATTGCTATCCAAAGGAACACTAGCATCATTAAGAAGATTGTAAATTATGCTCCAAGGGTATGTTCTCCAATTTTTTGCACATGCTTACTTTTTTCTAGAAAGTACTACTTGATACCTTTGATGTTACTTAATGCTTGTTTTTTGTATGATGGTTGGTTGGCCAGGAAGACAATTCGGAACTACCTTTACATTTGCCAGACAGAACACTTGGTCTTGAAAATTTCTGCCTCAACAAGTCACAACAGATGGCAGTACTTGACTGTGTTTCAGCAATGGAGCAGAAAGATATGTATCCAGTGCGTCTGATATGGGGTCCTCCTGGAACAGGGAAGACGAAGACAATTAGCACTCTCCTGTGATCCATGATGATCAAGAACCACAGAACACTGACGTGCGCTCCGACGAATACTGCAGTAGTGGAGGTTGCATCTCGGGTCCTTGGCCTCCTCGAGGATTCCTCTGGTGGAAGTGGAAACAAATGTTTTCTGAGTGATGTTGTATTGTTTGGAAATGAGGATCGGATGAGTGTGGACCAGAACATCACAAAGATTTTCTTGGAGAAGCGTGTTCGTCGTCTCCAGAAGTGCTTGATGCCAGGTTCTGGGTGTACTACCTGTCTGAGTTCCATGGTACGAATTCTCGAGGAACCCTTGATTCAGTATGCTTCGTATGTTCAGCAAGTTGAAAGGGAGAACCAGGAACGTGCTAAGAAGGAAAAAGCAGAACTTGCTAAAAAGGATAAGAATAAAAAGGCAGAGGTAAAGGAGGAATCTAGTAAGAAGCGTCTACAAATAATGTCGTTCAAGGACCATTTTCTAAGTAATTACAAACAAGCCTTGAATGATCTGACCACTTGCATTGATACTTTCTGCAATGATCTCCTTAGATCAGTTACACCTGGACATAACTTCAGTTACATGACTGAGGTTAAACACTTGCTGAAAGAGTTTCGGGATGTCGTGCAGCATGAACCAGAGAAGCAGCTGCAAACGCTTTTCAGAGACACCTCGGATGGAAGAAACAGTTCATTGTTTCAGAGCCTTCTGGTTTATGCGCAAGACAGCGTGCGCTCAGAACTTAAGCAGGCCCGATCCATGTGTGTTGAGAAGCTAAATTACTTGTCTAACAACTTTCACCTTCCAGATATTTTTGAGAAGCGATCAATCGAGGAGTTCTTGCTACAGAAAAGCAAGAGCATACTCTGCACTGCGTCTAGCTCAGCTCGTTTGCACTACCTGCAGAAGCCAGAGCCGTTTGACCTCCTAGTCGTTGACGAGGCGGCCCAGCTGAAGGAGTCTGAATCACTGATACCGCTGCAGATTCCTGGAATCCGTCTAGCTGTTCTCATCGGAGATGAATACCAGTTACCAGCACTAGTGAAAAGCATGGTGATCTAATGTCCTTAGTCCTTACTAGCTGTAGTTTAACATGAAATTGTGCCTTGTTTTGCCTGATGATCCCTAGCTGCAACAATATTTACTCTTGCAGGTCTGTGATGAAGCCGACTTCGGAAGGAGCCTGTTTCAGAGGCTGATTTCTCTAGGCCACCCTAAGCACCTTCTTGATGTGCAGTACAGGATGCACCCGGGCATAAGCAAGTTCCCGGTCTCGAGCTTTTACGGCAACCAAATCTCCGATGGCCCGAACGTCCTGCACAGAGACTACGAGAGAAAGCACCTGACTGGCCCAATGTATGGGTCGTACTCATTCATCAACATCGAGGGTGGGAAGGAAAGCTCAGGCAAGCATGACAAGAGCCTGATCAACACCATCGAGGTTGCTGCAGTGACCTGGATCATTCAAAGATTGTTCAAAGGTACATGGGCTAGATTTATTAATTGCAAATCAAAGAGCAGTCGAAAGTTATTGAAATGTTTTGTGCATGTAGAGTCTGTGGAAACAAGGAGGAAGCTCAGCGTTGGCGTGGTGTCACCGTACAAGGGCCAGGTCCGTGCCATCCAGGAGAAGCTCGGGAGGACGTACGAGATGCACGGTGGGTTCTCCGTGAAGGTCCGGTCCGTGGACGGGTTCCAGGGCGCCAAGGAGGATATCATCATCTTCTCCACCGTGAGGAGTGTTGAATATATAAGCAATTTAGCAGTAGATTTAATCCACGAAAATAGTAAACATGATATGACTAGAATAATCAGAATTAAACTAATCATGCGATCTACTAAAACCGTAGACAAGACGAACGAATCTAGAGCAACTACCACAAGCAGAAACTCTAGCAGCATATCAAACAAGAAGATCAAGAGGACATACGTTGCAGCGGCCCCGGTGTCGCCCATGTCGTCGATGTCGGGGAAGAAGTCGTCGTTGGGGAAGAACTCGAAGCCAGCAGTCGCGCGAGTGCGCTCCCCAAAAACCTGATCGCCCCTCTCCCGTACAGGATCACAAGAGGCGGGGTTCCGGAGGCCTGCTGTCCCTTCAACCGGTGCACGCCGGAAGACGGGATGGAGAAGACTTGGAAGACGGCGGCGCAAGGTTCTGGAACTAGGGCGGCGAGCGACCATGTGTTGCGTTATGGCGGCTAGGGTTCGCCCAAGCAATATATAGAGCGGTCGGGTAGGACGTGGGCTGCAGCCCACGATTGAGTCGGTAACGCCTCCACCAAACGGAAACGGCAAAACAATTAACGCGTCCGTTAATTATTAATTAATGACTCAATAAATTTCCCGGACTGCAAAAATATAAGCTCGGCTCGGCGAGATTCCCGCAACCCGCGGCGTGTCGTGACGAGACGGACGGACGGCGGCGGAGGAGGAGGAGTGCGCACGAGAGAGCCTTCCTGTTCTCACATGCTTACCAAGTGCTAGCACAGCTCACTATATAAAGTGGTGCAGCACTCTCTTAGCTAGCAGTATGGGACTAAAGGTTGCTTTCACGTACACACACAGCCAGCCAAATAAATGGGCCAAATGGGAATTTCGAATTTAGTAGTTGGGCTTTTCAGGCTGTGGCCCAAGTACAGCCCAACACCAAAATTCCAGCAATCCCCCACAAAGTCTCATTGGCACATCATACCACGTTTGTTCCAAAACATTGTTTTATATACCGGTGTTTAGTGGAGACTGTTAAGTTGAACACCACTTAGAACTTATGCTACACTAGACCGCAACTTGAATAGTGGACTATGCCTTGAACTACAAGTTTGCTGCAAATCTAGTTTCACACAATCCTTTACCGATACTGGGCTACCGCAAGGCTTCCCCGCGGTGGAGCTTATACGTCATACTCCGAGACCTTTCATGAGTTTATAAAGAGCACCCAACTCTCACGGACTGCGACGTTTAACAGTCAGACTCATATAGGTGTATTCCTCAAGAGATGTTCTGCAGGGCAACATCTCCGCTTATAAAAGTAAGCCGCTTGGAACACATTAAGATATATAAATATCAACCTGCCATGCAGATCAGGAGAGTATTGCATCTATACGGAGTGGATGGTAAAATATAAGGATACTCTCCTCTCAGCTGTCCAACAGCTTGTCACCCACTTCTAATTCACGGGATCTCCGATCACATAGAGTGGTTTACCACTGTGGACAACTCATACCGTGGGTCTCAAACCCATCTCCCTCGATGCACTATCTATCACATTACGTGATAAACCCTTTGTGAAGGGATCTGCCAAATTCTTAGACGTTTGGATATAATCCAACGCAATGACTCCGGAGTTCTTTAATTTTCGGACAGATTTCAATCTCCTCTTCACATGCCTTGATGACTTCATATTATCCTTAGAACTTTTAATCTTGTGAATCACAGTTTGATTATCACAGTTCATAAGGATAGCGGGTATTGGTTTTTCAACCACAGGTAAGTCCATCAAAAGCTCTCGAAGCCACTCTGCTTCAACAGTGGCTGTGTCTAATGCTGTGAGTTCTGCTTCCATAGTTGACCTCGTTAAGATGGTCTGCTTGCAAGACTTCCAGGAAACAGCTCCACCACCGAGTGTAAACACATAACCACTCGTGGCCTTAATCTCATCAGCATCAGATATCCAATTGGAATCACTATAACCCTCCAGTACCCTTGGATACCCGGAGTAGTGAATTCCATAGCTCGCAGTGCCTTTTAAATAACGCATAACTCTCTCGAGCGCATGCCAATGATCATCTCCCGGATTAGAAACAAACCGGCTCAACTTGCTTACAGCAAAAGAGATGTCAGGCCTCGTGGCACAAGCCAAATACATAAGCGAGCCAATAATCTGAGAATATCTCAGTTGATCTCTAGCAGTCTGTTGGTTCTTTCGAAGCAACACACTAGGATCATATGGTGTCGGAGAGGGTTTACAGTCGTCATACCCGAAACGACTTAATACCTTTTCCACATAGTGAGACTGAAGCAGTGTAATCCCACCATCACCATCTCGCAGCAGCTTGATGTTCAAGATAACATCAGCTACTCCTAGATCCTTCATCTCAAAACAACGAGATAAGAAATCCTTAACCTCCTTGATTAAATCAAGATTGGTTCCAAAGATCAGTATGTCATCGACATACAGACAGAGAATAACTCCCTCGCCCCCACCATAGCGATAGTACACACACTTGTCAGATTCGTTTACAATGAAACCTGCAGCAGTCAAAGTTCTCTCAAACTTTTCATGCCATTGCTTAGGAGCTTGCTTTAGGCCATATAAAGACTTCAACAACTTGCACACCTTTCCTTCCTGACCAGGTACTACAAAACCATCAGGCTGATCCATGTAAATTTCCTCGTCTAACTCTCCATTTAGGAAAGCTGTCTTCACGTCCATTTGATGAACGAGAAGCCCATGCGAGGCAGCCAATGAAAGTAGCACTCGAATCGTGGTCAGTCTAGCCACAGGTGAGTAAGTATCAAAGAAGTCTTCACCTTCTTTCTGGGTATAACCCTTGGCCACAAGCGCGCCTTGTACTTCTCAATAGTACCATCAGGCCTAAGCTTTTTCTTGAACACCCACTTACATCCTACAGGTTTGCACCCATAAGGACGATCAGTGATTCCCAGGTTCCGTTAGCTAAGATGGAATCCATCTCACTACGGACAGCTTCCTTCCAGTAGTCAGCATCAAGAGATGCATAGGCTTCTGAAATGGTACTGGGTGTGTCATCCACAAGGTACACAATGAAATCATCACCAAAGGATTTTGCAATCCTCTGTCTCTTGCTCCTAATAGGAACTTCATTGTCATCCTCCACAGATTATCAGTGTGTTCTATCGAAATGGTGGATCAGGAATATCAACCAATTCCTGACTAGATGTATTAGGTATCTCCTGATTTGATGAGCTAGGCATATCCTTCATCGGAAAGATTTCCTCAAAGAAAGTCGCATCTCTCGACTCTAAAATTGTACCAACGTGAACGTCGGGTACCTCAGATTTTACCACCAAAACTCTATAGCCAACGCTATGAAAAGCATAGCCCAGAAGAACACAATCCACAGTTTTTGGTCCAAGCTTGCGCTTCTTGGGAATTGGTATATTGACTTTCGCCAAACAACCCCAAGTTCGAAAGTAAGAGAGTCTCGTATTTTTCCTTTCCCATTCCTCAAAAGGAGAAACAGTTTTCTTTTCATGGGAACTCGGTTTAGGACATGACAAGCTGTCAATAAAGCCTCCCCCACCATGCCTTGGAGAGACCCGAAGTGTCTAACATGGCGTTAACCAAATCAGTTAGAGTTCGGTTCTTTCTTTCGGCCACCCCATTTGACTGAGGCGAGTAGGGAGGCGTCCTCTCATGGATTATACCGTGTTCCGCACAAAACAAATCAAACTCATTGGAAAAATACTCTCCACCACGGTCGGACCTCAATCGTTTAATTTTCCGATCAAGTTGGTTCTCTGCTTCAGCTTTATAGATTTTGAAGTAGTTAAAAGCCTCATCTTTTGATTTCAGAAGATACACATAACAGTATCTAGTGGAGTCATCAATAAGCGTCATGAAATATTTCTTTCCGCCTTTTGTCAACACACCATTCATCTCACAAAGATCAGAATGTATAAGTTCCAGTGGTGCCAAGTCTCTTGCCTCCGCAGTCATATGGGACTTGCGAGGTTGCTTAGCTTGCACACATACTTGACACTTGGAACCTTTGACAGTAGTGAATTTCGGAATTAAATCCAAACTAGCTAGCCGCGTCATGGCACCAAAGTTAATATGACAAAGTCGTGAATGCCAGATATTATGCTCAATTTCACGACAAATATTATTAATAACTTTAGTACAAAAGTCTGACAAGAGAGGCGGAACAAGCCTCCGCACTCATAGCCTTTACCAACAAATTGTCCATACTTGGAAATTACAACTTTATTGGACTCGAAAACCAACTTATAACCATCTCGACACAGAAGTGATCCGCTGACGAGATTCTTATTGATGGAGGGCACATGATGAACGTTCTTCAGGCGCACGGTCTTCCCCGAAGTAAACTTCAGATCGACCGTACCAACACCACGAACAGAAGCATGTGAATTGTTCCCCATCAGCACGGGGAAGTCCCTGTGATCTGGTAAGAAGAGAACATCGAGGCATCAGCACAAACATGTACATTGCACCAGTGTCAATCAACCATCAGGAGAATGACAAACTGAAAGGATGGTGGGAAATATTCCGTACCCAGATTCCTTCATATCGGTGTCACCAATAACAACATTGGCAGTCTTGCCTTGTTCTCAGATCCGCGCAGCTCATGGCGGTTGGGACACGAGGTGCCCAGTGCTCCGGATCACCACAACATGGCATGATCCTTTCCTCGGCTTGTTGTTGTTCTTCTTGAAGTTGGTAGGCTGTGACGGTTTGAACCGTCCATCAGACTTGCCTTTACCCCCAGATTTACCCTTGTTAAATTTGGACTTGTGGGGCGGCTGGTAATTCTTCTTCTGTACCACATGGGCACTAGAACCAGCCTCGGCAACTCGAGCACGTGTATCCTTCGCTCTCGCCTTCTCTTCCACATCAAGCGACCCAATGAGATCCGAAACGGAAAACTCTTGTCTCTTGTGTTTCAGAGAAGTAGCAAAGTTGCTCCATGAAGATGGAAGCTTGGCGATAATGCCACCGGCGACAAACTTGTCCGGTAAGTTACACTTGAAGTGCTCAAGTTCCTTTGCGAGCGACTGTATCTCATGAGCCTGTTGTACAACAGAACGCTCATCAGTCATCTTGTAGTCATAGAATTGCTCCATGACGTACAACTCGCTGCCAGCGTCCGAGGCCCCAAATTTGGCCTCGAGCGCATCCCACATGCCCTTGCCAGTGTCAAAGGACATATACGAATCCACGATGGAATCGTCAAGGATACTCAGAAGGGCACTCTTAAACAGAGTATCGAGCTTCTCAAAAGCTTCCTGTTGTTCAGGATTAAGCTCGCCCTCAGGTTTGCCTTTGGTGGCAGCATAGCAGTTACTGTTCTGAAACCAGTAAACTGCTCTCATGCGCCACCGTTTGTACAGGACACCTTTGAAGGGAAACGGCTTCGTCGACGCGAGAAAGCCAGGCGATACAAATTGCCTATAATCAGGTTTTTGGATTGTTGAATATATAAGCAATTTAGCAGTAGATTTAATCCACGAAAATAGTAAACATGATATGACTAGAATAATCAGAATTAAACTAATCATGCGATCTACTAAAACCGTAGACAAGACGAACGAATCTAGAGCAACTACCACAAGCAGAACTCTAGCAGCATATCAAACAAGAAGATCAAGAGGACATACGTTGCAGCGGCCCCGGTGTCGCCCATGTCGTCGATGTCGGGGAAGAAGTCGTCGTTGGGGAAGAACTCGAAGCCAGCAGTCGCGCGAGTGCGCTCCCCAAAAACCTGATCGCCCCTCTCCCGTACAGGATCACAAGAGGCGGGGTTCCGGAGGCCTGCTGTCCCTTCAACCGGTGCACGCCGGAAGACGGGATGGAGAAGACTTGGAAGACGGCGGCGCAAGGTTCTGGAACTAGGCGGCGAGCGACCATGTGTTGCGTCTATGGCGGCTAGGGTTCGCCCAAGCAATATATAGAGCGGTCGGGTAGGACGTGGGCTGCAGCCCACGATTGAGTCGGTAACGCCTCCACCAAACGGAAACGGCAAAACAATTAACGCGTCCGTTAATTATTAATTAATGACTCAATAAATTTCCCGGACTGCAAAAATATAAGCTCGGCTCGGCGAGATTCCCGCAACCCGCGGCGTGTCGTGACGAGACGGAGGAGGAGGAGTGCGCACGAGAGAGCCTTCCTGTTCTCACATGCTTACCAAGTGCTAGCACAGCTCACTATATAAAGTGGTGCAGCACTCTCTCAGCTAGCAGTATGGGACTAAAGTTGCATTCACGTACATATACAGCCAGCCAAATAAATAGGCCAAATGGGAATTTCGAATTTAGTAGTTGGGCTTTTCAGGCTGTGGCCCAAGTACAGCCCAACACCAAAATTCCAGCAAGGAGCAACAACGCCGGAAAAGTCGGGTTCCTCAACAACGAGAACCGCACCAACGTGGCGCTAACACTGGCCAAGTGAGCTAAGTTTCCCCATTGGTTCGATTTCTTGAGTCGCATGACATCGCTTATGTGATTCTGTGCTGTTTCCTTTCACAGGCACTGTCTCTGGATAGTGGGAAATGCCACGACACTGGTGAGCAGCAAGACGGTTTGGCAGAAGATAGTGGTCGATGCAAAGGAGAGAGGCTGTTTTGTTAACGCGAACGACGACAAGGACCTCTCCGGAGCAATCATCAAAGCCGTCATCGAGCTGGACGAAGTGGAGAGTCTGCTCAACATGGACAGCCTCCGTATTGGCGGGTCCAGCTCTGGGGTAAGAAGCAATCTACCGCCAGTGTTTCTTATTTGAGACATGAACATCGAGCGAGATATGAGCTTAATCCTTCCAGTTAGCTTATGGGTTTCAAAATAGACGTCTTTAACTTAACAGACATTGCTGTTTCTTTCCTGCAGAAACCCAAGAATAAGTAAATATGAAATTCTGAATGGAGTCAGGGGTGCGCCAATGCAGAACAGGGTCTTCTGGCCAACGGAGGGGGGCTGAAGGAATTACTGCTGGAGTAGTTACTCTTTCTTAGTCGCAGAGAGTTACAATTCTGGACGTTACATGCAACCTTTCTAGCATCTTGTACTGATAATGGAAGACTTCTGAGATTGCCCCAAGAACATGTTCTTTCCACTACTATTTAAAACCGAAAGAACAATACTCTTTGATATGTGTTCATGACCTTGTCTCGTATTTCCTTGGCTGCCATCTATTTTCTGGTTTTGCTAAATCTAAGTCGAATTAGTTTTATCTGTCTAATTATCAGCACCCTGGATTGCCGGATGTCTCTGTATTGGGATTCATGCAGTGATGGGTATAATCAGTATTATACTTGTGGCGGGTATCATCGACTTAACAGAAAGAAATCGAAGTCGACTTATATGTTGAATGCTGCATTTTTATGCCAGTGGCACAACTGACTATTCCAGATGTATCTAGCTAGCGGGCAGGAGAAAAATAGGTTATCTATAGACTCCTCTTTCCCACAAAACAAACTCTTTTCTTGAGCACCAGGCGTTTTTTTGTTTGATTGAAAGCCAAATAAATCTGAAAGGAATTTTGACTTTCCATAGAAGTTTAAATGTTATCTGTGCAAAAGCTGCATTGCAGAAAAAAAGGACTTGACACTAAATTAGGTGGATTTAGTCAGTTACCACAGCAGCTTATATGTCTGTCAGAACTAGTTTGTCTCCAACTAATCCTCTCTGAACTGTAATTGACTGAAACCTCTCTGAAAAACATCATGTAAAGCATTTTGGTCCATAGAGATAGAAAACAGCTCGAGAAAGGTGGTTTCAAAACTTTTTGGTGTAAGTTTCTTCCCATTGCCTAGTCATCCAACATGTGCATGCATGAACCATTTGGGACCATACCAAAATGAATATTAGAACGAAACATCAGTGATACAATGGGAAACTGTGGTTTGTAACTAGGCCCGCACCCGATTCCGTATGTCGCACTTCCAAATTTTTAAAAAATTAAAATAAATCATGGACATTGGTTATGTTGTTTCCCGTGCATACACAAATTTTCATCCAAAATATTCACAATATGTGGCCTCCACACAAAAAAAAATGATGTGTGAATAGTACATACACTATTCACTTGTATCTTCTCATTTTTTCAAAGGACCCATATGGTCCTCCGCACCAATGTGGATGCACGAGAAACAACATAACTAATGTCTATGATTTATTTCACATTTTTTGGAAACTCGAAAATAGTACATCCGATAATATATGAAGTGGAAACATATGAAGTAGAGACAATATATGAAGTAGAGAATCACAACGGAAAGATCTAGTGCCTGGCTAGAAGCACATCGCGGACCAACGCCTCGAAGTTGCGGTGCGACGAACCGTCCGGTTCGGCAGCCAGGGCCGCCTTCTCACTCCATTCCTCCGCCCTCATCCTCATGCCCTTACCCTTCTCCCCTTCCATGAGTTCCGTGATAAGGCCCGAGACTTCGTCGCGCTGGACATTGCTGTCGATCTCCATGCCGACGCCCCACTCGTTACACTGGTACCGGCAGTTGGTCTGCTGGTCCGCAAAGAACGGCCAGCTGATGACCGGCACGCCGCCGCAAATGCTCTCGAGTGCTGAGTTCCAGCCGCTGTGCGTTAGGAACGCGCCCAGTGCCGGGTGGTTCAGCACTTCCTGCTGCGGGCACCATGAAGCCATGAACCCGCGCTCCTCCGTCTCCGCCATGAACTCCGGGGGGAGCACCGCGGCATCGCCCCTGACAAGGTCAGGGCGGATGATCCAAATGAACTGCCTTCCGCTGTTGGCCAGCCCCCACGCGAACTCTGTTGGAACCAATCTTGTTATTAGTGCTAAGAGTAGTTAATTAGATCTTGTTTTAATTTGTGGTCAAGTTGTAACACTAAAAGCTGCGGCACTATGTGTACTAGAGATGTGATCACGTACACATAGGCAAGCTGAAAGTGAGTTTGTTAGCGTTAGTTGGCTGCATGCATGCTAGGTTGGGCCTGGTCGTATGGCCGTTGCGAAAGGCTGTACAAGTGCTGAACGTGGGCGTGCAAGTAGCTAGTGGAGAGTGAGTTTAGGATCAGGAGTTAGTGGAGACGTGTGAGTCTATCTTGTACTGCCTATTTAAGTTGCGCAAGTGAATGAGAAGTTAAGGCCTGCGGGCAGAGAAACAATGTAGCATCTCGTGTGACACCAAGGAGAAAATGCTTCGGCAAAGCCATGTTTCGTTCTCCCTGGTGCTTGTGTGCGTGTGTTCTTTCTTGAGTGTTCTTGTGTGTGTTCATGAGAGAAACAAGAGAGATGTTGAGAGGTGGAAGAAGAAGGGAGCTGCGAGTTGCAGCTCCAACACTTGGTATCAGAGCAAGGTGTGCTGCTCGGTAAGTCGTGGCGCCGGCGGCAAGGAGGTGATGGCCATGGCGCAGAGGCCATTGCCGTGAGGAGTTCTTCGTCCATGTCCGAGCCGTCGACAAGGTGCGTCATCGACGGCAACATGGAGGCGGGTCACCGGCGAGTTGCGGCACCGGTGATGAACATGTGTGGATTGTCGACAAGGTGCGTCATCGGCGGCAACATGGAGGCGGGTCACCGGCAAGCTGCGTCGCCGGTGGCGAACATGGAGGTGGGTCACCGGCAAGCTGCGTCGCCGGTGGCGAACATGCGGCAGCGAGCATGTCATGGCGGCACGCTCGTGGTGAAGGCATAGGAGGTGCGCCTCTCGTGGAGGACAGCGGCGGCGGCAATCCGGCGTGACAAGATGGCATTGGTGGCCGTCTGCGTGTTGCACCGATGACATCGACGGCCATGAGCTTCAAGAGAGGAATAAGTAATAACAAGATTGGGGAGGTGATTGTTGGAACCAATCTTGTTATTGGTGTTAGCATATAGGTTTAGTCTCATGTTTATTTCTGATTGCATGTTAGAGCTAGTTGTATGCATGTAAACATGGCAGAGAGGCATCGGCAAGAGAGCACAGCACGCAGCGATAGAGGGAGTGCAGTGCAGCGGCTAGACTGTCAGCCATTAGTCGAGTACTTGCATACACATGTTGCTAGAATTAGTCAGGAGCTAGGTTAGTGGTCAGCTCGGTTAGTATTGATCTGCATGCATGTATGTGTCGTGGAGTACCAGGAGTCAAGTCAGCGAGCAGTTGGACGTGGAGCTAGAAGCGGATCGATGCAGGTGTGGTGCCGTTGGACTAGTTCCTAATCTGCAGACTTGGTAGTGACTCAACGTGTATGTGTGTAGCTAGTAGTGGAGTAGAAATCGGATCAAGCCGTTGTGTGGCTTGGCCGGTGCGTTTGCTTCCCTTTAAAAGGACTTGTAATCAGTTTGGTTCATTAAGAGTGTAATACAGAGAAAAAGCACAAGTGTGCGGTGCTGCAACTCCCGTGTGTTACATCTTGTTCCTTGGGCAGGGACTTCAAACTCTACCATCTGCACATTGGTCATGACGACGATGCTCCCGAAGTTTACGTACACGACGGAGCCGGGATCCTTTCCGTGGAGCCACTGCAGGCACTCCTCCTGCTCCTTCCACAGGCTGAGGCCGCTGATGACCGTGGAGTGCCGTGCGGCGACTAGAGGGAGTGGGCCGAGCGTGTAGACCTTGGGCAGGCCGAGGAGCGTCTCCATGGTCTCCACCTCTTGGCCCTCGAGGTCGGCGAAGCTGTTGATGATTACGGCGGACGCGCTGATCGTGCGCTCCGTCTCCTTGATGGCGTACCCCACCATGAACTCGTCCGGGTCCGTGGTGCGTATGAAGCTCGGGAAGTCCCTTAGCCTCATCCTCCGCAGCCCCGGCACGGCCTCCACCGGCGTGTTGAGGTATCCATCTGTCAGCTGCTTGACATCTACGTACCCATGCAGACAAGAAGGAACATCTAGTGTTAATGGCAGGGTAGAGAACTAGAGGTACAATCGCTGGCCGTCGAGATGTGTACCCTTAAGTGGGACGATGCCACGGTCGATGAGTAGACGGTACTGGCGATACGCGATGTAGCTGACGGCGCTGGCCGTCCAGAGCTGGACGTAGGGGAGGCCAAGCTCCTTGACGGCGTACATGGAGAAACCCATGATGACGTCCGAGATGACGCAGGTTACGGGTGGGTGGCCCTCCGCGGAGGCCGCGCCATTGAGCTCGGCGAGGAGGCGGCGGAAGGGCTCGAGGCAGGTCTCCGTGGTGGACCTGCATAGTGTCGGGATGTCCTGCGTGACGTCGTTGTCGTCGATGGCCGGCATTCCATCGGGGATGGTGGCGAAACGGAAGCCCTTGACGCCGGCCAGCGCGGCGGTGCCCCGTGTGCGGACGAGGCGAGCGTGGTTGTACTCAGAGTTGACGAAGGTGACGTGGAAGCCACGGGCGTGGAGCAGCTTGGCCACGTTGAGCATCGGGGTGATGTGCCCCTGCGCCGGGTACGGCAAGCACACGGCGTGTGGCTTCTCCTCGGCCGCTCCGACTCCTCCCATAGAGCCCATTGCCAGAGTCGTGTAATGTACCTTCCGAGCTGAAATGGCTAGGGCTATGCGATTCTTGTGTCACTTGCTTGGTTGTAATGGTTGTGCTTAGCATGAGCACTACTAGGTGGTATTTATATTGGTCGACCACGGCTTTGGTCGATAGGAAATTAACTAGTCAGTTTGGACGGCAATTGTGCTACAAGATTGAAGATTCTGATATCAGCAACGCAAGTGATAGATTACGCCCCAACGTGTTGGCTGCATATTTGTTTATCATTTTAATTGTCTATTATGGCCCAACTCCAGAGATAGCAGCCGGGGTCGATGTCGACGGGGCACGTACGAGCACTACGGCACCACTTTTTACATGTTGAGAGTAGTGTTTTGACCATCATCTATCGGATATCAAAACGAATCATGAAAAGAGACGCAAAGCAAAGCGTAAGCGTAAGCGTGAGCGCATCTCCACCGGGCTCCCAATAGCAGCATTTCAATAGAGTTATTGGACACGCCGGCAACAAAACGCTCCCCACCGGACCTTTCAATAGCGATAAAGTTGCCAGATGGGCCCAATAGAGCGTCCGACAACCCTGTTTCAAGCCCTGTTCGTAGGGCGGCAACCGGTGACGCGGGTAACCGCGGCAACGCGTGTCACATTGGAATATGACGGGCGAGACCGATGCGTCAGTGACTGAAAGACGCAGTTGGATTTATTGTGGCCGGTACACCCGTTTTAATGACGCACGGGCTCCCAGGCGGGCAGACGACGCGACATGTCAAGCGCAACACTGGCTCCCTAGGCGGTGGCTCACACGCGTCGCCGACGTCAATGCCATGACATACGAGCCGGTGCTCGCGTTAATGCGGCGCCAGCTTGCTTTAAAACAGCGTGCGACGCGCCTCTCCTCTCCATACAAACACTCCTCTCGTCTCCCACCATGCCTGGCCGTCGCAAGACGGGAAGGCCGATGAGCGAAGCGGAGCGGGCCGCCACACTGCACTGGCCCAAGACCGTCACGCTCGCCGCGAACGCGCCATGACCGACGAACGTCACGAGCGTCAGGAGCAACGCCACCTTCTGAACGAGGAGCGACAGTTGGGCGAGGCGTGGCGCCGCGAGATGCTGCAAGAGGAGCAACATTTCCTCGGGCGCCACACTGAGCAGGCCCGGGCGCCACCATCTCCGGCCGCATGCCCTTTGCCGTTGTATGCGGGCGACGAGGACAGCTCCTCTAGCGCGCCTCCAACTGTGATGACGGTCAAGGAGGCGCGACACCACTCTGCTACAACATCCCGGTGATGGCGGCTGGGTGACGAACATCGTCGATGTGCCGGTGAAGCCGCGGCTCAGCGGGCAGCACGCCTCGACTACATCATGCGGGAGTTGAGGGACATGCCATGGGCGCATCGCGTCTTCCCCTACTACTCCATCTCGGTGTCGTACTGGCACGCCGTGGTGGACCAGGCTTACGAGGCGCCCCGCGACAGCTTCTTCCTCCTTGCGGGCATGCGGTCACCACCTAAGGAGTGGTTCATGTCAGACGACGAGCTGGCCGTATGTGACGACGAGGACGACGAGCTTCCCTTACCACCAGTGTCGGCGCCGGTGCCAACACAGGCCTGCCCCAGCACCAGCACCGACACCGGAGGAGGGGGCGCGGGAAGGGGACAACGATGATGACTAGCCAGATCTGGAGTGGGAGGGAATGTAGGCGGCCATCAATGCCTCCCTCCGCCGCCGCTAGATCAAACCGGCCACCACACACCGGCAGCGAAATCAGAAGCCTCAGCCACTCCCCGCCAGAAATAGCAGATGACACTTCCGGCGACGGGACCGACATGGGCGACAAACCAGCAGCATAATCCAAGTTCCCCACGCCGCCGATGAAAGCGCCGCTAGATTTAGGGTTTAGTTTAAATTTTGTTTAAGTTTGTTAAATATCGTTTGTCAAATTTTGTTTAATTTTGTTAAATATCCTTCAAATTTCAGTGAAATATCATCGGTTCGTTCATATTCGAGATGGAGTAGTCGACTGAATTCTAATGGACATAGGATCGTAACAATAGATGGGCTTTTGCTGCTGCAAGAGTGCAAAGCTCGATGGCCGACGACAGTGGCGGAGCTGGGACTAGCAGCAAGTGATGTCAAAAGTTCAAAATGAGGGCCATATGCAAGGTTTTGGTTCCCGTAGAAAAACAAATCCGACGGTAGTCGGGATTACCGGTTACCGTGGTAACCGTAAAATCCTGACCAGTTACCGGACGAATTTGAAAACCAAAATTCAAATATTCAAAAAAATTGGTTTCGATTACACCATTTGTCGAGGGTTTTTGTTAAAATTTAAAATTTTCAAAATTTTCGGGATTTTTTTTACCCTGGATGACCATTTCCCGGGGGTGGTTAGGATGCCCGGTTCGACCGGTAACCAAAACCTTGGCCATACGGGACAAGATGGTCATTAACTCATTATCGAGTAGTTACAGGTTCAAATAACGGGGTGTACTTCTAGCTGATATCTATGGTGCTCGCCAAACTTTTGAGATGCGGCTTGACCACATAATAGCCACGTAGCTGCGGCACTGGCTGACGAGGAATGTACCAACGCGGAGATTCCACCTGTGCGTTTGTGTCTTGAGCTTATCGGGCCGTCGAGTGCGTTGGAGATTCCTGTCGATGTGCTTTTGCATAAAAACAACTTGTGCAAGTTCACCTCTTATGGGCACTGAAGTGTACAAGTTCATCTTCCTCTATTATATTTCCTCCTTATCCTTCCCTCTCTTTGTCACCACCGCGCTCCACCCTTCCAGTGACGGAACCAGGCCCCTCCCACACCGGCCTCTTCCGCCTGGTTACTCCATGCTACCACCCTCGGGAGAAGTTGGACACGTCGGCACGCGTGAGGGGAGCTCGACCGTGTGGACGCATCCGGGAGCTGCCCAACATAGCCACAGTCCGATACCGTTCTTCCAGCCATCCTCTGTCGGTCTGTGGAAAGCACCAACACCTCGTCCTCGAGCGCTACTTGCCGCCATGCCGTTAGCCTCCTAGAACTAATCTGGTTGCTTCTTCCACATTGGTTCATCTTCCACGCCAGCATCCAAATTGTGCGCATATGGATTGTCATCTGCATCATTATCATTTGATTCTTTCTCTCATTTTTTAAAATCATAATCATTGTCTACCATGTCAGAATTAGCTACTGCCATTTCTTCATAAGTGCCAGCTGCTTCTGGTCCATCTTCATTCCCATCAGCTGGTCTTCTTGTCAAATCTTTTTTCATTGGAGAAACAATCCCACTAGGCAAGGCAGATCAATATTGGCTCATACAAGTATATCAGGTGGAAGCTCCTGTGATCTCAACAAGTCAACATGATCAACATATAGTGTCATATTCTTACAATAAACACATGTTGCGGCCATTTTTCCACGATTTTGTTCAAACATCATTGCCCTGAGCCCATCTGATGTCTACGCACGCTTCTATTCTTGTAGACAGTGTTGGGCCTCAAAGTGCAGAGGTTTGTAGAACAGCAGCAAGTTTCCCTTAAGTGAATCACACCAGGTTTATCGAACTCAGAGAGGTAGAGGTCAAAGATATCCCTCTCAAGTAACCCTGCAATTAAGATACAAGAAGTCTCTTGTGTCCCCAACACACCTAATACACTTGTCAGATGTATAGGTGCACTAGTTCGGCGAAGAGATAATGAAATACAAGTAATATGGATGATTATAAGTAGTAATTGCAATCTGAAATAAAAATGGCAGCAAGCAAACATGTAGCAGAACTTATTGTAAACGGTGTTTCAACACTTAGAAACAAGGCCTAGGGATCATACTTTCACTAGTGGTATCTCTCATCATTTTAGCATAACTGAACGCAAGTAAGTGCTACTCAGGATTATTCTCCTTGGTGAAACAAGAGTACTATGCGTAGGGCTACAAAAGCACACCTCAAAGTCTGAGTAAATAAATACCACAATTCCACAAAGAATAAGCCATGATAATATCTAAATTATTTATAGAGTCACACACAAATACCCACACTGTCACCTTGATACCGTGTTGTCACAATGACTCCGGAAACTAGATAAAATCACTTGAGTAGCATAAACATTACATATGAATTCAGCGATACTAGCAATGCTCATGATCACATAAAGATCACACCATGGGAGAGAGAGGTAAACCACATAGCTACCGGTAGAGTCCTCAGTCTCGGGGAGAACTGCTCCCTGCTCATCATGGGAGGCAGCAACGGCGATGAAGATGGTGGTGGACTCGATGGAGATGGCTCTGGGGGCAAT
Source organism: Poa pratensis (assembly GCA_947311845.1). Classification (NCBI taxonomy): domain Eukaryota; kingdom Viridiplantae; phylum Streptophyta; class Magnoliopsida; order Poales; family Poaceae; genus Poa; species Poa pratensis. The sequence goes on along the minus strand of CAMZMU010000107.1, from coordinate 24,525,361 downwards.
TCCCCGACCCGGCAGGGTGCCGAAACAGATACTTCTGTCCCCCGAATTAGGGTTTTTGGTGGCGGCGGAGCTACGGAACTCTTCTGGAGAAATCGTCGCTTGTTTTAGGGTTTTTGAGGTAGGAGGATTATATAGGCGAAAGGGCGGCGCGAGGGGGTGGACGAGGCGGCCTCACCACGTGGCGGCGCCACCCCCCTCCAGGCCGCGCGACGGCTTGGTGAGGAGGCCGTGGGCCTCCACTGGACTTGCCCTTCTGGCTCCGTGGGTCTTCTGGCGAAATAGAATTTCTGTAATTTTTCTGGATTTTTCCGAGCACTTTGGTTTTCGGGCCTTTTCTGCAATACACAGACATAATAAACAGAAACTGGCACTGTGGCATCTTGTTAATAGGTTAGTCCAATAAATGTCATAATATGATATAAAGTGTATAATAAACAAGTGACAATTGGTATAATATTAGCATGGATCATAAGAAATTATAGATACGTTTGAGACGTATCAAGCATCCCCAAGCTTAGTTTTACTCGTCCTCGAGTAGGTAAAACGATAACAACAAATAATTTCTTAGGTGACATGCTACCACATAATCATGATCAAATAATATTGTAAAGCATATGTTATGAATGAAATGACTCAAGGCAATGGTCTATAGTTTGCTAACAAATAGATGATGAGTAAACAACTGAATCATATAATCAAAAACTTTTCACAAATAGTACTTTCAGGACAAGCATCAAAAAGTTTTGCATAAGAGTTAACTCATAAAGCAATAGATTCTAAGTAAAAGGCATTGAAGCAACACATATGAAGATTTAAGTTTCAGCAATTGCTTTCAACTTGTATATCTCATGGATAATTGTCAACACAAAGCAATATAATAAGTACAATAAGTAAGCATATAAAAATTGTTGCACACAAAGTTGACACAAGTGTTTGCTTCTGAGATAGAAAGGAGTAGATAAACTGACTCAACATAAAGTAAAAGAAAGGCCCTTCGCAGAGGGAAGCAGGGATTAAATCATGTGGTAGAGCTTTTTAAGTGTTGAAATCATATAGAGAGCATAAAAATAAAGTTTTGAGAGGTGTTTGTTGTTGTCAACGAATGGTAGTGGGCACTCTAACCCCCTTGTCAACCAGACTTTCAAGAGCAGCTCCCATGAAGGACGTTATTTCTATCCAAAGGCAGATCATCCCTCTTCTCTTTTGTTTACACATGTACTTTATATTTGTGTGACACTCCTCCCAACCTTTGCTTACACAAGCCATGGCTAACCGAATCCTGGGGTGCCTTCCAAGAATCACATACCATGGAGGAGTGTCTATTTTTGAATGATTAATTTTTTAAATTGCTTACTGATAAATCAGGGCAAAACATGTGAAGAGAATTAAAAGGTGAAAGTTGTAATTGATTGGGACTGGGCACCCCATTTGCCAGCTCTTTTTGCAAAATTATTGGATAAGCGGATGTATATGCCACTATTCCATTGGTGAAAGTCTGTCAGGAGTAAATGACAAGGTTGAAAGATAAAACACCACATACTTCCTCATGAGCTATAAAACATTGACACAAATAAGTGATAATAGCTTTTGAATAGTTTAAAGGTAGCACATGAAGTATTTACTTGGAATGTCAGAAAATACCACATAATAGATAGTTATGGTGGACACAAATGGCATGAGTTTTGGCTCAAGGTTTTGGATGCACGAGAAGCTTTCCCTCTCAGTACAGAGTTTAGACTAGCAAGGTTGTTTGAAGCAAACACAAGATATCAACCGGTACAGCAAGACTTACATGAAAACATATTGCAAGCATTATAAGACTCTACACTGTCTTCCTTGTTGCTCAAACACTTTTACCAGAAAATATCTAGACCTTAGAGATAGCAAACACTAGTACATAACGACACATCAGATACCCCTCTATGGAAACGGCAGCAAAAATGCGACGGTAAAACGGACCCGCGCGTGGAAAATGAGAGCTCGCGTCCGCGAATCGCGACACATCGGAAACGGTCAATATAAATGACTGTTTGCAATAACCATTGGCAACGGATGTTTTTAATGTCTGTTTGCGATGTGAGCCACTATAGCAACGGACATATAAATGGAACCGTTTGCAATATTAAGTGGGCCTACGAGTTAAAAGATAAAGTCCAGTCCATAGGCCCGTTAAAACTAGCTGAGTATATAAACACCCACCAGCCCCGCCCCGTGCCCTAGCTTCTCTCCATCTCCAGCGCCGCCTCCCTCTCCCTTCCCTTCTTCTTCTTATCCACAAGCCACCGAGAGAACAAAGCGGAAACCTTCACCCTGCCTTCGCCATGGAACACCGCGAGGCAAACTGTGTGCGGGTATCAAGTTCCATGTGCCCTGTGCCCTGCCTTCACCCTCTCCCTTCGCCTTGCCGTCGCGCGTGTCGGCGCGGAGGACGGTGGTCTCGATGGACGCCTTGCTGGGCGTTCCCGTGAGGGGCACACGCATGAGGCCCATGGTGTTGGGCCACGCTGCGCCCTTCTCCTCCACCTCCGTCCACGCCGGATCCGTCGTCTCCGGCGCGTCGTCCGCGTCGCCGGTGCAGCAAATGGCGGAGGACTTCGGAAGTCTGTGGCGGCGCGACCCACGGCTCAAGGCGTCGTTCTCCTCGTCCCCACGGACCTTGGCGAGCGCGGCCGTGTGCGCGTACAGATCTTGTCAAGGTACGTGCGTTCCTCTTCTCCAGTTGTATGTGTGTTTTTCTGGATCGAGGATCACCAAGCTCCACCTCCTCTGCGAGTTCAGGATGGGCAAGATCTAGGGTCTGGACGGGGCAGCACCAAGGTCAGCTCTCCGTCCGCGTCGTTGATGGGATCTCTCTTCTCTCTGCTGCCGATTGGTTCGTCTTGCTCTGATCTGTCAATGTTGAGTCGTTGCTCTCCCAGAATTGCTAATTTGTTAGCCTAAGCCCACTCTCGCGTGTACAACTACAGAGGCAGATGGCTATGTACCGACGAGGCTGATTCCCTATACGTAGCATAAGGAGTAGTAGCTCTCGCTCGTGATTTTATCTCTTACGCATGTTTGGACTACTTTGACATAGCTGAAAAAAGTGTCTTATTCTTTCAAAGAATTTCTTCAGTATTATTTCAATTAAACTGACTGTTGTTTGTTTTATCCTATTTCTTTCACAGGTGCGTTCTAAAGGACAGAGCAGATCTAGTATGACTTAAGTTCTACGAGGAACTGATATCACCGAGTTTGCTAGTGGCATTTTTAATTTTCTGTGAGAGGACACCACACGTGTATTATGTATTACGTCTTTTGTATTTTGATTAATTTCTTCTGGGCAAGAATATAGTTAAATATGTATCTTGATGTGTATACTATGTATTTTGACTTGTATACACCGCGGAACAACCTTATGTGCATCATTTATTGCTACCGTCTGCTACCGCTAGCAACCGGTGGCCTGACTTTTTTTTAATATATCTGGCGCTCAAAGGAAACGGTTAAATTAACCGTTGCACATGTGTGGCTTCACATCAGTATCGGACGCGGGGCAACGGACCCATTCTCCGTCACTAATGAGGGTTTGCCCCCGTTGCCATAGTGTCGCTCTGTACTAGTGAAACATGCAAACCAAATTTCAACAAGCTCTACGGTAGTTTTTCACTAATAGGTTTTTAACTACATGATGCAAGAGCTTAAACATGAAATACTTGAGAGCTCAAAACAATTGCCAAGTGTCAAATTATCCAAGATAATGATCTATATATGTGTCTTTTCGATATACCATCTACCACATGTTGCATTTTCTGTTTCCAACCAAACACCAATCAACTTATTTCAACAAAAACTCTCCTAATAAATTACAAATGAAACAAGAGAGTATTACTCTACAAGAACTAACAGCTCTGAATAAGAGATGCATGAAAAACAGGAGCTAAAAGCATAGCAGTAGCTAGATAAGAATACCCAACAAATATAAGTGAAGAATACGAGTATTCACATGAAAAAGCGGAGCGTGTCTCTCTCCCACACAAGAATGTTAGGATCCAATTTATTCAGAAAATAAAAATAACAATGCGAAAATAAAAGCACACAGACGCTCCAAGTAAAGTACATAAGATGTGGAAGAATTAAAATATAGTTTCACTAGAGATGACCTGATAAGTTGTTGATGAAGAAGGCATCCCCAAGCTTAGACGCTTGAGTCTTCTTGAAATATGCTTGGGTGACCCACGGGGGCATCCCCAAGCTTAGGCTTTTCACTCTTCTTGATCACATCATATCATCCTTCTCGCTTGATCCTTGAAAACTTCCGTCACACCAAACTCAAAGTAATTCTCATTAGAGGGTTAGTGCATAATAAAAAATTCACATATTCTACAGTGACACAATCATCACCAATACTTCTGGACATTAGCTACAGCCACTGATGTTTTATGGAGCAAAGAAATCCAATCAAACATAGTAAAAGAAGCAATGCAAAATAAATGGCAGAATCTGTCAAAACAGAACAGTCCGTGAAGACGAATTTTTTTGAGGCACTTAAGTTGCTCAGATTGAGAAACTCAAAACTAATGAAAGTTGCGTACATATCTGAGGATCACGCACGAATTTTTCTGGAGTGAATAAAGCTCAAAACCGTGTACAGCAAAAATCTGTCCCTGTGTAGAAATCCAAATCTAGCATCAACTTTCTACTAGAGACTTTACTTGGCACAACAATGCAATAAAATAAAGATACAAAGAAGTTGTTACAGAAGTAAGCAAGATCCTTGACTCAAAAATAAAATAAAAATTGCAGGAAATAAAATGATGGGTTGTCTCCCATAAGCGTTTTTCTTTAACGCCTTTCAGCTAGGCATGAAATTTTTGATAATGCACTCATATGTATAAGAGTTGAATATAAGAGAGCGTCAAGAAGCAAATATTAAACACATTTAAGTCTAACCACCTTCCTATGCAAAGGAATCTTGTAAGAAAACAAATTATTGAAGCATGAAGCATCTAGCATAGAAAGACAAAACAAGTGCAACTTCAAAACTTCCAACATAAAGAGAGGGAATTTAATAACATGAAGATTTCTATAACCATATTTTCCTCTCTCAAAATAATTTTCAGTAGCATCATGAATAAACTCAACAATATAGCTATCACATAAAGCATTCTTATCATGATCCACATGCATAAAAGTAGCATTACTCTCCACATAAGCATAAACAGTATCATTAGTAATAGTGAGAGTAAAAGTATCACATCCATCATTGTAATCATCATAAATTGGAGGCATAGAATAATCATAATGAATTTTATCCTCAATAGTAGATGGACTGAAAATATCATATTCATCATTGCAAACATCATATATAGGAGGCATATCATAATCAACATAAACTATATCCTCAATAGTAGGTGGACTGAAAATATCACAATCATTATAATCATCATAAATTGGAGGCAAATTATTATCAAAGCAAATTTCCTCCTTAAAGCTTGGGGGACTAAAAATATCATATTCATCACAACCAGCTTCCCCAAGCTTAGACTTTTCCATAACATTAGCAATAATGGTGTTCAAAGAATTCATGCTAATAACATTAATACCACTATTATGCAAACAAACTTCCATAGGTTTTTTAATTTTCTCTTCAAAAGCATCATGTCCTAATTCAATATAAAGTTCATAAAGATCTCTATTTTTTTGTTGTTTTCCATTAAGCCTAACTAGTGAAAATAAAAACAAGAAACAAAAAGAAATAATTGCAGAATCTAAAGGAGATACCTTCCAACACTTACCTCCCCGGCAACGGCGCCAAAAAATAGCTTGATGTCTACACACGCTTCTATTCTTGTAGACAGTGTTGGGCCTCCAAGTGCAGAGGTTTGTAGAACAGCAGCAAGTTTCCCTTAAGTGAATCATCCAAGGTTTATCGAACTCAGAGAGGTAGAGGTCAAAGATATCCCTCTCAAGCAACCCTGCAATTAAGATACAAGAAGTCTCTTGTGTCCCCAACACACCTAATACACTTGTCAGATGTATAGGTGCACTAGTTCGGCGAAGAGATAGTGAAATACAAGTAATATGGATGATTATAAGTAGTAATTGCAATCTGAAATAAAAATGGCAGCAAGCAAACATGTAGCAGAACTTGTTGTAAACGGTGTTTCAATGCTTAGAAACAAGGACTAGGTATCATACTTTCACTAGTGGTATCTCTCATCATTTTAGCACAACTGAACGCAAGTAAGTGATACTCGGGATTATTCTCCTTCTTGGTGAAACAAGAGTACTATGCGTAGGGCTACAAAAGCACACCTCAAAGTCTGAGTAAACAAACACCACAATTCCACAAAGAATAAGCCATTATAATATCTAAATTATTTATAGAGTCACACACAAATACCCACACTGTCAACTTGATACCGTGTTGTCACAATGACTCCGGAAACTAGATAAAATCACTTGAGTTGCATAAACATTACATATGAATTCAGCGATACTAGCAATGCTCATGATTAGATAAAGATCACACCATGAGAGAGAGAGGTAAACCACATAGCTACCGGTAGAGCCCTCAGCCTCGGGAGAGAACTACTCCCTCCTCATCATGGGAGGCAGCAACGGCGATGAAGATGGTGGTGGAGTCGATGGAGATGGCTCCGGGGCAATTCCCCGTCCCGGCAGGGTGCCGAAACAGAGACTTCTGTCCCCCGAATTAGGGTTTTTGGTGGCGGCGGAGCTACGGAACTCTTCTAGAGAAATCGTCGATTGTTTTAGGGTTTTCGAGGCAGGAGGATTATATAGGCGAAAGGGCGGCGTGAGGGGGTGGACGAGGCGGCGCCACCCCCCTCCAGGCCGCGCGACGGTATGGTGAGGAGGCCGTGGGCCTCCACTGGACTTGCCCTTCTGGCTCCGTGGGTCTTCTGGCGAAACAAAATTTCTGTAATTTTTCTGGATTTTTCCGAGCACTTTGGTTTTCGGGCCTTTTCTGCAATACACAGACATAATAAACAGAAACTGGCACTGTGGCATCTTGTTAATAGGTTAGTCCAATAAATGTCATAACATGATATAAAGTGTATAATAAACATGTGACAATTGGTATAATATTAGCATGGATCATAAGAAATTATAGATACGTTGGAGACGTATCACCATCTTCCAATCCATGGCCTAGATCAAGTCAATAAACATGTTCCAACTATGAAGCTGGATAACCGGTCCATTCAAAATGTAAGGAATAGCATTCTGACACCATGTCTTATGCTCACATTCATTAAAAAAAATCCTAGTGTACCATCATCCCTGCCGATAGTTCCCCAAATGAAACCCTATTTCCTATGGGACCAAACAAAGCAAATCGGACAAAAGTTACCCCAGTTAAGCTAAGCAAGTGGTGCATTGGAAAGCAACATACCATCCATTTCTGCCCTAAATTAAACTTCTGAATAACATAATCAACCAAATCGGAACAACGATACATATCGTAGTCAGAAGTGGGGGCAATAGTCTCTCTTCGATGTGGAGGGACCACTTCAGAGCCGTATGGTGAGGCCATCACCCTGCAACTGTCGCCTGCCGCCGACGAGCTCTTTCGTACTTACTTCAACGCACGAGCTAAATCGCCATGGCGGTGCCTTGAACTTGCTACGGGACTAGTAGGGGACGTGCTAATGAGAAGGAAATACCTAACATGGGGTTTTCTGCAAAAAAAGGTTAGATGTCGGTTGGCCTCAGGTGCACCTCAGTCCTGACTAACAGTACCACATTAGTGACTTAACTCTGTTGTGATGGAGTGACCAACGTGCAACATCTACACAAGGTCTAACTGATTTACATCATTTTTTGAGTTGGTGACCAATGTGCTCAAGCATGACAACTTGCTAGACTGCAGAAGAATTTTACATAAGTTACTATAGTTTAGTTGAAATGTTTCCACAAGTTTACGCTGTTGAGTGTATAAGTGGATTGTCTGGCCCTTTCCATCAGATCGGTCTTTTGGAACAGTGGTCAGCGCATGAAGCTTCACATGGTATCAGAGCCAAGGTCTCGAGTTCGAGTCCTGTGTGGCGCAATTTTGCTAAAAATTGCAGATGCCACCTTCGTACAAGGCCCTTTCTCTTCATGCGCCTACCTCTGAGTTTACACATGTTGGCTTCTCTCTTCCCCTCACATGTGAGGAGGGGTGTTGAGTGTATAAGTGGATTGCCTAGCCCTTTCCATCATATCGGTCTTTTGGAATAGTGGTCAGCGCATGAAGCTTGACATATGCCATAGCAATGGTGGCTCAACTGGCGGTACCTTGTGGTGCCAGGGACGAATGCGACAGGGCATGGCGGAGGGGGTACGACGGTAGGGGTGACGATGGATCTGCAGGTGGGGCGGCGGTGACAGGGCTAATCGGGCCGAATCTGGGCCTGGTGAAAGGATCGTATGGCACCTAGGGGGGGGGGGGGGGGTGAATAGGTGCTACTACAAATTTAACGTCTTTTTGATTTAGGCTTGACACAAAGGTAAATTCTCTATATATGCAACTACGGTGAATTGACCTATATGACAAGCTAGCAACTAGACAAGATACACAAAGTAAAGGCGGTAAACAAGGAAAGAGGTAACCGAGGGGGAAGCACGCAGAGACAATGATGTATTCCCGAGTTCCTCCTTTTTAGGGGAGTACGTCTCGTTGGAGGGGTGTGAGCTTCACCACAATAGGCTTGCTCAACGCCACAAAGGCCTCACCCTATTCTCCGATGAACCGCACCACAAAGGATTGGTTCACCTTCCACTATCGGTTCCCTTCGAGATGGAAACCGGAGCCTTTAAAACAATCTTGGAGCACACACCCACAACCAAATTGGGGGCTCCCAAATCAACAAGCTGAAACAACAACAACAAGGGAGTACAACAAGGGGTTAGGTTTTTCTAATGGAAACTCTAGCAAATGGCCTCTCAAGTAAATGAGGGGGAAATGAAGAACGGCTTGGTGAAGATGTAGATCTTGGTCTTCTCCTTCAATCCTACAAAGATCAACAAGTTTGGGTGGAGGGATTGAGAAATCTGAGTGCTTGAAGCTTTTCTTAATGGAAGGGAAAGATAAAATCTGAAGCTTTGCTTCTTTGGAGAAGAAGCGTCCTTTTATACCCCTCCACCAAATCTGCCTGTTGGGCAGAAATCCGTGCTGCCCGGTAGTACCGGGCTCCATCCGGTAGTACCGGCCAGCCAAGTCAACAACAGTCAACATTCTTCTTTGACGACCTTCTGCTCAGGGACATACACGCGCGGTAGTACCGAGTCAGGCGACGCGGTAGTTCTGGGCGATCGGTAGTACCGGGCCAGCCCGGTACTACTGAGGAAAACCAGAGAGTATGCAGTACCCCTCCGAGCTAACTTAGCACAACCGCGCGCCTCGGCGCGGTACTGCCGACCCTCAAAGAAAAACGGCCTAGCGGTACTACCGGACCACGTCTGGTACTGCCGGCCACAGTAAAACTGGCAGCTTAGAACTGGATCTTCGCGCTGAATCCTTTTTCAACCTAAGAACACACAGCCGTGCAAATACTATATTTTCTGCAGCACATTTGGCACTCTAGTTAGTCAGTTCGTTGTGTTGTTAACGAACACTAAAACACATTAGGGATGGAAATGTTTTTTCACCTGGCATAGGGTTGATCTGGACCTGACAGGCCCTGCCTGCTCCGTCCGGTCGGCGACCGCCTTTGGTGGTGGAACACAGCAGATCTCCTATTGACAGTTGCGCGTCGGCGCCCGAAGTGCGACCGACGGGTGGTAGGCGGCCGCCTGCTTACGCAATCCTGCCGCCCACGCGAGTATGGTTGTGTTACCATCCTACCTTGTCAAAGGCCTCGCGGTGCGTTGTTGTCACTTCCGGGGTTCGAGTTCGTGGACGCCGAGGCGGTGGCCCTGGAAGGTGGACAGCGCGACCATCTCTACGGCGAGCTAACATGGCAGCGGTGATGGCCTTTCTCTTAGGCCGTTTGGATGGCGAGAAGAGGGGGGGGGGGGGGGGGGGGGGGGGCGAGGGTTCCTGGTGTTGGCGGCGCTTCAGCAAAGACAGCTCCCGAATCGCGTTCTGGAGGCCAGACTCGGGGACAGTGAGCAGTCCTACATTTCAGACGTGGTGTGAAGGTTTTCCCGACAAACCTTACCGTTCCAGCGCCAATGGCGGCGATGCCTACGTGTATTTCATCACCAATATTTGAGAATTATTTGTTCGTGAAATTTATTTTCCATTTTCCAACTATTATTTGATTTAATTGTCGCCATGTTAGCATTGCTATACAATCGTGCTACGCCCATGTGCAACTAGAATATACATCTTGAGATATCCGATCGGACCGTTGAAGAAATACTTTTATGAAGACTTTTACTATGTATATTATCTAATAGTGCAATTGGTAGAGATGTTAGTGTTATTTTTTGACGATGCCTCCAACGAAGAGAATGATGCCAAAATCAAAGGGCCATCAACAGACCCAGACAAACCTGAATCAAGGGATTAATCTCTGGGGAGAGGAGGGCAACATTCGTCATCTATGTTAGTTGTTTGAATTTCGATCTTTCGGATTGTTTTCTTTTACGCTGGTTTTTAGCTGAGAATGGGATATAGTGTCCTCTCTGTAGATGAGTAGAAAGTACACTTCGCAAGGACGAATCGGAAAGCAAAAGTAGCAACTTGATATAGGCCACGAACAAGGATACCGTGCACATTCAGACAAATATCATAAGTTGAGTCAAATCTCATCTTGAGCGCCGGGTTTCACTGGCGGATGCACAATCTGACCCAATCAATCATAAGGGCACCTCCAACGGGTTGGCGCATACGGACACCAAAATGTGTCCGATTTGGTCCGTTTGGGGGCGGACCACGAACACATTTTGAGCCTTTGTCGTTTGGGGTGGAGGTGCCCCCAACGGACTGGCGCAAAAACTGGCCTAAAAAAACATTGTGAAACAAAGTTGATGAAAACAATGAAATGGTTCAAAGTTCAAAATACAAATAGTTCAAAATACAAATTGGTTCAAATAACATGATAAATAGAAATAGGACATCACACGTCCTCGCGATCACATATCATCTTTTGCTTCTTGAGGATCCATGCTCTTTGCTCCGGGTCCATGATGGTCAAGTCGACCATCATGATCCGGTTCTCCTCGGCAACCATCGCAAGCTTCACGCGGTTCTCCTCGGCCTTGATCTTCTCTTGCTCGATCTCGAGCTTCTTCCTTGTCATCTCCAAATAGCATGCCATGGCTTCCTCCTTGTCCTTGCGTTTCTCGACATACCTTGCGGCGGTGGACTCTTCCTTGCCGGCGATCAACGACTTCAACGTCTCCTCCAATTGTGCCGCCGCCGCCTCACGCTTCAAGTCTTGTGCTGAGGACTTGTGTCCTCTCGGCCGGACAGCCCGGGACCCGAGCTTTGTCCGGCAAGCACATCGTCGTCTTCATCTTTGCCTCTTTTCTTCGATCCATCGCCGCCCCCTTTCTTCATAGAGTTGTAGAGCTCTTGCCATTTTGGACAACCCTTGATCATGTCCCAACAATGGGTCAATGTGAACTTGGTCTTGAAGACCTTCTTGTGGTACTCCATGGCATGGTCATCTTGCCCGCCATGGACTTCGAGTTGCAACGCAGCCGCCCGTCGTCGGCACTCGGGGTGAAGTTGAGGTCGAGCGCCTTCGGCTCCACCGGGACCGAGGAAATCTCCGGCGAGGGCTCACGGGACCCCAACCGCGACGCTGGGTGATAGGCGGCGGCCGGTGAGGGCGTCGAGTGGCCTGGGGACGAGGATCTTCGGCTCCACCGGGACCGAGGAAATCTCTGGCGAGGGTTTCCGGCCGATGCGACCACAGTGAGGGAGAGGCCGGCGGCGCTAGCAAAAGCCCCTGCAAATACCTCCCCCTTGAGGAGAAGCACATCTCGTGCGGCGGCCTGGGCCGCGATGAAGTCGGCGTTCGCTTGGGCCTGGATGGCGGTGAGCCTCTCCTTCTCCTCGGTCGCTGCCTTGGCGGCCTTTGCCTCGGCCAACCGCTCCCGAGTCCTCTCCCTCCGGACTTGTCGCTTGCCCGACTCCGGCTTCCGCTCCTTCTTCACCACCAGTAGGGCGGCGCCGGCAGCGGCCGTGGTTTTGGACAGCCCATCCTCCATCGAGGGGCAAAGGCTAGGGCGGCGGCGGCTGGGCAAGGGCTAGGGCGGTCGCGGGAGGGTTTGGGGACGAATGGGATGGGGAGGGAATGTGTGGCTGGCCATTGGGCCCGATTCGGACAGGGAGGACAAAGGGGCGGACCGAGAGGCTGTCCGTCCCGCCCCAAAGCTGGACCAAAGTTGGGCCGCGTTTGGGGCGAAATCAGGTGTCCAGGCGGACACTAGTCCCTTTGCGCCATCCCGTTGGAGCACCGCCCATATCCGTTCGGACATAAACAAACTGGGCTGGTCCGTATGCGCCATCCCGTTGGAGGTGCCCTAACAGGCGTTGAATCAGAGCTTCCAACTTGAGCCCATCTACTTTGATCACTTGTCAAGCAACACCTCAGTTCTAAGCATCCGTCCAAAGACCCTGCAGCCTATGTTCGTGAGCCTCTGAGGTGACGTTGGACTCTGAACTTTTTCTTTACAGATGGCTGGATATATAGCGAGAGTTTCTACAAAACACCAGCGTCATCACATGATCATGCTTCTTACTACCACATTCCGCTATATATAAAAGTACATGCGATTCACCTCAAAATCTGCTGTCCACGTCGCCTGCTAACGCCAGCCGTCCGATCGCGTCAACAAACGGCTCAGATGCGCGCACATCATACTGTAGCAGCGGAGTTTCTACCAATCACGCGTCGCCACGTAGCCTCCGCACGTTCTTTGGTGCAACGAACTTTGCAAAAACAGCCTCACAACGCGAAAAATTAACCCGCAGACCAGCTTCCAATGCAGCGAGGGACCTGTTTGTAATTCCAACAAAAAACACGGACCTTCGAGCAAAAACAACCACAGATCTTCCCCTTCCTTCTTCCTTCTCCCGCGACGGCGGAATCGCCGCCGCCGCCGACGCGCGTCCCCGCCGCAGCGCTGCTCCCCGTACAAATCGGCGTACACGGGAAGCTCGGCCATCGCTCCCTCTCCATCTCCGTGCACTCTCGCGTCCTAGGGCGGCGGAGGCACGCCGGATTCGTCGCCGCCGTGCCCTTCGTCCTCCGCCGCGTCTAAACGCCGTCGGGCACGCTCCGGCGACCTAAAACTGGCGGCGCCACCGCTCCCGAGTAGCTCGCGTTGAGCCGCGTCCGTGGCGTCCAGACGCACGTCCCAGATCCAGATCGCGCGGGTGCGCCGCCGGCGAGGTCGTCGCCGCCGCGGCGGAGCTCGCCCGTGGGTGACATCCCCGTGACGTTCGAGCGTGAATGGGCTGTTTGTTGGGCTTCTTGCTGGGCTGGGCCGGCTGCTGTGCAGCTGGCTCGGCCCTTTTTTTTTCCTTCCAGTTTTGTTTTTCTATTATCCAAAACTATTGTAACTTTTGAAACAAATATAAACCAATTCAAACCAACTTCAATTTTTTTGGAAAACCACAACAATCATTCCAAATACTCTAGAACCTTTTCCAAATTATTGCAAACCTACAAGATTTAAATTATACATAAAAGCTCATTTGACACCTTTATGTCAATTTAGAAAATATAGATTTCACAAATCTCTTTTGAACTCAAAAAAAAATCTACGAAAATAACACCAGTAAATAAATTAATAATACAAGTAAATAGATTTCAACAATTCAAATTACAGCGGATGCGATTAATATCTAGACACAAACCAAATTGACTTCCTCTAATTAGAATTTACATATTTCAAAATCTTAAACACCTTCGTAATCTACTCATTTTACAAAACAAAAAAATGATTCGAATCTAGAAAACACCCAAACTTGAACAATTTCCAGAACCTAAACAGCAATCATATTTGAGCATTCCAACTCAAATTAGAGATTTCAATATTTCAAATTTTCATACGACTTCCACTTCTAATCATTTGGTAAACTCTAAAATAATTAGAATTTGAATAAATTCTAAATTGTATAATTTTGAAAACCTACTTGATCATTTCAACTCAAAACCCACATTCACATATTTCAGAAATTTAAATACTTTCCAAATCTGATAATTTTGTTAACATTCAAACAATACAAATTTCAAAACATTCCAATACAGACAATTCTCAAAATCTCAGCATTCTTTCGATCGCAATTTTTTTCGAATAATGTTACAGATCCAAAAAATTCAAATCTCTATACCGACAAAATATGAACATAACTCAAAATAATCAAAAAAAAGTGGTAACTAATTATGACAAACCACAAACATATGTGAACATTTCATTTCGGCCAAAAAATTGAAAAAAAGAAACAAATGCACTCACTCCAACTATATGGACAATTGTATAGACTTGAATTAAAAAAAATAGTAACTACAAAATTCAATTGACTAAATGTACATTTCCACTCATTATGGACTTAAATTTAGAAATAATTAAAGAAGGAAACATTTCCAAACATTCCATTTTGCTTAAAAGTTGGAAATACTCCAAACTATACGAACAAAACGTCCCAATTTAGAGAAAATTCCCCAAAAATACAAATGCACTTACTCCAATTATATGGACAATTATATGGAGTTGAATTAAAAAAACAATTTAATTATGAAATGCACTTACTCCAAACTTAAATTTTTTACACCCCAATATTTACAAATGTGACTAATATATCAGCATGCACACACAAAAAAAATGCTCACTACTTATGCCATCAATTTGCTAAATATTTGCAACTACAATAAAATATATCCAAGTCCTTACAAAAAATGCATGCAATACATTTGACAATTTCAATTTGCAAAAAAAAAAGTACTCCAGAATATATGTATATATAGGTAATATGTATCTCACAAATTACATTCCCCTAATAATGGAGATGAAACAAATAATTATGGTCTATTTAAAAAATATCCGACTACTGTAATTTTCTAAAAATCTGAAATTTTGAAACTTAAAGTTTTTACACCCCAATATTTACAAATATTACTAATATATCACCATGCACACACAAAACAAATGCTCACTACTTATGCCATCCATTTGCTAAATATTTGCAACTACAATAAAATATATCAAAGTCCTTACAAAAAATGCATGCAATACATTTGACAATTTCAATTTGCAAAAAAAAAAAGTACTCCAGAATATATGTATATATAGGTAATATGTATCTCACAAATTGCATTCCCCTAATAATGAAGTTGAAACAAATAATTATGGTCTATTTCAAGAATATCCGAATACTCTAATTTTCTAAATATCTGAAAATACTAGATATGACACATTGCTTCTCCTACGATAAAATATATCATAATTCTCAAATTTCCAAATTCAAGTTTTGCCCACACACGCGCGGCATTGCCGCGCTCAGTAAAAAAAACAACTTTTTCTCTAACTCAAATAAAATCCACAAAAATAATACCAGTAATATCATTCAATATAATAAACCCAACAAAACAATTAGGTGGCCACCATCTCATTCAAAAAAAGTCCAGTAAATCAATTAAATACAACGACCCATTTATATCATTAATTTCAAAATATCAAAATAAGAATACCACAAACGTAAATACTGAGAAATAACTGTTTTCAACTTATTTGCTAACTAAAATTAATTGAATGGAAAAACAAAATCTAAAATTGAACATGCTTCAAATAATTCAAAACACTTCATACAAATTGTTTTACGATGCTTAAACAATTTCTAGCAACACTAAATGTTGCAAAATCAGTGACTTTAACTATTTCCATCAGAACAATATGCAGAACATATCAAAATAATCACACAAAAAACGATAAGTACATACAACATACCATGCATTCGCAACATACACGTTTGCAAATTTTACAAATTTAAATGCCTTTCAAACCTAGCCATTTCACACATGTTAAAAAGATTCAAATCCAAATAACTTACCAATTCAACCAATTCCAAAAAAACTAGACAACCTCTTAAACATAAACTTTTTTGCAACTTTGTTAGTTTCCAAATACTAAAAAAAAACCTAAATTTCTAAATTCAAATTTTGCCCACACACGCGCGGCATTGCCGCGCCCGGTTGCCTAGTATAGTGTACGACGCGAACAGTGAGTTACATGCGCAGCATGGACTACGACATGTCCAGGAAACCTATAGATCAGCAGCAGCACAAGAGCTTCAGGTCCAGGGCCCTGGTACTACTTCTCGTCGTCGCCACCAACACCATCTCCGTCCTCCTCTTCTCCGATGCTGTCTCATCAGCGATCGGCATTCGATTCAGTGAGCACAACCGGTGCATCCCCGTCAGGAACTCAGGTAATCTGTCGCTCCGCGATCTAAACATCACGGAGTACGCACTGGCTGCGAGCCATGACGAGCTCGTGCACCTACACGACCGCCTCGCCACGGCCAACTACCTCGTCGAGACGCTCCTGGGCAACAGAGCCAATGGCAGCAACATGGCGGCCACGGAGGATGAGCAGAAGCAATTGGCGGCCGATAGCCTGTGGCCATGGGAGCTCACAGGCGAGCTCAAGCTGGCCGTAGGCCCCCACAAGCTGCCATTGGGCAGCAAGCCGAACCTGAGAACCGACCAGTTGTACCAGGCATTGGGGCAAGCGTGCAGCCGTTTCCAGGAAGATCTGGAGCGCTACATGAACTACAAGCCCGGCGGAGAGTGTCCATCCGACGAGCTGTTTGCGCAGCGGCTCATGATCAAGGGCTGAGAGCCACTGCCACGGCGGAGGTGCCGGCCGCGCTCTCCAGAAGGGTACGTCGAGCCAACGCCGCTGCCGGCCAGCCTGTGGGTCATTCCACCGGACACCAGCATCATATGGGATGCGTACACGTGCAAGAACTACTCCTGCCTGGTGAACCGCGGCAAGACCAAGGGCACTCACCACTACGACCAGGAGAAACGCCGGTGGAGGCGCGATGACAAGTTACTCTCCTACTCTGTCGACGCCGTGCTTGCGGCTAAACCGAACGGCACGGTGCGCATCGGGCTCGACCTCAGCGGAGGGTCTGGCACATTCGCTGCGCTGATGCAGGAACGTGGGGTGACCGTTGTCACCACGTCTATGAACTTCGACGGCCCATTCAACAGCTTCATCACGTCACGAGGTCTTGTGCCAATGCACCTCAGCATCGCGCACCGGCTGCCCTTCTTCGACGGCACGCTTGACATCGTGCACTCTATGCATCTGCTCAGTCACTGGATCCCCGAAGCGATCCTCGAGTTCGCGTTATTCGACATCTACAGGGTGTTGAGGCCAGGAGGATTGTTCTGGCTGGACCACTTCTACTGCCTCGGTGGACAGATGAACACGACTTATGTGCCCATGTTCGATCGGATTGGTTTCAACAAGGTGCGGTGGAATACCCGCTGGAAGCTGGACCGTGGGATCAAGTTCAACGAGTGGTACCTCTCGGCGCTGCTCAAGAAGCCCATGACCTAGATGACAATTTGCTGTACAAAAACGTGGTATGTCAAACTGTAGTTACTGTAATGTAAACTTCAGAGTCGAGCAATTTTTACTTGCTGACATCATACTCCAGCAATTTCATCATGATTTAGTACATTCAAACTAGAGAACAAGTAAAATCGATTCAATGTATTCATCCCACAAACTAGTGGTGTGCAGTGTACTCACCAACAAGCTCAAAATCTACATGGAATATCCCTCAACTTATTCTCAGACCATCTACATTGAATATCTTTACCCGTGAAATATGTATCAGAACTGCAAAACAGGCAATGCAATTTCCCCTCTGTTTGTGTGATTCTATGGTATCACTAGAGCATCATGTGTTCCATCCTAGGTATATTTTTCCTTAACTGAAGAAACCAAATGCCTACCTTATTTGGGGATCCCACCTCCACACTCCACTCACAGCTTCTCCCCCTGCGACTCCGTTTTTGTCTTCTCCAACACGGATTCAGACTCTGCCTCATCTTCCCCCTCGCCCTCCGCTACCGTCTTCTCAGTCACGGACACATCCCCTGCCTCTGCTTCTGGGACCTGCATTGTGAAATTAGCGGCAAATTTGTCGCCGGCGATCACCTGGCAGCGCTCGAGCATTGATTCCGACTCCGCCTCCCTGCCTAGAAGAGCGAACAGCACGCTCTGGCAGAACAGGGGACGGTAGTCCCCGGGATCCTCCCGCGCGAGCTCCTCGAAGGCGGCGATAGCCTCCTCCACCTTGCCGTCCACGAAGAGCGCCTGCGCCGCGAGCAGGCGGGCGTAGTGCTCGCCGCCTCCGGCTGCGGAGAGGCGGGCCCGCGCGGCATCCGCGCCGCCGAAACGGGAGAGGGCGGCTGTCTCGACGATGAGCTTCTCGAAGGGGTGGGAGTCGTCCTGGATGGGGTCCTCGGGCGAGACCGTGACGGTTAGCGCGGAGGGAGGAGGCGGGGAGGGCGTGCAGGCCATGGCCGGGGAGGTAGCCGCGAGGAGGACCGCGGCGGAGGCGGCGAGGCGGAGGGAGGAGATAAGGGGGTGGGGGGAAGCCGAGTTCGAGTTGGCGGCGGTGGCTTTGACAGCGGTGGGGAGATCATGCCGGCGTCGGGAGGAGGAGGCGAGGACGAAGAGGCTGCGGGTGGAAGATGCGCCGGCGAGGAAGGCCATGGCGGCGGCTAGGGTTCACGGCGCGGAGATTGCCAAGTTTGAGTTTGCAAGTGACGAACAGAGGTGGACAGAGCAACGGCGGAGTTTGGTTTGGTGGAGAAAAGAATTGAAATTTCGGTTGGTATATGTTTGGTAGGCTGGTGGTGGTGGGTAGGTGGCATCCCCTGCCTACGACTATTCTGAAACTATGCTCTCGGCTACTGTAGTCTGTATTAAAAAACTCTGTAGATGTCGTCTCGACATTTTATTTTTTGTAGTTAAACTTTTTTTAATGTAAAATCAGGCCATTCTTCAAATTTGAAACCAGGTGTAAACCGTCGTTTCGATCATTTGTGACTATCCAATTCGAAATACAGCATGATCTTTTGCTTTAATAAATCTTTCAAATTAATAATACTTGTTAAATATCTCTGGCATCTATGTACTAGTCATCTCGTATATTTCTGAAGGAAAAGAAGGCAGCTTAATACAACGGTTTCATGCTATTTCATCCATTGTCTACGCCCACCAAGATTTTCAGTTCCACAATAGTGTTCCATGAGAAATTTTGCCCGCTCAACTAGCCACAATATGCTTGATTTCTAACAATAATAATAAAAAAAACTAATTACACGAAGTTAGCACCTTTGAATTACAAAGGTTAGCAGCTACAGGAGGCAAGGTTACGTGTAGATTTCAGGTCTCATAGCTGTACACTTTTTGAACGCGACCTACTATAGGCCAGCCTTCCTCGAGTCTCCCGGTTGCAATACTGCAGCATCCCTAATTTTAGATGAGAAGGATACATCACTTTATCACTAGCCGCTGCTCAGGGGATGATAATGCGAGAGCCTTAATTTCGAAGGGATTCTCCTCAGAATGTACAACACAAGAGCTGATGGAAGAATTTCGACAAGCTGTACCAAAAGGGGTAAAGGCGAGTTAGAGCTGTGCAATACATCAATTTATAGCTACCAAATGGGCGATATGGTTTCAGTTTAAAGCTTAGACTGGGAAAGACTGAAATAAAGAGGTGACTCTGTGACTGTATGGGTTACACGTACCAAATAATAGAAGAAATTCAGAATTGGATGGTAAAGAACATCCAGATCAGCTTCTTTATCGAATGCATCGAAGCACATCTGCAGATAACATAAAAGCATTACCAAATGTGTGAAATGAACTATATGACTTGGAATATCGCTCGAGTGTTACAGGACAGAAATCCTTACCATCACACACCGTGCCAAAAAACAACAGGAACAAATAGCGGCCACTTTGCCAACCTCGGTCAGCTTTTGTTGCCTCCCTTTGGACTCGATAGGGAAACGTTTCAACATGAGGAATAGTCTGCCAATCAAATCAAAACACATGAATACGACTCGTAATGTGATGTTAGTTATAACAGATCAAACCCTGAACTACTGGAGATAGTCTAAAGTTCAAAACAGACACGCTACCTGATTAATGGTTACTAAGAACATGATCTAAATGCATCATAGTTTAAACTTCGTGAATAGGCATCAAGTAATCTTCTAAATCTTACCTCCCTCCACAAAGCAAAAAACCCAGAGCAGCAGAAAAGGACAGTCCCGCGATGAATAACTTTGAAATGATAAGCATCGAAGGATTTGGATTCAACCACAGTAATACCCACAGCAAAACCTGAAGAAGCAAATATATGTGAGTATATTGAGCAAGGCAGGATAAGCCAGATGACCAGAACAATAAATGAGTAGAACTCACGTAGAACAGATAAATGAGATGTCATATTTAATGTATATGTATATAAGAAAACACTCAACCATCAAAACTACACAGAAAGACGAATAAAAGACCAATTGCGAAGTAGATTTATATGATTATATCATGTGACCTTCATACACTATTTCTAGTTTTCTAGTAAAGACTAAAGACTAGCAATAGAATGTCTATCTCTATTCAGGGAGAAGAAAAAGGAAAGTGTATCCTGGTTTTCAATGTGGTAGGGAGTTCATTCTTGAAAAAACTGTAGTTGGGAGAATTCACATTCAGAAATTTTCATGAAATTCATCAGTCAGAAAAAATAGGCATTTAATGTTGTCTAGCACAAACAATCCTAGTAGAGTTATACGAACTCAACAAGCAGTACATAAAAAGAACCTTCTTTACCTGAATTGCGTAAATGACACCATTAATAGTGTAGAACCCTGATCTAAGGCCATCAGTATCTTTTCCACGTGCTTGATAAGATATTTCAGCCCAGAAAAGTGCCAACATTGCATAGGTAGTGAAGAAAGCAAGCCCTGGTAGATCAAGAATAACATGCTGAAAGATCTGAAAGAAAATAAACACGAGGAATATAAACCCTGGTAAATCAAGTTGAATACTTCGTTTAAGTTGCAGAAAATAGTGAGGTATGAATACAAACCTGAGGGTTCACTTGTTGTACTTGGCGTCGGAAAGCAAAGATAGAACACCTTGCTGCAGATTAGCAGGAGAGTAACAATGAGCATCACAAGAGATATACATGAGCATGCAAGTTGTACCCCAGTTAAGGCTGAAACATATACCTCCATTAACCACGAAATTGAGGAATTGGAAGACCTTTTGTGTGGTCCATCCATATTCAGGAACTCTGTGCTGTATTCTAGCAACTTGGATCTGCACATATGGCTCATTGTTAGTATTGCCTTCTCTTCCTCAAGGTGTGCACATGACAAGACTAAACCTTGCTATCTAAGATACTTGGTCGTTTTTTTCTAACAAGGAACCAATGTATTGGTTGCAGCAGTTCACTCATATAAATTTAAGCATTAACAGACGGTATCCACCCATTCTAATCCACCAAGGTCCTCATGGATGAGGAATTTAAGCACAGAAGTAAACACAAGTACTTGTCCAACTATCCATATTTCCGAATCACAGTTTCCCCCTTGATCAATCTAAAGTGTTGTAATATTCTATTCGTCCAGCTTTCACGAGGTTCGGATGCAAAACACTGCCATGACCAATCCACAAAGCTAACGTAACCCCGCTTTATTTATTCCCAAGTTGAAATCGCTGGTTGTGATATCACAAAATTTATTCGTACACGGTACACCTACCAAATAGGCCCAATAATCAAGCATCTATTCTCCTGCCTCGCCACCAGGCCGCCAACCTAGCAGCAGCAGTAGGAGGAGTACAGGTGTATTCCGAAGGACAGATTAGACGCTTACGAAGGAGGAGGCGGCGATGAGGCCGTAGAGGCCGGCGAGGGCCCAGAAGATCCCGTCCTGCCACGCCGGCGAGCCGTTCACGTGCTCCCACCACCCCGCCAGGGCCGCCGGCAGGGGCATCGGCGCCGCCGCTGCCGCCATCGCCGCCGGGCTGCACGGAGAATCCCGAGACAAAAGGCCTTGCTCCCCGGGCAGGAAATTCGGGTGGCTTCCGGTATCAGGCGGCGGTGGCGCCGACGTGGATTTATAGGGACGGCTCGCTTCGCTTTCGTCGGTCGATTTGGAGCGGTAGCAGGCACCGAGGTTGTTGGTAGGGGTGCGGCCGCGCTGTGCTTATATTTGGGCCCGTGTACTTGGCCAGAATTAGGACTCGGGGAACCCGTTCCGAGTCCGGGGAAACATCAGCTTTTTGTCGTGCTGCTGCTGCTGGAGTTGGCTGCCCGAGTCGGGAAAGCAATCGTTTTGTAGTGGGTGTGACTAATTCTTTGTTGAATATAAGAATTAAATAGGAAATGTGCCCATACGGGTTCATTGTTGTCTCATCTTGGACGGCTAGATTGGTGGCGTCGCAGAGTAGGCGGGCTACGCAGGAGAGTTATCTAGCCGCTTGAGAAAATTACGCATTTATAAAACATTAATATATAAGTAGTTTATAAACTTAATCCCAAATGCATATATCTTTTTATACCACGTGAGAAACTGTGTATTGTCTTTTTTTACTGTTGATTTTGAGAGTCGAAACTGTGTATAGTCGCTTTTTGCCTGCTGTTTTTTCAAATTCAAAACGACAAATATTTGCTCCGTCTGGTTGCTCTGTGTCATCAGCAATCCATGAATTTTTTGTCAATCAAAATTCTTTCTCAATGTGTACTTGTCAGGTTGTAATGGTGCATTTTCTGAAAAATCCATGAATTGCAAACAATATTAAATACTCCCTCCGTCCCAAAATAACTGTCTTAGATTTACCAAAAAGTGAATGTATATAAACATGGTTCATGTTTATATACATTCACTTTTTGGTAAATCTAAGACAGTTATTTTGGGACGGAGGGAGTACACAAGAACATAAATTTCTCCATCGTATTAAATCTCTTTGTCTCCATTATTTGCTTTCTTCCTGGTCTATCCGTATGGCTTGCGGCAGTGTTGCCCCAAAACCAAGACAAAATATGCGGATGCCACACAATGGACATCATTGTGTCGCCGATGGCCAGCCTGATTCTCAAGTTCCACATTTTGTCTTCCAGACTACGTGAGGACCCGTATTCTCAAGTTCACATGGGCGGAGCTTGCCCATCAATGCATCAGCTGGTCCTCGACATGTTCGATCATGCAACTATCCATCTTGTGATCAAGCACGTACCTGGTTCATGTTCATCCAGGTGTATTGGACTGTCTTCAGACTCCGATCGCGCTACGCCCCGTCTGTCCTCCTTCTCTTGCCGTTTGGCCGCGGGTAGCAAGGACTCTGCATGAACCTGTCGGATGACTTGGATCGTTGGATGACACAACCGATTCAGACGACCAAATCGACAGCGCTCAGGAGACGTCTCCCCCGCTTGACGGGTGTGGCGGCGGGCATCAGCAGCGTTCCGGTGCGTTGGGGAAGCTGACGCACAACGGCGTGTGCATCGTGTTCCGTCCGTTGGGGTGCGCGGCCGGGAACTCCTTTGTTTTCTAGTTGTACGTGCGTGCGAGAAGCACGTAGGCGGTCCAAGAACTCCTGGACGGATTAACAACGTACTGGCCGGAGTCCGTGAGGAAATACCGAGCGAGGGAGCCATGGAGAAGATCGTGCTTGGGCTGTCCAAGTCGTTGGTGGAGGGGACGCTGAGCAAGGTTCCAAGGTGAGGTCAGCGATCGAGGAGGAGGTGAAGCTGAAATTGACGGTGCGGAGTGACCTGGTGCTCATCACACGGGAGTTTGAGATCATGCAATCCTTCCTCAACGTGTTCTAGACGGAGCGCTGTACACTCTCCCTCATCTGTCCTCCTTCTCTTCATGCTCGCCGTCGGGAGCACTGTCACCGGTAGGAACCCAGCAGACGACTCGGACGACAACTCTGGAGACAGCGCCGCCCGCTTGACGGGTGCGACGGCGGGCATATGATTCAGCTGTGGCGCTGCGTTGGGTGATTTGACGTACTCGACGAGTCTCGCTTTCGCCTTTGGTTCGACGTGCGTACGTTCCCTGGGTGGTGTTGCCTCCGATCGATCCTTGCTTTATAGCAGCAGGCATGGCGTTGCGTTGCCCCGTGTGTAGCGTATCTATAGAAGGCAAGCTAGGGTTTTGGGGGGGAAGCCACACACGATCAAGGCCGTGGGGTTCCTGTATATATAGCGGCACACACGGCCGGTTAGGGTTAGGTTACAATAGAGTTACAATACAAATACAATACGGTATGTACAATCTAACACCCCCCGCAGTCGCAGCGGGAGGTTCTCTGACGCAGAGACTGGACCGAAAGTCGAGTAAGAGCTGAGTTGGAAGGCCCTTCGTCATCACATCGGCGAACTGAAGCGAAGAGGGAACATGCAGCACCCGAACTTCGCCAAGGGACACCCTCTCGCGAACAAAGTGGATGTCGATCTCGATGTGCTTGGTGCGACGATGCTGTACTGGATTAGACGACATGTAAATGGCAGAGACGTTATCGCAGTAAACCAGAGTAGCCGAACAGAGAGGTCGATGAAGCTCCTGAAGTAGCTGCCGAAGCCAGCAGCACTCAGTCACAGCATGGGCGACGACTCGATACTCAGCCTCCGCGCTGGAGCGAGAGACAGTCGTGTGCCGCTTGGAGGACCAAGATATGAGACTGTCGCCATAGTAGACGCAGTAGCCGGATGTCGATCGTCGAGAGTCCAGACAGCCAGCCCAGTCCGCATCGGAGTAGGCTGTCAAAGTGGTGGTAGGGGAGGCGCGGAGCTGAAGACCTAACTCCAAAGATCCACAGAGGTACCGAAGAACGCGCTTGATGAGCGCAAGGTGAGGTGCTCGAGGAGCATGCATATGCAAACAGATTTGTTGCACGGCATAGGAGATGTCAGGCCGCGTCAGTGTCAGGTACTGCAGAGCGCCAGCAATACTATGGTACTCAGTGGCATCGGCAATGAGATCACCATCAGAAGCAGAGAGCTTTGCGTGGGTATCAATCGGTGTAGGAACTGAGTGACAGTTAGCCATGCCAGCACGCTGAAGAAGATCCAGGGCATATTGCTTCTGAGACAGAAATAATCCAGCAGATGTGCGACGAACATCGATGCCAAGGAAAAAGTGGAGATCCCCAAGATCAGTCATAGCAAACTAACTGTGTAGCCTGTCGAGGAGACGCTGCAAGAACGTAGTCGATGAAGCGGTGACGATGATATCATCAACATAGAGCAGCAAGTAAGCCATGTCAACTCCAGATTTCAGAACGAACAGAGAGGTGTCTGTGGCAGACGCGACGAAGCCCAAGGTAGCAAGGTAGGTGGCAAACCGTTGGTACCAAGCCTGTGGCGCCTGCTTCAGTCCGTACAAGGACTTGTGGAGGCGACAGACATGATCTGGATGAGCTGCATCAACGAATCCTGGTGGTTGCTGACACTAGACCACTTCATCAAGGTTGCCGTTGAGAAAAGCATTCTTGACATCGAGCTGACGAATAGGCCATGAGTTGGAGAGGGCAATGGTGAGGACAGTCCGAATGGTGGCAGGCTTGACGATAGGGCTGAAAGTCTCGTCATAGTTGATGCCGGGGCGTTGAGAATAGCCGCGAACCACCCACCGGGCCTTGTAACGAGCCAGGCTGCCGTCGGAGTGGAACTTGTGATGGAAGATCCACTTCCCTGTGACAACGTTCGCTCGAGGGGGACGAGGTACGAGGGACCACGTGTTGTTGTCGAGAAGAGCCTTGTGCTCAGCTGCCATGGCCTCACGTCAGCTGGGGTCTTGCATGGCTTGCCGGTGTGTCGTCGGCACGGGAGCAACAGGGGCCTCGACCGTGGAGAGGTTTAGCCGATCAACCGGACGGACAACGCGACCAGCCCGTGTCGTCCTCGTGGACGTGGAGGCAGGAGCAGGAGGTGCCGTGGGAGCGGTGATCGTCGGGCCGCGACCACGTCGGGCTGTGGCATGGCGCAGCGCAGCCGTGAGCTGGGCGGCGACTGGAGAGCCCGGCGTGGAGGTGCTGTCCATGGCAGTACCAGCTGGCGGGCACCGGGAAACGGCGGTGCCCGTGGAGACGGCGGTGCTGGCGTAGTCGGCTGTTGCCGTATGGGGACGACCGGGTCTGGTGTCGATCGAGCGACAGGGGCCGGTGGTGGGTCGTCGAAGAGGAAGTCGAGACGACGGGGCGACGCCGGCCCAGTCGCGGACTTAGCTGCGACAAGCTGAAAAGGAAACACATTCTCGTCGAAGATGACATGGCGCGAGGTTAGTACTTTCCCAGAAGCAGGATCATAGCAGCAGTAACCTCGATGGTTGGGTGGGTATCCAAGGAAGATACAAGGTAAAGACCTAGGGCGAAGTTTGTGTTTTGCAGTAGAGGAAATATTAGGGTAGCAAAGACAGCCAAACATGCGAAGAGTCTCATACGATGGTGGTGTACCGTGGAGACGGGTGTACGGAACAAGTGATCGAATGGTTTTGCAAGGACGTCTATTAATGAGATATGTGGCGGTGGCTAAGGATTCAGCCCAAAAAAATTCAGGTAAGTGGGCATGAAAAAGAAGAGTGCGCATAGTGTCATTGAGAGTACGTATAGCCTTGCCGTTCTGCTGAGAGGTGTAGGGGCATGATAGACGTAAAACTGTTCCGTTACTTGTGAGAAGAGCATCGAGAGTAGAGTTAAGAAACTCAGTCCCGTTGTCGCTTTGAAGTGAGCGTACAGTGGCGAATTGTGTGCGAGCGTAAGAGAAGAAATTTGTGAGAGTACGGGCAGCACAAGATTTTTGTTTTAGTGGAAAAGACCAATAATAATGTGAGTAATCATCGACAATCACAAGATAATATCGAAAACCAGATATACTGACAATAGGTGAGGTCCACAAATCACAATGTATCAAATCAAAACGGGCACTAGACACTGAAGTAGATGAACTAAACGGCAATCGAACATGTTTGCCAAGTTGGCATGCGTGGCAAACGTTAGAATGACACACTTTATTACATTTGATAAGCGATAAGCGCTGAAGTGTAGACATGGCGTCGAGACCGGGATGACCGAGTCGTTGATGCCATAGATCAGCGGAGGCGGCAGCGAGGAAAGCAGTGGGAGACACTAGTACAGAACGACACATCGGATACCCCTCTATGGAAACGGCAGGTGTTAGGCGACAGAGAATCGCGATTTTAGCGTTGCGGACGAGCCTGGTCCGTCAACATTGGTTACGGAGAATTTTATATCTCCGTTACCAAAAGTATTGGCAACGGTCATAAATTTGTCTCCGTTTCCAATATGTATCTCTATGGCTACGGTTGTTTATGTATATCCGTTTGCGATGTGCTTGGGAAATTGCAGTTGCAATCTGGAAGCGCGCCTGTTCAATGCGGCTTAATTCACGAGGGATTGGAACCGCCTGATCGACGCTAATAAAATGTGACTGGAACCGCGCGAAGCCAGGCAGGTCCCGCATTCACCCCTTCGTTCTCTCCCATATTATCTACCACACTAGCACAACCGCCATGGCGGAACCCTGGTGGCAGAACGAGGAAGTCCCGAGCGACGACGCGAGCGCGGAAGACCGCGGTGAAGTTCCATGGTGGGATCAAGACGGGCCGCCGGACTCGGACCCCGACGACTCGGACCCGCCATCTTCACGCTCTGTAGAAGACGACTCCGACGACTCGGACCCGCCGTCTTCACGCGAAGGAGAAGACGACTCCGAAGAGGACGAGTCGCCGGAGGAAGAGGAGCCGGAGGACCCGCCGGAGCCGTATTATTCTAGCCAGGAAGAATATGACGCCGCCGACGACGACGACGAGGAGGCGCGAGAGGAGGATTCGCCGGAGAAGGACGCACGGCCGGAGAAGGAGGAGCACGAGCCGGAGGAGGAGGAGCACGCGCCCGAGGAAAAGGCAACCGGCAAGAAGCGACGCCGCGCCGCGGATGACAATGGCGCGGAGGCAGGGCGTAAGCAGAACAAGTAGAGTAGATAGTTAGTTCAATTACTCTATCGATCCTTTGTAAGTAGGCCCAGTGTGTCAGTGAAGAAATTAGAGGAAACGGTTGTTTATCGCCTCCGTTTGTGATGTTATTATATGCTATAAATGTGCCACTGCGGCAACCCTAACGCTCTCGCTCTCACTCTCACTCTCACTCCACAGTCATAGTGTGGCGGCGGCTCCAGACCTAACCCTTATCTCGCAGATCTGAGCGGCGCGTCCGGCCGGCATCGCCGCCGTGCATCTTCCCCCAGCGGCGCATCGGCGCATCTTCCCCCAGCGGCGCGTCGGCGCATCTTCCCCAGTGGCGCGTCGTGAGCCGCCGCGCATCCCCCCGGCGCGTCGTGAGCCGCCGCGCATCCCCCCCAGCGGCTCGTCGGCGAGCCGCCGCGCATCTTCCCCGAGTATGTCGCCGACGCGGATCTACTGGTCTATTGCCGTGCATCTTCCCCGGGTATGTAGCCGACTAGATCTTACATTTTGTTTAAAGTAGCACAGAAAACTTGCCTAGTATTTGAAGTCTAGTATTGTGTTCTGTCTAGTGCCGATGATGAATACACCCCTCGACACTAGATCTTACATTTTATTTAAAGTAGCATCTACCGATCTAGTATTGTAGTACTGTCTAGTATTGTAGTATTGTGTTCTGTCTAGTATTGTAGTACTGCCGATGATGAATACACCCCTCAACACTAGATCTTACATTTTTTTTAAGTAGCATATAAAACTTGTCTAGTATTTGAAGTCTAGTATTGTGTTGTGTTTGTTTTTAGTACTACCGATGATGAATACATTACCTTCAACTTGTCTAGTATTTGAAGTCTAGTATTGTGTTGTGTTTGTTTTTAGTATTTGAAGTCTAATAGATTAATTTCAACCCTTTGTCAATGTGCTAATCCTCGTTATGGTTTTGTGTAGCTAGTGTATGAAGTAATATATATTTCGGCGACAATGCATAAAAATGGTGAGGCAATTGAAGGTAACATCACCTTCAAGTTCTGCCTCCAAATCGTTTCGATCGGACAGCAAGCACACGGATATAGGCGCTTAAGGTGTAAACTGTTTTCATCTTAAATTGTATTTATGTCATGTAGCATCATATTTGGCTCTTTTCTAACTAGAAATCCATGTATTTTATATGCAGAAGCGCCATGCAGATCCAAACAAGCTTTAAAAGAGCTAAATACAAAGTGGGATCATATCCGTGAACCGTCGCTGTTGTGACGTTTCGCTGTACTGTTCAAAACACTTTTTTAATTAAGAGTGTCTTGGACAGTGTGGCCGAAATGTCACAGCGGTGACGTTATTATATTTCTGCGACACCGTCCAAGATGGAGCAAGCCTCGCTACGAAGAATTTGGCAAGATTAATTTGCTAAGGAGGCTTGCGAGCTCGGTGTGGTTTCTTGTTTTTAGTTTCTCCATCTATTTTGTGTATGTGTGTAGCAATTTGGCTGCAGATGTGATTTGGAGAAGCATGAAACCGCTACTCGAGTCTTTTGCTAGGTCGAATTCCGTTTTCGGCGCTTCGGAACTGAGGAAGAAGGTGGAGCTGGAAAAGAGTGGAGTGTCATAAAAGTTAAGTTTAGGGAGGCATGAGAATGATAGGATTAGCGAGGCATGTGTAACTTATCTTTTGATGCAATGTAATGATGACAATTCTTATATACGTTATGAATGGATTTGGTAGCAACTTTGTGCTTCTGCTGTGAGATTTTGAATGTAATTTGGCAACCGAATTGCTCCTGTAGGCATCTGAAAGAAGCTCAATGCAAACGAGTAAAATAGAATCTCCGTTACTGATGCACCGATACATCGGAAACGGAGATGGGTCCGCAACCGTAGCCAACTTATTCCTCATCGGTGACGGTTTTTTGCCTCCGTTACCGATGAAGGCCTTCACATCAGTGACAGGGTCGGGGACACGGACCCTTTCTCCGTTGCCGAAGGGGTTTTTGGCCCGTTTCCGATGTGTCGTTCTGTACTAGTGAGACGACCGTCGTGATGAAGCGGTGCCAGGAAAAGTGTAGAGATCGCCGTCACTATTGCAACGGAGAATCACGCGACGCGTCTTCAGATCCTTCACAGAGAAACCAAAGGCGTCAAACGCAACATAACACAAATTGTCACGAGTAAACTTGCGAATAGAGAGCAAATTACGGACTAAATGCGGAACTACAAGTATGTGATTGAGTTTGAAAGTTTGTCCTGATGGTGTGCAAAAGGTGGTGTGACCAGAAGAAGTGATGGGCACGGTGTTACCATTGCCAACAGTGACATAATGAGGACGTGAGAGAGATGTGCGGCGGAGAGATTACCATCATCATTCGTCATGTGGGAAGAGGCGCCACTGTCCATGACCCACCCGCCCTGGCCAAGGGCGAAGTTGTTCATGGCGGCAATGAGCGCGGAGCTGTCCCAGGAGCCAGGAGCAGAAGTTGACGACGAGGTCTGGTAGACGGGCACGGCAGTGGCGTGGTACGCCTGAGATCGAGGGCCGAGGATGCCCGGGCCGGTTGGTGCGCGCCATTGGCCGGCACCCGACGAGAAACACACCCAAGGACCAGCCGGGGCAGGGAGTTGCCGCGGTGGTTGTTGGAGCCCGCGCCGGCTTTGCCGGTGTTCTTCTTCGGCTTGTTGGTGGGCTTCGGCTTGGCTTGGTCTGCACGGCAGTGCACGCCGGTGCAGGTTGGAGCGGGCGCCCGGTTGGTGGAGGTGGCGACGAGCGCAGTCGAGGCTGCGTTGGAGGCAGCGTTCTTCTGCTGCATCTCCTCCATCAGCAGCATGCTGAGGGCACGGAGGAAGGACGGCAGAGGCTCCGCCATGGAGATGACGGTGGCGGCGGAAGCGAATCCCTGGCCGAGGCCGAGCAGCGTGTTGAGAACGAGCGCCCGATCAGACACAGGCGAGTTATTGTGCGCAAGGGCGTCGACGAGTTGCTTCTGGCGCCGACAGTACTCGTGGATGGTCATGGAGCCCTGCACAAGCTGGCGAAACTCGTTATCAAGATAGAGGGCTTGATTGGCTTTGTTGGCGGAGAAGAGCTCGCGGGCGGCGAGCCAGAGTTGACGCGAGGTCTGCTCGCCGGCGAGGATCATGTCCGCAACGTCTTCGTCGATGCGGCGTGGAGCACGTTGAGCACGGTGTAGTCCGCGGTGCTCCAGGCCGTGTCAGTGGGAGCGGCGGCGATGGTGCCGTCGATGTGGCCGTGGTAGCCAGCGCGGCCGAGAGCGGCGCACATGTAGATGGCCCACTTCGCGTAGTTCCTGGCGGCGAAAGAGCACCACGGGGCCGACGGAGCGAGGGGCACCGCCCGGTGGAGGGCGGCAGAGGAGGCGACGACCATGGCGCCAGAGGAGGAGGAGTCCAGGGCGGAGGAGGTCGTCATTGGGCAGCGGAAGGGGAAGAAGCGGCGGCGGCGGCGGTTAGGGTTTAGCGGCGGCGGCGGCGGTAGGATCGATCTAAGCTGATACCATGTAGAAGGCAAGCTAGGGTTTAGGGGGGAAGCCACACACGATGAAGGCCGTGGGGTTCATGGATATATAGCTGCACACACGGCCGGTTAGGGTTAGGTTACAATAGAGTTACAATACAAATACAATACGGTATGTACAATCTAACAGTATCCTTGTTGGACTCCGTTACACCAAATCGATCGCTTTTCAAATGATTTTTGACGTACGAAACCATGGAACGAGCGACGTACAACAAGAAACCACACGGACGAAGAGGGAAACGTTGCTTCCTTTATTATTAGATATAGATTAGCTCGATAATGTCATCAAAGCATAGTTTAACCCATGTTGCAATTTATTTCTAGCACGATTGACGAAAAAAATCCAACAGTCTACTTACAACTCAATTTGAATCTCACTTTCAAACCAACTTGCAACTTGTTTTTTTAGAAAAGAGAATTTTATCAATCCCAGGCTCTGCATCGAGTGATTCACACAACCGATTATTACAGAGTTTTAAAGTATCTTATTTGTGTTTACATCTCAGAAATATTCAAAGATCGAGACATATCTCAACCGACAATGACAAAACTTAAGTAGAACTACGAAAACCGACTAATATGTTGCCACATATGTCGGGAGAAAAAATCATGTGCCACGCGCAGCAGCCTCGTGCACCCAGCCACCATAAGGTCCCGTTGGTCGAAGTCAGCAGGAAAGCCCATAACTGTATCCAGTGTACCGCCCTGTGAATAACCTGTCATACATGAAAATTGTCCTTCCAGTTAAATACATTATCATTTTGACAATTCCAAATAGACCAACAAATAGCGGACACACCTATACGAATCCTATCTTTGGTCTTTTTGTCCACCCATTTAACTAATTTCCAAACATATTAGAAACATTGGTGGGTGGAGAAATATTGTAAGCACAAAAACAACACGCCAAAGTAGTTTTGCAAACGGAAAAGCAAGAAACAGGTGCTCAATAGTTTCGGTGCCCCCACAAAAGGCACACCTAGTATTACCTTGCCAGTTTTGTTTTAAAGGTTATACTTTGTTAGCAAGACCCTCCTATCAAGGAACCACATAAATAATTTAATTTTAAGCGGAATTTTTAGCTTCCATAAGTAGGATCATAGGAACCTCGTATGACCATTCAGGACTGCGGCCATGTGCTTGGCCAGAATTAGGACTCGGGGAACCTGTTCCGACTCCGGGGAAACATCAGCTTTTTGTCGTGCTGCTGCTGGAGTTGACTGCCCGAGACGAGAAAATAGTGAGAACTTGTCTGTGGCAAGATGATTAGAAGGGTGGTTGTACCCAGCCACCAGAGTTCAAACCCCAGGTTTGACATTGGTGTTTCTCATTTAGGCGAAATATTCCTCAGTGGGAGGCGACGTTCCCATCGACAGCGAGACGTCCGTGGTGACTTCGTCAATCTCAATACTCGACCCGCCGGCTCTATATTACGGAGGTGCTCATAGGCGTAGGGTGTGCGTGTGTGCGTTCATAGGGGTGAGTGTGTGCACGTGCATGTGAGCGTGTGTGTTGTACCGTGTTTCTAAAAAAAAGTCGAGAAAATAGTCGTTTTATTTTGGTTTGGTTGAGCATCTCTATATCTAAAATAAAAACAACTTAAAATTCCAGTCGATATGTGGTTTTGAGCCTTCCCTTTTTTGGCTCAAACGAAGAACGAATAAATTGAGCGGGCGAAGCGATATATGAAGGGGTTTCGGCCAGGATTGGAAGTGAGCTCCCCTCACTTTCTCCCTTCCATCTCCGCTGCCGCGCGATTCGGCTCTCTGACGATTTTCTGAGTCACCACCAAGCACATCCAGGGCCCTAGCCTCCCCCCATCACCGCCACACAACCATGCGCTCTGTTAACACCAGTCGCGGTACCGCCCGAGCTTAGATGGCCGCGCCACGTGACCGTTCAGATTTGGCGCCTATCTCCGCGGTGGGAGTTGGTGCTCAACCGCGCCCGCCTCTCGTGTGCGCACCCGTGGGGGTGGCATGGGCTCATTTATGGCTGTGGGGGTACCCAAGATGACGCGACTGGATCCTCGCGCGCAACCCCCCCCCCCCCCCCCCCCCCCAGCCCTAGGGATGTCGGACTGTCCGCCTTGTCCATCAGCGCGTTCGTCGACATCCCTACCTCGAGGACGAGGAGGACCTAATCGCCTCCAAGTGTATCTGCTTGGAGAATCTGCGTGCGAAACCAGTTCGAGTACAGGCCGCGGCAATGCCAAGCACGCCTAGCGTGCGAGTGAGATCTAGAGTGCATCCTCTCCTCCTTCGATGAGGACTGTGCTCGTGGTGGCATGCCTGGTGAAGTGCTTCTCTAACTATCTAGATATAGGGTGTTTTAACCTTTTCTGACCCACACACGTATATGTCTAGATGTGTTTCAAGAAAAGGATACAACATTTTTATATTTAGGAACATACTTTTTTTATAGGGAAATTTTTTATATTTAGGAACAGGAGTAGCTCTTAAATTAAATTATGTTGTTTCTAAATCTCTTTTGTATTTGATGATGAACTACTATGTGAGATGCATCTGTAAACTCTACCCGAACGTATTTCTAAGTTTTTCAGTTTCTATTCTGCAACGCTCGATTCTACCCCTCAAACTGAATCTGGATACCTTACTCAGCCGACGTGGTCCGGTTCACAGTCCAGCTTATATCTGAACTTGTTGGCTGTGTCATTTGTTGTTGGTTGGCCAGTAAAAGATATGCTATTCACCACGAAAAATTAGACGGCGTCCGGGGCTGCAGAGTTGACATCAACGAGATGACGAACTTTTAGCACGGATAGTTGAGATGAATCAAGTATTGACTCATTATGCCACCAATTCACCAACCTCTCCTACAGTCCTACTCCGAACCTACCACCAATGCAGCACGACTGCAGTGTTTTAGCAATGCCGGTCAAATCTGACGGATGTCCTAATAATATGTTTTACGGGGCACTTGCGTTGTTGTCGGTGATAAACTGTATAGTTGTGTTGTATGTATATACATCGG
Source organism: Poa pratensis (assembly GCA_947311845.1). Lineage (NCBI taxonomy): Eukaryota > Viridiplantae > Streptophyta > Magnoliopsida > Poales > Poaceae > Poa > Poa pratensis. Next base: position 24,490,865 of record CAMZMU010000107.1, on the reverse strand, counting down.
TAGTGTTGTAAACCGATCGTATCTCCTATTGTACTTCCTATGTAATACAAGGCAGGCCCATTGAGGCTGCTACGATACACCGGGACGCGGGAGCAAGGGAGGCTCCACATGCGGCCCATCAGTGGGCGCGCTGGAGACGACGATCTCAGCTACTGATCCTACACTGCTGAATACTGAACCTCGTGGCTACCGTACTGCTCTCTCTTCTCCGCATTGGCGTACTGCAATGGAGACTGAGTTTACGGCTTTACAGAAGAACAAGACTTGTCATCTTGTTTCCCCGCGCACCGGCGTAAATATTATTGGCTGCAAATGGCTGTTAAAAATTAAAAGGAAAGTTGATGGTTCTATTGAGAGATACAAAGCACAACTTGTTGCAAAGGGATTTAAATAGAGATATGGTCTTAATTATGAGGATACTTTCAGTCCAGTTTTCAAACCCACCACTATTCGTCTGTTACTGTCGATGACTCTTACTCGAGGATGTCATCTTCGTCAGCTTGATATACAGAATGCATTCTTACATGGTATTCTTGAGGAGGAGGTTTTTTTTTTGAGGAGGAGGTATTTATGCGACAACCTCATGGTTTTGAGGATCCTGCATTCTCCGGACATCTCTGTTTGCTCGATAAAGCTCTCTATAGTTTAAAACAGGCTCCTCGAGCCTGGCATGCTCGATTAAGTTCTATCCTTACTGAGCTTGGGTTCACTGCATCAACTGCTGATACATCCTTGTTCATCCTACATCAGCCCGGTATTACACTCTATCTGCTTGTTTATGTGGATGATATTACTGTGGTGAGCTCTTCTACTTCAGCTAGTGATCGCCTTGTTCATCAGCTTAGTATGACGTTTGCACTTAAGGATCTTGGTCCTCTCAACTATTTCCTTGGTATTGAGGTACACATACGGAACCGGTGGTCTTCTTCCGAGTCAGCGCAAGCATACGTCTGAGTTGTTGCAACGTGCTGGAATGCTCAAGGCTGCTCCTATATGTCTGGTTTCTCGGATGCGGACTGGGCTGGTAATTCTGATGATCGCCGATCCACGGGGGTTTTGTTGTTTTCTATGGTGGTAACCTTGTTTCTTGGAGTGCTCGCAAACAAGCTACTGTTTTCCGCTCAAGCACAGAATCTGAATACAAGGCACTTGCAAATGCTACTGCTGAAATTATTTGGGTACAAGCTCTTCTTGGTGAACTTGGAGTACGTCAGAGTTGTCCACCTATTTTATGGTGTGATAATATTGGAGCAACATATATTTCTTCTAATCTGGTGGACTAAATATGTTGAGGTTGATTTTCACTTCGTTCGTGAACAAGTTGGTCAGAAGTTGCTCCAAATACGTTTCATCTCCTCCAAGGATCAGTTAGCTGATATCTTCACCAAGCCTCTCCCGTTACCTTTGTTTAACTTTTGTAAACACAATCTCAATCTTCATGGATCGGTTGAGATTGAGGAAGGGTGATAAACTGTATAGTTGTGTTGTATGTATATACGATCGGTAGTGATGTAAACCGATCGTATCTCCTGTTGTACTCCTATATAATACAAGGCAGGCCCATTGAGGCTGCTACGATACTTACCCCAAACCCTATACCCCTACCGAGTCTTTCAGTCGGCACACCGGCCAATATGAGAATAGAGCTTGTCATTGGGCGAATCGCTGAATTCTTCTACATGTTAAAGTTGATTGAATAGAATTTTCAGAGGAATGCTGCAAGTTCAGAGGTTTGTATGAAGAACTGAAGAACATTCCATGGTCATATAGGTGCTTGTACCTGTATGCTCTTATCATTCATCTTACCAGTCTTGGTTGTGTGATCAGGCTGTCAGCACATATTTGCAGACAAAATCAACAAGCATATAACCAGCAACGAAGGACCAGTGCACGGATATGTAAGTTGTCCTGTGCAAAAGCCACTAGCCAGGCCTGTCTCTGTAATCAGAGAACAAGGAATGTTCCAACTGAACAGAGAGCATAAGGACATATTCATGCGAGTGTGCCACCATCACGATTTTGCGGATAGCACAACTTAAACAGAAAGCATCCTCTTCTAGGCCTCCTCATATGTTGTCCAATCCAGAGACAAGAGTGCAAATTTACAATGGCAGATACCTTGGCGAGATCGTCCACTAGCTTCGAACAATTCATTTTTTCTTTTTCGCGGAAACTTTATAGGTATGCACTTACTCTGTAAAACAGCATCATCAAGATTATGTTCCTATCAAGTGTTTTATTCCAGAGGATGGTAAATTAGTACTAACTGATATTGCTCCCTATTTCCCTTAGTCGAGGTTGGCAAATAATTAGCTAGAAACAACTTGCTCCTGATACTCAAGACGTATACTTCTTCGGCATTAATTTACAGCTTTTATGAAATTGATTCGTTTGAGGAACTGATGATCACATTACGCTGCAGGCGTGGACGTTGTCCTCGTTGAAGAGCGCGAGCGCGTGGTCGTCGAGGACGTGCGTGAAGGCGTGGCCGGGGTAGTAGCCGACCACCGGATCGTTGTAGCCGTGGAGGTAGTACTTGTGCGTGGGCATGTAAGTGTCGTCCTCCAGGTACTGGATCGCGAACGGGTAGTACTCGCCGTCGTACGGCCACGGCCAGAACTCCACCGCCGTCCCCGTGCGCCGCGCCGCCCGGAGCACCTTCCGCCGGTCCACGTACCCCGTCACCGTCACCTTCTGGGTGTCCATGTCGATCTCTACCGTGCTCACGCCTGCATCCACACCCACAACGCGTATACAGTTAACAGCACGCGGATGATGAATAACACCTCAGTGATTATGCGTGCCTTCGAGCCGGGACATGGCCCTCCTTATCCGCTTCTCGCAGCCCTCGCAGTCCATGTGAACATTCATCTCCACGATCTAAGTAAAAAATCAAACGGAAACGATGAGCTACTAATGCCATCTCATATTCTCATGCATGATGTATCTGTCTTTCTTTAAAAAACTTACAGACAGGGCGTTCGACAAGGTGCCCCTCCTCTGCATCCTCCAAAAGCCTAGCATGTTCACTCCGATCACCGGCACTGTAGGAACTGCCTGGAGTTGATGCGCGAAACAGTCGGGGCATATAAATACTGGCTTCAGCTGAGGCCAATGTACCATGGATATCAACATGAACGAACATTAAGGGCCTCTTTAAATTGTAGGAATTTCATAAGATTTTTGTAGGATTCCAATCCTTAGGATTTTTTCCTATGGATTGCCTTTGGATCAAAGGAATGGTAGTACCCAATTTCCTATGGATTGGATTCCTATGACTCAATTCCATAGGAATTTGAACATCCACTCCAACCTCTTTTTAAGACTCAAGCGCGTAGGATCGAGACACTTTTCCTGTGTTATTCCTGTGTTTCACCCAAACGACTATTCCTGCAATTTTCCTGCGTTTTACAATCCTCTGTTTTGCACAGGTAAACCTGTGAGATTTCTATGTTTTGTCTATTCCTCTGTTTTTCAATCCTGCGATCCAAAGAGGCCCTAAGATGCAGAGATGCTCGGGCATTGGCATTGATGCCCCCTAGCAGGAGGAGATGTATACGTGTGACGGGAGATTCCTGATAATTAATCTGTTGGCCGTTCGTGAACATGCTGGGGGAAGGACCATATGTCCATGTCATTTCTATCTCTGAAATGGAATTTAGCCATTATAATGTTCTTTTTTCCGGTCTGCAACGGAGATCTTTTTCTGTCACTAGCTCTGGCTTAATGCCATTTGATGGTCGAATCCAGAGTTGATTCCTCAGGCCACATAGTAGTGGAAGAAGTCTTGTAGAAAATATTTTTACCGCTCAGACCAACACAAATCACGACGCAAAATTCAACGATTAAGGAGTCACTCAGATTTAGTTAATTCGGTTTTGATATTTCTCCTTTGAATGAAAAATAAGTTAGAGCTCACTCAACACTAGTTGATTTACAACGTGATTCATGCGATATGTAAATTCTACATGGGTTGCAACTCAGATTTTCTCCAGTGTTGCACATAGGTTGCAATGAGATTTTCTCCAGTTGCACATAGGTTGCAAGTGAGATTTCCCTACTTGCAAATTAGTTGCACATGAGTTACAAATAAAAAAAATTCCAATTACACATGTGACGCAAATGAGACTTCCCCAGTTGCAAGTAATTGCACATGAGTTGGAACTAAAATTTTCTCAGCTATACAATCGCACATGAGTTGCAAGTAAAATTGGATAACATCATATGAATGATATGAGTAGTGAGAGTTAACTTGATTCTAACTCGGTTGAGCCCTGGTAGCTCGCTCGAGTGAGAATTAAGTTAGATCTCACTTGGCACTAGTTGATTTGCGTCGTGATTCGTGCCATATGTAAGTTGTACATGGCCTGCAACTCAGATTTTCTCCAGTTGTACATGGTTGCACATAGGTTGTAACTGAGATTTTCTCCAATTGCACACAGGTTGCAACTAAGATTTTCCCTACGCGTTTGGTCAATTGGTTAATTCGGTCGGTATGTACAGTTATATGGTAAATACGGTTTCGATACATCGGTTAATATGGTTTTGTACGGAAATATTGTTCGGTTTCGGTAATAACCATTTAATTTCGGTTCGCTTTCAGTAATAACCTAAATAACCAAAGTTGACGCGAATTTTTGAATAAAAAATGACTTTTACCATCATATATTTCATTTTTATATTTTGTATGACCAAAACTCTATTGTTGCAAAAATGAGAGTAAAAAAATAATAAAATTTTGGAAAAAAAACTAATATGCACTAGTACAGAACGACACATCGGATACCCCTCTATGGCAACGGCACGTGTCAGGCGACGGAAAATCGCGACATCCCCACGTGCCCGCACTGGGCCGTAAGGCAGGCCCACAACAAAGGCAACGGGTAAATTGGGAATACATGTTGGCATCGGAGATTATTTTACCTCCGTTACCGATATGTGCTCATCGCACATAGAGATTCGTGTAATCTCCGTTGCCATCAGAAGCAGCTCGACAGCTCGCTAACGCGGCCTATAAGAACCTACGCCCTTCACTCTCACTCTCACTCTCACTGTCTCACTTCCAACCCTAGCCGCCGCATAGTCTCCTCTCTCTCCACTGTCTCGCATGGCTTTCACCGCCGGCGCTGGTAGATCCGGCCATCGCGGTGGTGGCCGCGGCCGCCCACCCTCCGGGCCTTCACGCAGCAGTAGCGTCAGCTGGTGTTGCGGGACGAGCTTGCGGAACAGGCCACCAGCGCTCCGGCGCACGTGGGCCGGTGCCGCGCCATTTGCCTTGGCTCTCGTCCGCTGGCGCTGCAGGAAGAGCAAGCCGAAGGCTCCAGTGCGCCACACCCTTCCGGCCGCCAGATCCGCCAGGCGGGCTACCTCGGCCCCCCTTCCTCGCTTTCAGAACCATCCTTCTTCCTCCTCGTCCTCGTCCTCCGACGACGAGGAAGAGGAGGAGGATCCTCATCTGGAGATCGCTTGCCAACTCTCCCGCGCCAATTTCGAGCGCCACGACGCCGAGCGTCGTCAGGGCGAGGCCGATCTAGAGGCGGCGATCCTCCTCTCGGAGGCCTCGACCCAGGTCAAACGCGCCGAAGAGGCGGCCTTCAAGTTTGACCTCCGGGCCGCCGTATCCCTCTCTTTGGTCCCCGGCGAGGGAAGGGGCTCGAGGTGCAGGCGCCGCCAGGGGAGGCCGGCGCTAGCTCCGTCGCAGGCGGCGACACTAAGCGAGCCCGCCTCGCCTAATGTAAGACCGCAGTTCAGTAGATTAGTGTTTTTTTATTTTGCTCTGTTTTAGTACTAAGTAGCTAATTGTTTAGCCATAGATTTGCTCTGTTTTAGTTGTAAGTAACTAATTGTTTAGCCATAGATTTGCTCTGTTTATAGTAGGCATTGTTTAGATATATATTTTATCTGTTTTCTAGTTGTAAGTAGCTAATTGTGTAGACATAGATTTGCTCTGTTTTTAGTAGGCATTATTTACACATATATTTTAGCTTTGTTTCTGTTATGCCGATGATTAAAATTAGGTGACACCGTGTGATCCGGGGTGGCGCTAGTGATCCTAGTGACTGATGTATACGCACGTTTCTATTCTTGTAGACAGTGTTGGACTCCAAGTGCAGATTTTGTAGAACAGCAGCAAGTTTCCCTTAAATAAATCACCCAAGATTTATCGAACTCAGGGAGGTAGAGGTCAAAGATATCCCTCTCAAGCAACCCTACAATTAAGATACAAGAAGTCTCTTGTGTCCCCAACACACCTAATACACTTGTCAGATATATAGGTGCACTAGTTCGGCGAAGAGATATTAAAATACAAGTGATATGGATGATTATAAGTGGTAATTGCAATATGAAATAAAAATGGCAGCAAGCAAACATGTAGCAGAACTGGTTGTAAACGGTGTTTCGATGCTTAGAAACAAGGCCTATGGATCATACTTTCACTAGTGGACACTCTCAACAATAATAATATAATTGAATACATAGATATTTCCTCTTCACTATGCTACTCTGAATTATTCTCTCTTTGGATAACGAACACCAATCCACTGCTTAGGGCTATAAAAGCACACCTTAAAGTCGCATTCCACATCTAGGGAACCCCACACTGTCACTTGAGCGCCCTAAATAGTACTAGACAAACACCGCAATTTTATAAAGACATCCAACACAAATAATAACTCATGATAAGTATTCCTGTAATCTTTAGCCTAAGAGTCACACACGGTGCGCACACTGTCAACTTCGCACCGTGGGACAAAGGTGACTCCGGAGTTTACATTAATAAAACCACTCAAGTAGCATATAAGATAATGAAGAGTAACATCTATGGATTCAACTAGACTAGAAAGCTCATGATCACATAAAGATCACACCATGGGAGAGAGAGATAAACCACATAGCTACCGGCATGAGCCCTCAGCCCGATGGAGACTACTCATACATGGTCATGGTGATGAGGAGCTTGATGGAGAGGTGCAGCCCGGAGTGGAGGCGGCGGCCGGCGGCGGCGGCCCTTGGAGATGGTGCTGGTATGGAGGATGTTCTCCACCCCAAGACGGCTGCCTGGGAGGAGGAAAATTCGGGGTATGGGGGCCTCCCCACGAGTTAGGTTTCCTCTCCTTATATATGCTCTCGGATTCCCGTCATCTCCTTTAGGGTTTCGGTAAAGCGGCGATATCTGGAGCGTCCGAACTTGGAATTAGGCGAATTTTAAGTCCAGATCGATTGGCAGAAAATTCCCCGCAACTTTCGCGACTAGACTTTTGCTGTTTGACGTCGTCTTCTGTCCGGTACGTGACAATTCCGAAAAACGTTTTCAGACAGATTTCAGGAAGGTCCCGATTCGACTCCAACAAGTTTCCTTTGCCCAATTTTGATAATTCCTACACATTAAAGTGTAAAACAAGAACATTGTGCATTTTGGCAACTATTAGTAGGTTAGTCCAATAAATATCATAATATGATATAAAGTGTATATAAAACATGTGACAATTGGTATAATATAAGTATGGAACATCAGAAATTATAGATATGTTTGAGACGTATCAGTGACATGCACAAATACACATCGATCTTGTGCATCCTACTTGGCTCACCAGATCCATCCCTGAAATTTGTGTGTCCACTCTACCTATATATGAGGCATTGTTTAGGATATGTTCTAGTTGTAATTAGTTCTATATTTCTGTAATGTCAATGATTAAAATAAGGTAACACTGTGTGATTCGAGGGTGGCGCTAGTGATCCTTGTGCTATGCACAAGTACCGATCTTGTGCATCCTACTGATGGCTACGTGTTGGTGAACCCCAATAGGAAGGTTATGATGTAGACAGCAGAAGTTTTCCTTGAATAATCTACCCAAGGTTATCAATCCAGTAGGACTTGACGATCTATCGGAAGGTTATTGATGTTGACTCCCCCTGGCGCTAGGGAGCTTGCACCAACGTGAAATCTGCACAGACACAAACCAGAACTTTGCCCAACACGAAACAGAGAGGTTGTCAATCTCTCCGGTCTTGCAGAAACAAAGAGTTAAACGTATGGTGTGGAAAACAGCAGGAAACACAGCAAGTAACAGGAAACAGATGATTGCAGCATGTTGTGTAAATAGTATGAGAAAATTGGACCAGGGTCCACAGTTCACTAGTGGTGTCTCTCTCAGAACAGATAACTAGCATGTTGGGTAAACAAATTACAGCTGGGCAATTGACAAATAGAGAGGGCATAACAATGCAATACATGCCAAGATGTCTACTATGAAATCTAGTTGGGCATTACAACAAAGTACATAGACCGTTATTCCAACCGCATCTATGCCTAAATAATCCACCTTCAAGGCAGCATCCGCATCCTATTCAGTATTAAGTTGCTAACAACAGATTATTGCATGAAGTAAAGTGTGTAATGTAATCAATACAAGTGCCCTTGGACACTGCACCAATGTTTTATCCCTAGTAGCAACAGCACATCTACCATCTTAGACCTTTCTGTCACTGATCCAGATATCTAGAGACTGAACCCACTATCGAGCATAAATACCCCCTCTTGGAGTCACAAGCATCTACTTGGCCAAAACATCTACTAGCAACGGAGAGCATGCAAGATCAAGAGCACATAGATAAACAACTTGAATAAACATGGTATCAATATTCATCGGATCCCAGCAAACACAACATCTAGCATTACAATAAGATGATCTTGATCATGTTAGGCAGCTCACAAGATCTAAACATGGAGCACAAGGTAGAGAGACAACCATCTAGCTACTGCTATGGACCCGTAGTCCAGGGGTGGACTACTCACGCATCACTCCGGAGGCAGGCATGGTGATGTAGAGCCCTCCGGTGATGATCTCCCCTCCGGCAGGGTGCCGGGAAGAGTTTCAGAACTCCTCCGATCTGAGATTGACGATGACGGCCGCGACGGAACTTTTCGTGTAATATGATCGACCGTAATAGGGTTTTCGCGTCGCGGAGAATATATAGGCGAAGAGGCGGCGTCGGTGGCCGAGGGGGGCCACCACGCCATAGGGGGGCGCGGGCCCACCCTGGGCCGCGCCCTAGAGTGGCGTGGCCCCTGGTGGGTCTGCTCCGACTCCCCTTTGGACTCCGTGATCTCCTCGTGATATTATTGACGATGTCTTTTGTTTCGTCCAATTCCGAGAATATTTCCTTAATAGATTTTCTAAAACCAAAAACAGCAGAAAACAGGGAACTGGCACTGTGGCATCTTGTTAATAGGTTAGTCCCAGAAAATGCATAAAAATGATATAAAGTGTAACCAAAACATGTAGCAATTGATAAATATCAGCATGGAACATCAAAAATTATAGATACCTTTGAGACGTATCACCTACTGGCTCACTAGCTCCATCCCTGATATTTTTGTGTCCAATTTACATATATATGAGGCATTGTTTAGGCTATGAATTTATCTATCTTGTGTATAGAGATGAAGAATCTTAATATATGATGTTTTCCATCTCCTTATGCCAATGAAAAAGCTTAACATATGATGTTTTCCATCTCCTTAGGCGAGGAGGAAACCTGGAGACTATGCGGCGGCCGTGAAGACGTAGGAGCGGAGCTCTGTCCACACGGTCCACTGAAGCTGGCGCCTCCAGGAGCAAGACTTTTGTGCAGTACTAAATAGGTAGAAGAAGACCACATAATGAAGCAGGGCGAAGAGGAAGGTGAAGAACCGGCGGCCGTCAAGCAGGAGCAAGGGCTCTGTCGACAGCGCGGCAGGCCTTACCGGATTTTTTTTTGTTTCCTTTAGCCCACATTAGAAACGGTCAAACACTAATCTCCGTATCTGATGTAAAGACTATAGGCAACGATTATATATTATGCCCGTTGCCAAACTTATTGCAAATGATCAAAATCTCCGCTGCCATTGTGAGGCTTCACATCGGCCATGGGTTCGGGGACACAGACCCTTTCTCCATTACCGATGGGGGTTTTGGCCGTTTCCGATGTGTCGTTCTGTACTAGTGATGCGCTATATTAAAGCAGTGGGCTATGCCATTATTTCTGTATATCAAGCATCATATTCGCTATATTAAAGGCCCTAATAAAGGCGGTTGGGCCTAATACACTGGATTTTGGTGATGGGCTAACTTGTTCGGTTTAACCGTACTTTTTTGGTTTTAAACAGAAATAACCGATGTCCTTTCGGTTAGGTATTTTGCTAACCGAAACCTAACCACTAACCATGAAAAACCAGAATTTCGGTTGCGGTTAGGTTTTTTTGGTTCGGTTTTTGGTTTTGGTTTGGTAATGTACAGCGCGCACATGAGTTGCAACTGAAATTGGATGACATCATCTAAGTGAGAGTTAACTTAATTCTCACTCGGTTGAGCCCTAGTAGCTCCCTATTCTCAGTCGACTTATAATTAGCAAAACCGTTGTTTAATATGGAAACAAGATTGCCGATTATAGACATGTGCCGTTTCTAATTTTCCAACGGCTCTAGATTGCACAATAGCTAACAAAGTTTAAGACTCTATGTTTAGCCGCCAAGGACGAGAAGAGGAAAAGAAGAAACACCGGAAGAAATAGGAGCAAATGAAGTTCTTCTTTGAAATTCAAAAAAAGAAGCTCTACATTGATGAGTCTAGTGCCTGATCAAGAACCAATAAAGTGGATCTCAAGCAAAAGTAAGTTGAGCTCTCTATACTCACCAATGGGGTCCGAATCATGATGGCCGACCTAAACATCAGATCCAACAAAAAGCACTTGATTTGAGAAGAAACAAAATATGTTCGACGCAAGCTGCGTGATCACGCGACATTTTTTATTATATTTATGTGTTTTGCATGAACTACGAGACCACGCCACATGTGGGGCTCATGCAATTCTTTCGATACTAATGTCGTATACTCGTGTGGCTTAATTAAGTTGCCAAGTAATAGTAATTTATTTGGTAATATTTGTTATATTCTATTTACTATCAGTCGTTGAAGAAATGACAGAATGACGAAAGGGAAAAAAGATGAAAAACGGATATGGCGTACCAAATGGGTCATCGGCGTCAGGTGCCATGCGAGCAAACAGGCCAGAAGCCTCACTGTGAGCAGCGGCGACCTAGCCAGGCAACAAGAGATTTTCTGGCTAGTGAAAAGAAAGCCCAACAAGAAAATAGAGCAGAAGATATAGCACACAACTATCCACTCAACTACAAAGTAACACACAACTTTGATTGTTCTCGCCTGTATATCATCTCCATACCAAAAAAATTACAGGTACCTAGCTACACTGGCGGAGCTTAGTTCTTGTTGTGTGTGTGGGGGAGGGGGCGATTGATTTGCACATGCATGGAGATCTTTTTCAAGAGTCTAAATACAATTTTTTTTTAATGTATTTTCCCGCCCCCTCCCCCCCCCCCCCCCCCCCCCCCACACACACACACACACCAACCCCAAAAAAGCTCATATGTTGTATTTTGTGCCCCCAATTTTTTTTGTCAAGCTCCGCACTGCCTAGCTAGATTTGTTAGTCGGTTGAAAAGACCACGTATCTTCGCTAATTCATTTTTTCCCTCAAATTCTTCGTTAATCAAAAAAATCCACACTCTCTTTTAGTTGGCTCGCCGAGTTATTTCTTTGTATCTCTGTCACTGGTGTCATTTAGCTTATAAAGGATGAGGGACAACTAGGCCACCACAAGCGTTTCGCCAAGCACCAAAGTTAGATTTTAACCGTTTTGTACACAGTCTCTGCCTACCACTGTCAATGACTATTGGGTCCATGTTGGTGTGGGTCCGTTTGTCTCTCCCTTGCGCTTTGTGTCGCTTCATTTGCTCTTCCTTCGCTTCATTCACTTCGCATCTTCTGCGCTTCCGCGGTAAAAAAGTTGCCCGCCGGCTCCGTCTCTCCCAATCAAATGTACCTCGTTTAGTTGTTTAGTCGCTGCCAATGGCCCTTTTGCTCGTTGGCCACATCTGTCGATGGAACACGGGAGGGTGGTGTGTGACATAGCGCGTCCTCACTTGGGCAGTGGAAATGCGGATCGTGGCCGATAGGAGTATAGGACTGGTATTGGAGCATGGCTCATGGCTGCCAGGCGTGCTCGGTGCGTGGGGTGTGTTGCTTGTTGTTTCGCTTGTGGGCCACCCTGCTTGCCGGTTTCGCTGGTCAGTGTCACGTGTGCGAATCTAGAAATATTTGGCGATGGGGTTGGCTACTAAAGAGCTATGCACGCTAAAATTATTTAATGGAGTATATTACCATGTCATCTCCCAACCATAATATTGTGATAAAAGACAACACCGTTGACGAAAGTGTGCAGTAATTGAATAATGGTTACATTAATAAAGATATGACATACCATTTAGATGACGTTTTAAATCCACTCATTACAAATATTAATGAGACACTAAAGGCGGTACTTCCAAAAATTTATTCCAACGACCCTTCATTTGCAGAATCCTCAAAAACATGTTATACTAACATATATTGCATGCAAATAATAAATACGAGAAAAGTATTCATAATAGAAACATGTAGCTAGACTCACTCACATTTTATAATTTTCCTTCTCGATTTTTTACTTTCTTAAAATGATCAATCACATCATCCTTAGCAATAGTGGAAAACATATCTTTCTCCACAAAGCAGATGAGACAATCACTCATAAATTGCTCACCCATTTATTCTGCAACAGATTCTTCACATATTCATTGCCAAGAAACATCTCTCGACTGACACCGTGGCAACCGGCAAAATTATCATTCGCTTAAGTAGTTGATAGACCAAAGGAAATTATACATGCTTATTTGTGTCGACCAATGATTTAGAAAGATCAGCAGTGTCACTCAAATCACTAACTTTTTGTCTGCTCTCACATGTCAATGTATATGCTAAGCTGGGTGATGAAGAGCAACCAATTACATTTTATAAAAATCAACACATAAATCTCGACTAACTTCACTAAGCACTCCAAAGTTAAAAGCAGGCAACCAGTCATTTGGGTCTAAAGAGGCCATGAGAATGAGCAATGCAACAAACTCTTGAAGTTGCCAATCAATAACATAGTTAAGACAATCTATCCGGTAAGGCCGAAGGTTTGTGATATTGGTTCTTTGATGTGGTCTATGTCGATTGACATATTGATCTAGCATGTTAAGGATAGGAATATAATGGTCTTCACAAAATAAATGTACAATCTCAAGAAGTGATATTCTCACCCATCCTCTCTAGTCGTTGCAGTTCATTCCTTGTTGACTTTACATTTGACATGGCATTGAGAATGTCCAAGTCCTTCTATTGCAAGCAACGTGACAGAGTATCTGCACTTCCTAATATGCAACATCATGTTCAAAAAACACAAAATCAAAGGTTCCAAAATATGATAAGAGTCCACGTGCTTGACTTTCCTTCCCATCCTTTTTGCCTTCTTTCTCAACATATTTAAGAACATCAACAAGAACTAGAACGGATTACGTAGACTTGAGAGGGTTCTAAAATGAGATCACCAATGAGTTTCTTCGGCTCTCTGAAGAGGTTGATCTTGATGTAACCATGTTCCTATACAAATTATTCCACTTTATATGGCTGCTTGTATAATATCTCTCTGTTTCTCTCTAATCATGTCTTTTCGTTTGCAAGAATCTCCAACCACGTTGGTTAATGTTCATATCATGTAAAAAAATCAGCAATATCATCATTCTTCTTTGCCACTGCCACAATAACTAGTTGTAGTTGGTGAGTGATACGTTTCAAACGTATCTATAATTTTTGATGTTCCATACTTGTTCTATACCAAATGCTACATGTTTTATTTACATTTTATATAATTTTTATGCATTTTCTGGGACTAACCTATTAACAAGATGCCACAGTGTCAGTTCCTGTTTTCTGTTGTCTTTTTGTTCCAGATTTTTTTTAAACACCTTACTGTAGGGAAAAATCCCTACGGTTAATTTTATATTAGATGAATGAGATCATGTACAAGGGAAATTACATCAGGGGAGTTAGAAGGTGAGGGAAGAAAACATTATTGGGATTTATTCTTAGTCGGGAAATATTCTCCAAAAGACCTGAAAATTTACGGGATTTATTTTTACGAAGGAGCCAAGCCACTGTCCGAAGGAGAGTCCAGGGGACCCACCAGGCGAGGAGGCGTCCCCACAACGTGGCCAGGGGTGGGGCCGCGCCCTCAGCCTGCATGGGCCCCCTGGTGCTCCACCGACGTCGCCCTTTCGCCTATAAATTATTTCGACCTCGAAAACCCTAAATACCCGATTAGAAATCCACGAAAAGTTTTGTCGCCGCTGTCATCGTCAACCCTATTTCGGGAGGGTTCTGAAGCTCTTCCCGGCACCCTGCCGGAGGGGAGATCATCACCGGAGGGCTCTACACCACCATGCCTGTCTCCGGAGTGATGCGTGAGTAGTTCTCCACGGGACTACGGGTCCATAGCAGTAGCTAGATGGTAGTCTCTCCACTTTGTGCTATCATGTTTAGATCTTGTGAGCTGCCTAACATGATCAAGATCATTTCTATGTAATGCTGCATGTTGTGTTTGCTGGAATCCGATGAATTATGAAGTTATGATCAAGTTTGTTCATCTATCTATCTACATGTGTTATTTATGTTCTTGCATGCTCTCCGTTGTTAGTAGATGCTTTGGCCAAAAGAAGTGAGCTCAGCTCACTTGGTTAGGGAAGTGGATGTACAACTCGGCCACCCAGGTTCAAATCCTCACGGATGCAGATTTGGGTTCTTATGATTTTTTTAAAAAATCCGCTGTAGGGGTTTCCCCTACCGCATTCCTTTCAAAAAAAGATGTTTTGGCCAAGTAGATGCTAGTGACTCCAAGAGAGGGCATTTATGCTAGAGAGTGGGTTCATGTCTCCACTAGCCTAGGCTCGAGTGACAAAAACGACTAAGGTTGTGGATGTGTTGTTGCCACTAGGAAGAAAACAACAATGATTTGTGTACGTGTCGTTTGCATTGTTTACATTACACACTTTGCTTATTGCAGTTATCTGTTGCTTGCAACTTAATACTTGTGGGAGACACGGATGTTATCCTGCAGGTGGATTATTAGTCATAGATGCAGCTAGTAAGCGGTCTATGTATCTTGTTGTAATGCCCAATAAATCTCACAATGAACATGTTATTGTCATAATATGCATTGTCATACCCTTGCACTTTGTCAATTGCCCAGTTGTAATTTGTTTACCCAGCATGTTAGTTTATCTGTTTTATGCAGAGACACCTCTATTGAACTGTGTACCCCGGTCCTTTATTTTACACTGATACAAACACCGTTTCCACCATGTTCTACACTCATTTACTCGCTGTCCATTTTTGCATTTATTTTTATTCTCCACACTATACGTTTAATCCTTTATATTCAGCAAGACAGGTAGATTGACAACATTCATGTTACGTTGTGACAAAGTATTTTGATTGTGTGTGCTCAGGTCCACGTCAGAGCTACAAGCGCCAGAGTAATTCTGACACCGTGTTGCAACTCTTCCAACTCCTACTGGTTCGATAACCTTGGTTTGCAATCAAGGGAAATTTGCTACTGTGCTGCTTCATACCTTCCTTTTGAGGTTTTCAACGGGCGGTTGTAGCCGCATCAGTGAGAAAAACAATGCACATAATAGGTTGAGCTATTGTCTTCTAGAATTTTAGCATTCAAACCATTGAACTCACCCCCTCATGTTGCTTGCTGCATCATAACACTGGCCTGTAACCCGCTTTAATAGGCTTAACCCAATATCAACAAACAATTTCTAAAGGGCAGACTTGAGGCATGTTGTCGATGTTTCCTTAATTTACATGCACAACTCTAACTAATTGTTCTAGAATTAATCCACGCTTGTCAACATACCTCAAGACAAAAGCCATTTGTTCTTTGTCAGACGCATCAGAAGCCTCGTCGATCAACAAACTAAAGACGTCACCACAATATCTTCAAGAATAGAACTTAATGTTATCTGCGCACAACAATAAACATTATTTTCTGGAGTTTTCCTAATTGCCTTCCTCTTGACATTGTTATCATCCGCTAAAGTATCTACCAACTCTCGAAAGTTTCCCCTATTTTTTTTATTCCTTTGATTCATCGTGACCACGAAATGCTAAGCCTTGTTTTAGTAAGTACCTTACTGAGGCAATTGACATACTCAACCGAACTCGATTTTCCTTTTTTGTAAAATCACTTTTCCTATTGAGAGCAACCTGAATTGATTGGTCTTGATTCATTAGGGCATAACATCTCTTAACAGCCACATTATGAAAACTTCTAGATCATGTAGGCTCGTGTTGCCATGCCCGTGCATTAGATAAATAATGATAAAATTGTGTGGTGCATAATGATAAAATTTATACACAATTGTTTTGATAAAGCACACAAAAGATAGGCTACTATTCTCCAAAATATGTAAATAAACGTCCAGATACCATCATCCCAATATCCCTGAACTCCAAATGCAAATGATTAATCATGGTTGCTATGGACAATCTTTCTAGGCATGGCCAACACAGTGTTGATGAACTATTGACTGATGCATCTTCTCTCTTATTATACTTTGGTTTTAAGACATGTGGACTCCTTTCTTCAATCACCCAAGTGCAATAGAAGTCTAGACACCATTATCCACATATTTCTTCACTTCAAATGCAAATGGTCAGTCATGGATAATAAAATGTGGCAGCCTATTCCAATATATAACCTGAATTAATTAGAAAGTTTGGCACACACATGTTGAATCAAATACCAGTACTAACGGGAGTAGTTGTTCTGTTCATCATAGGTTGATCTAACAGTTCTATTTCCCCTTCAACTTTCTTCCACATGTACACCAACTATTTATTGTACAAAATAGTGCTTCAACCATTAAAGGCACCTCTTGTGCTCATAATCCCTTCCCTCGATGTCCTACTTAATTTTGATAAATTTCCAACACACACATGCCTGAGTCCCCCGACCATTACCAGTGATGGTTGCCTCGTAGTAATATAAGTGTCACATAAGTAAAAATGATGATGTGGCATGCAATTAAAGAAGAGAGAGACAAATGTAGTAACTAGCTATGTTACCATAACATCACATATACCAAGACAACATGAGTCTACAACCTAATTAATAAATCTTTGCATGACACCACAAATATGTTACTACCCATTATGACTAGTCACAATGGGAGTAACTTAGCTAGTAACATCACACATCTCAAGACCATTTTGCTTATATGGTATGTAGTTAATGAGGAGAGAGGTGTTTGGAGTAACTTAGCTAGTTACTGTAACATCACACCTATCAAGACAAAATGAGTCTATAGTGCAATAAATAAGATCTTATATGACATCACAATGATGTTACTCCCCACTGTGAAGGTGGTAACATACACTAGTAACATCACCATGTTACTACTCTATGTTACTCCCCATTGTGACTAGTCGTAACATAATCTCATAAAACGTGTATGTTACTAGTGTATGTTACTCTCCACTATAACTAGTCTAAGGAACATATGCAAAGATAATACCCTGCACGTTGGAACTACAAATTCTGGCTTTAATCTTTCTCGGGTATGTGATTTGCTCAACCTACAAATCAGTGCTACATGTATACAATAGTTGGATTGCAGGGGTACCAATATTAAGTGGAGAACCTCAAATTAGATCTAGCAAAAAAAAGCAATGGCACTAGTTCCTAGAAGTATGAAAAGGTACCGCATAAGCACCAATGCAAAAAAAAAAAAAAGATACAGTACAGGCTGAGCGCAAAAAAAGTAATTGATTTCCAGAGCAAAATAATACGACAGGCTACACTCTAAACAGATCATGAATTATAGATTTTTGTACACGACAGATGATTGTAACATGCAAACTAAATTTTTTTTATAGAAAAGGGCAGCCCAGCCTCTGCATCGATTGATGCATGCGGCTTTAAAGATGTAGATTGAGCTATGCACAGAACTAAATACTCTGTGTAATGTATAACGGAGATGCTAAGAATTGTGAAAAACTCATACGAAAACTAATTACTAACTATATAAAAGACATGCCGTTTCGCGGCCTCTCCGCGCCCGGCTACTGTTCAAATGAACAGTAGCTAGAGTGCTTCAATCCGCACCATCGCTCGGCGATCGAACGGTCCACGCGGCATCTCTACGGCACATTTGCAAAAACACCCCTCACAAATCCAAATCTTGCTCCGCAGTCCCCGACTTCTCGAAGAGATTGACCTATTTGCTATTGCACGAAAAGTCAGGGACCTCGCTGAAAAACTGCCCACAATACCCCCCCCCCCTCCCCCTCTCTCCCGCGCGACGCTGGAGCTCGCCGCTGTCGCCGATGCGCATCGCCGCCACTCCGCACCTCCCCGCTCAGATCGACGCACGCGGGGAGCTCCGCCGTCCCCTCCTCTCCCTCCTCGTCGAGATTCGCTTACCGGAACGCCGCGTGCGTGCCGGAATCGCCACCGCTATGCGCGCTGTCCGCCGCCGCGTTCACACGTCGCCGTCGACGCTCCGGCAACGCAAAAGCAGCGGCGGTGGCGCTTCCGGCCGCCGCGCGTCCACGCGCGTCCAGCCGCGCGTTCCAGCTCGCGCTGGTTCGACGCCGGCGTGGTCGCCGCCGCCGCGGCAGGTCCGGCCATTGTGACGTCGTCACGACGTCACAGTGGGCCCGGGATGTTAGTTTTTTTCTTTTCTGATTTTTTTTAAAAAAAATACTAGAATCCTGACAGGTGGGCCCAACTTATTTAAACAGTTTTCAAAAATTGCTAAATGCTGCAAAATCAATAACTTAAAATATATCCACCAGACAAATATAAAAAATATATCAAAATGATCATAAAAAAATGCTGATTATTTATGTCATATGATCAAAATTCAAGTTTGAATATTTTAGATTTAAAAATGCCCTTCAAAGCTGATCATTTCGTAAACGTTAAAAGAACTCAAATCTGAATAAGTTCCCAATTTGAACAATATTCCAAATCTGTGCAATTTTTAAATGTGGATATTTCCAAATTTAAATTTTACTACACGGGCGGGAAAAATATGCCAAATATATCAACATGAACACAAAAATGAACGTTGCTTACTTATGGCATATGATCAAATTCCAAATTTAAATATTTTAAAATTTAATATACATTTCAAATCTAAGCATTTAATAAACCCAAAAAAGAATTCAAAAATGACAAATATATCAACATGAACTCAAAAAAAAAGATGGCTATTTATGCCGTACAATCAAATTCCATATTTGAATATTCTAAAATTTTGCATGCCTTTCAAATCTGAGCATTTAATAAAGGTAAACACAATTCAAATATGAATAACTTCCCAATTTTACCAATCGCCTGCAGCGGCGCACGTAAGCTTTCTTTGCATTTCAATAATTTCCAAATCTGCGCAATTTTAAAATGTGGACATTTTCAAATTTAAATTTTACTACACGGGCGGGAAAAATATGACAAATATATCAACATGAACACAAAAATGAACGTTGCTTACTTATGGCATATGATCAAATTCCAAATTTAAATATTTTAAAATTTAAAATACATTTCAAATCTGAGCATTTGATAAACGTAAAAAAGAATTCGAATATGACAAATATATCAACATGAATAAAAAAAAAAGATGGCTATTTACGCCGTACGATCAAATTCCATATTTGAATATTCTAAAATTTTGCATGCCTTTCAAATCTGAGCATTTAATAAACGTAAACATAATTCAAATATGAATAACTTCCCAATTTTACCAATCGTCGCTGGCGAAGCTCCAGCAACCCAACCGCAGCGGCGCAGACGCTTGCGGGTGGCCCGCCTCCGCGCGCATCCCACGCGCTGAGCCACGCGCTCCAAATCGCGCGGGTGCGACGCCGGCGTCATTGGCACGGCCGTGGTGGCCATTACTGACTTCATCATGACGTCGCAATGGCCCCACCTGTCAGTTTTCTTCGTTTTACAAACAATTCCAGAAAATACTACAAACTCCTGACATGTGCGACCTATCTTTCCAAACAAATTCCATAAAATAATAAATATTTTAAAATCAATAGCTTCAAATACAAACCCATTTGAACACTTCATTTTGTTAAATATTTGAAATACGGTAAAATACATCAAAATGCTCATAAAAAAATTGTAACAAATTTGTACACTCCAAATTGCTAAAAAACAGAAATTCGAAAACTCTAAAATACTTCAGCGTGCTCACAATTCAATTTGCCAAATATTTTGAACTACGCTAAAATATATCAAAAAGCTCACAAAAAATAAATGCAACACAATTGAACATTTCAATTTGCTAAAAAAATTAAGATACTCTAAAATACATCAAGATAATCTAAATGTAATTGAGTCAAATTTGATAAATGCTCACATATTCCATCCTCCCTAAATATGGATTTGAAATAAATATTTATGGCACCTGTTTTCGAAAACAAATTCCAAAAAATAATAAATGTTTTAGAACAAATAGCTTTAAATACAAACTTATTTGTATAAATCAATTTCCTCAATATTTCAAAATACGCTAAAATACATCGAAATGCTCAGGAAAAAAATTTGTTACAAATTTGAACACTCCAATTTGCTATTTTTTTTTGAAAACTCTAAAATATATCTGCGTGCTCACATTTCAATTTGCTAAATATTTAGAACTACGGTCAAATATATCAAAAAACTCAAAAAAATAATAATGCAACACATTTCAACATTACAACTTGCTAAAAAATTTGAGATAGTCTAAAATATATCAAAATAATCTAAATGTATTCCCCCTGATTACATAGAGTCAAATTTGATGAACGCTCACATATTGCATCCTCACTACTTATCAAGTTCAAATAAATATTTACGGTAAAATACAACCATATCTAAACATTCCAATTTGCTACATATATCTGAAGATACTCGAAATGACAAAATGTTTTTTTTTCGTTACGTGCTTTCATTTTTTCTATTCTCTTATCTTTTTCTTTGCCTTCTCCCATTGTCACCAAACTTAAATATTTACTGATAATCCGTCTACCTACAAATTTCACATTTCAAACACACGAGTCGCCGCACCATATTCATCTACTATTATTTACAATTAGTCATCTGCATGCTCGTCTTACCTTTGCCCTGTCCTGCCATATTCCTAAAAATTGTGGTTCTTCGTATTTCTGAAAAATGGTGGTTCTTCTTTTTATAACATTAACTCGTAGAACAAGTTATAAACATAATACACGCAAATTTCAGTAATCTAAATTTGGAGATCAACTATAATCACCTTGAACATGAAATGGGGAAATGATGTTGAACATAAGTACATAATTGCCAATAATAGTACCATTAGCAGGTATTTTACTCTACGGTTGCTCTATTCGCTTGTTTTCAATGCTATGCCTAAACTTCGTCAAATAACTTCGCCCACCTAACAAAAAAAAAATCAAATTTCCACCCCCATATAGCACAGATAGAAGGGGAGCAACCGGAAGGGGGAGAGATATAATCTGGAGGTCAACTGCAGGCTGACTTTATAAATCTACCTACAAGAAAATCATCAAGCATCCCATGATCATAAATCAAAAATGCCTATTCACTCCATAAATTAACTAAGTACTCTCCCTACAAAATTAAACCAAATAATGGACTCACGATCTTCCATGGAATTAATTGTTGTGAATACGGCACCTAGGGTTCACCCTAGGTCGCTCGAGGTAGACCCGACTCGATGGAGTACGTGCGTCCTTCTTGCTTGGTCTGCAACGTTGCCATGAGGAATTTTTGTACACCACCTGCTGAAGCCCGCATCGGAGGTCCGATGCCCCGCTCGATACGATGCACAGGTCGAAGTACTAGTCCGACCGGCCGCATCGTGTGTGTCGTTGCCGCTCGCCGCATCGTCTCCTTCGTACCACCTCAATCCCCTCTTTTGCTTTTTTTTTCTCTCGATCTGAAACAAATCGTGGGTACCAGCGAGAAGTCCGGTTGTTCGGAGAGACTCTGAGTTGGTCTCTCGGCCACTCGGATTCTTTTCGGTCTGAACGGTCCAATAACCAAGTTACTGGATTTGACGGATTTCCTTGGCCCAATTCACCCCCAAAAGGCCTATTCAATGGGCAGAGTAGCGTCTCAATGGACAAGAGGCCCAGGTCGGGATAGGAAATGCATCGAACGGCCAGAAATACCCAGATGACGCGATCGATCGGACGGCTGAAATTGCTCAGGGATAACTGGGCCAGTGTGGGATTGCACGAGAATCCAGCGGCCAAAAATGTGGAAAGAGGCAGATCGGACGGCCAAAAATGTCCAGATCGTGAGAATAGCGTGGGAGCCTGGGAGGCCTCCTATATGGTCAGTTATGATGTCCCTAATTAATAAGACCCACATAAGTCTCAAATCTTTTTTTCTTGTTCCAACCGGACCAACCATCAACTACAAAGGCGTCATTCCCACCTTGTTCAGCAATGCAATCTCTAAATAGATAACAACACACACAAAATGGTTTGTGAGCCTTCTCACTATATTTTAGCTAACCACCATAGTCTTTAAACCATGCATCTGCAATGAGCTTTTGGGGATATTTAAATCCAAGCTGTGGTCTGTAAGGTCCTCTAGTTAAATATATTTGCCTTATCTCATCTTGTTTCCTAGTATTCCTAGTGTGCTCTGGAATCCTTTTTTCGATTGGTTGAATCATACGGAAGTTCATCCAAGGTAATCTCTCGCAGGAGACAAGCAGAACTTGATGAATTATCTTGCCCAATTGCAGGCTTAGACTATTAGACGTCCCTACGTCAACATCTGCTCGTTTTCTTCTCAACACAAATCGATCCATGGCCTAGGAAAATCAGGAAAATACAAACAATTTAGATTTTGGTGACTACAGATGACTAACTAAGCCTAAAATAAATGTCTGCACAGTTTAGAATTTTGAATTGATTTTTGAAGTATACAGTACCGTGGTATGTGGTTCCGATGGGCTGTCGTCCTTGTCTCGTTGCATCGGTTTTTTTTTTTGTGTGTGTAAAGAACAATATAGACGCAGACACTTATATACACGCGATGTGCTCGCAAGATCTCAAAAAACAGGGAGATGAGTGAAAATATTGGGTTCACAACCGTGCGTCGTCGTACGGTTGTGTCGTAGGGATTATGAAATCGATAATCAGGCACGTACGCGAGGGATGGCACACGATCAAGCGAATGTTCCGTGGCAGACACGATTTAGCATGGGCCAAATTGCTTTTTCTCAAGCCCATCACGCATGAATCCTTAATGTCCTTCTTGAAGGCGTCATTCTTGGATAACCTTTTTGACAGTCCGGGTGTGGCATATGGTGGTGGTAGTTCCTGCTGCTATGCTGATTGTTCGGCGGGGTTTTTTTCTTTTCTTTATTTTTCTTTTGGCTGTGTGCATCCTTAATGTCTTTTTAACATTATGTTGTTGCAGAGGCTGGATGTAATTGATATCTGCTTGGTATTAATATATTTCCTTTATCAAAAAAAAATCACGCATGAATCCTGTGCAGGACTGCAGGCAAACTTAGATGCGGTCAGACTGAATTTTGGGCTGGGGTCAGACTCGAATTTTACATGGGCTTCATCATTTCTTGGGCCGCAATGTTGTCAGCTGGGAGATTGCGCCGCTAACGGGAGCAACGGGTGCTAAATATCGTATCCGTATAGTTTCCCACCGCTGTAGTAGCAGCAGCAGCAGCACATCCTGATCTGAGTACTCTCCTACTATGCCCATCAGCTATAAGCGTCAGAGACCCTGTTGGCCAGCTCAGGGCCCAAGAGTACCCAACCGCATAGCGCTGTAGCACGGTCTCATCCGACTTTTCTAGCCAATCTTCGCTCCCAGTTGCACATTTGCGGTATTCCACGTTATGAGCTGCTATTGGGTTGTGCCGCGGAATGCAACTATCGTCTATCGGGTGGTTCAGATGTAGGGGCGTAAACGGATCGGATCGGATCGGATTTTGCCTCTACCATATCCTTCACCATATTTTTTTCTCGGATTCGGATCAGATCGGATAATGAACGGTTGCGGATTCGGGGGCGGATAGATATAATCACGGATTCGGAATGGAAACGGAGCGGATTCGGGGCGGAAAGAAAATTAGTCGGATCGGTATGCGCAATGTACATCATCAATCCACATAACCAAAAACAATAGCTCAACAACGTAATAATCTAACAAAGTTGTACTCTATTAGTTTAGACAAATAGAACTAACTACAAATTGTGCTCCACAAATGAACTTCACAACTCAATAACTACAAATTGTGCTCTATTAGTTTAGACATTTCGGTAGAAAATCGGATTATTCGGATTATAACCATCGGATAATCCTAATTAATATTCGGATAATCTATATTCGGATGCTATTTCACATACCATATCCTATACCGTATCCGGGTGTTCAGTTCGGAATCGGATATCCTTATCCGGCAGATTCTTCGGAACCAGATATGGATTCTTTAAAACGGATTCGGCGACGGATTTGGTACGGAAATTATCCTATCCGTTTACACCCTATTCAGATGCCTCCGGGGAGAGGCCGGCTAGCCAGCACGCTTCAAGCACCTCACGGCCAAACCCATGAATCGACTGTTTTCAGCGAGCTATGCTCGTTCAGGTTCAAGTTGGCCGAGCGAGCGCATGCATGCCGGTGGAGCCCGCTGGCTTAGTGATACACTCTTGTATTAGCTCACCTTTTCAACTCTTCTGATCTATACAATGATTCGTGATGAGCTCTACATCAAAAAGATACACGCACAATCGATTTCACAAAATAAAATAAAAAATAACTGCAACTCTCTTATTTCATGTTTGTTTTTAGATATTTTTTGTTGAATTCATCACACATGATCTACCTTTTGAGATTCCTCTAAGCATTAGCTCCATCTCGTTGTTTCACACAATTTGAGTTATTTATCTCCGTAGTGTTATTGCGTATGTTTGAATGTGTTCGCGCGTCCATCGAATTTATTCGTCCTATCACTCTATCTGGCACACTTTCTCTCAATAATTTTATTTTCAAAATTCACTTGAACAATTGTATTATTTCGTCGTTCCACACAACTTCAATCGTACAATGTTGGAAGTTTTCTATTTCAAGGGTGTGGTCACGGGTTTAATTCTTGGCCTTTCCACTTAATTTTTTCTCTCATGAAAGGTCTTGAACTACTTGTACCGTTGGCCCAGTTTACATTAAAAACGCCAATTGGACCATGGTTTGGTCGGTTCCGACCGGTTCACTCACGCACCAATAACACATTATAAAACTAGGGCATGCGCCAGTTTCGATTTTTTCCGGTTGAACCAATGGTCTGGTCAGTTTTTTTTCAAATATGCTTCAATGTTGAAAGTTTTGTATTTCAAGGGTCATAGAAAAATTGTTTATTACTAGTTATTTGCAAGTGTGATGATGTAAACACAAATATGAGCTACGTTCACCACGTTAAGATGAGTGAGAACAACCATCGTGATGCACACGACCAAACACCGGACTTTGCGTCGCGGCAACACAAATCTCTCACGCGTACAACCAAACACTAGACCTACGTTTCAACTCTATAAAAGCAACCAGGCAAAATGCACAACGTGACTCGTCTGGAAAATCATGAAAGCTCATATCCAAACACGCCCTAGCAATTTGCACTACACTGCAAAGCGCTACTCCATGATTCCACATTTCCACTTTTGATTTGTCGCTCTCGCAGCTCGGCAGCCAGTGGCATGCGCGTGGTCGGTGTGGAGTGTGGAGATTCTCCTTCTATGGAACAGATGCACTAACCAATTATTCCAAAAGTTCGAACTGATGGAAATGACTAGACTTTATATTTTAGCACTCTCCCTCACGTCTAGGCTGGACAAACGGGAAGATCTTAGACGTGGGATAGATAGGAGGCCGCAACTATTTTTTATATTAAATAGCACGTTAGCCAGGTCTTGAACTTGAAACCACCTGGCTCTGATACCATATTAAACAGATGCACTAGCCAATTATCTCAAAAGTCTGAACTGATGAAAAGGGGCTAGGATTTATATTTTTAATTTTAACACCTTCCACGACTAGCTGTCTGTTTGGCCGGCATAAGAGCATCTCCACCGGCTCCCTCCAAATCGGTGTCCGGCATCCTCGAATTGAGACCCAATTGGAGGGTGCCGGACATATGTCCGGTCAATTGGGGGTGCAGCCCACAGCGGCGCACCCCAAACAAAAAAAACTTAAACAAATTTAGACAAATTTAAACGGTTTTCAAATTTCATTCATACATATTACAAAAAGTTTGAATGAAATTTGATAAACCTAACCCTAACCCTCGTTGGTGGTGTCCAACCAGTCGTCGTCGCCGCCGTTGTCGTCGTCGAGCACAACGTAGGCAGAGGAGGAGGAGCCGACGCGGCTGGTGGACGCACCGTCTTGGCGGCGCGGTGCACGACTGCAGGAGGCGCCACCGGAGGAGGACGAGGCCGCCGTTGCCACCGAGGTGGCAATCGTGGCCATGTATCTGGGGCTGTCGTGCTCGATGGTGTTCACCGAGTCTGTGAGCGCCGCCAGGAACCCCGGCGTGTCACCGTCGTGCTCGTTCCGCAGCTAGGACGGCACGTCGTACCCGTACGGGATCGTCTCCACCGGAGGCGGCGTCCTGCGGCGTAGGTGCAGGCGGCCGCGCGTTGGGGATTGGGCCTGGGGTGGAGTGCGGTCGCGGATGACGATGTCGCCGCCTCCACGACACGGCGGCGATGGCCGCTCCTCCTTCACCCTGGCGAAGCGGGGTGGCGCGCGGCGCTGCTGGTTATCTCGGAGACCGCCCGGCGACTGCGCGGGGACATTAACGCTGGCGGAACGGCCTCCTGCACGTCTCATTAACACGGGCATGACAGCCTGTGTGTATGATAGGCGGGCCACCCCTGTCGGAGGCCATGTCCGCCCCATGTCTGGCACTTGGAGGCCCTCTCGGGGTGCCGGACATGATTTCGCTCGGCCCAACCCTTTGGGGGTGCCGCTGGTGGCCGATTTTGGTGTCCGGACCCCAAAGAGCCTTTGGAGGGTGGTTTGGAGGATGCCGGTGGAGATGCTCTGACGCCGGTGCTCCAGGCCATTCAGCGCTAGCTAGTATTGTGTCGTTGTCAGTTTGTCAGGTACTCTTGGGGTTGTGGACGGGCAGGGTAACGATCCCTCCGACGGAAGCACATGCGCCATGGTGATGGGGAGAGATAGAGACAGAGTGGAGACCGGGGAGAGGGGAGGAAGAAGGGCCGTCGAAAGCGACGTGACGATAGGAGCCCAACGGTTTGGGCAGGATGACGATCGAGTGCGCGCGAGAAATCAAGAAACGACGCCCTCCGGCCCGTTCCCATGCATCATGCAATGATGCTGCGCTGCATCTGCATGCAACCCCCGGCCAGTACGCTCTACTCATCATCAACTGATCAACGGGCATCTTTATTTTGTTTCTTCGGACAGAGAGCACATGCCAGATCGGTGTGACTGATACGCCTTTGATCACTGCGCTTTCTCTCTCATGTTGTAATGCTACACAAAAGCCAGACCATATGAATCTAGCACCCAATTCGTTATCTGAGCGTGCCTTGATGCAGCGTACGTGCTTTATTCTACACAAAACCCAGACCATATGAATCTAGCACCCAATTCTTTATCACATTGTTCCATCTCACATGTCCCAGTTAAGCTCGAAGAAATGCCGCGATGGGTGAAGAGTGATGGGCTGCCGGCGTATATAGCCATGCATGGACAGCTAATTAAGTGTACGCGCGCGACGCATATATAGATGTAAACTTGTTTGTAAGTCACATGATTATATAAAAAAGGCAAGATCGTAAGGATATATGTATTGAGCCGAAACTACATATTTAATTGGTATATTAGAGCCCGATACAATCGTATGATGGCGGTCGTTCGGCTTATCTTCAATTGGGGGTGGCTGGCAACAGTCTAATAGATTACAAGATGCATAGGAGACTTTTGTGTCTCTTTTTTCGTTGGCTGATTCGTGTTGCTACCTTGAGTGATCCGTGATTTGTAACCTTTAAACTTGAAACTATGCAATAAAAAAGGTTGTATGCATCAATTTGATGCAGAGGGCAGAGATATATCCCCTAAAAACTTTGAACACGCCTCCCGAAACATTAGCACCGTCATGGGCTCATCCGGCAACTCCCCCGTGCCCGAGACCTGCGGTGCCCTCATCTCTGCCTCGACTGCGTCCCTCAGGGCCATCACTACTCCCACATCTCCTTTGCGGGATCATCACCGCGTGGCTCACACGCACAAACTTTTTGCTTTCAAAAGATCATGTCGTGCTGGTTCTATGCAGCACCAATGACTATCGCAATGACTCCCAGACAGAACAACGAAGGAAAGAGCGTGCGAGTGGTCCTAACCTCGATAGACTCGGTGGTACCTCCAAGATCAATCCATCCTCGTCATTCTCTGTCCTCGATGACGGAGGAAGTGTTCGCCCAGCTCACGCGGCAAGACTCGACTGCGTGGTGTGTCCTCTCTCCACCCATTTTTGCGGTGGTGAACCGCGACAACAACATCCAGATCCGCACACAGCTGAGCCTCTTTCGGCGAAATGACTTCTCATCAGCGAAATACTACCACAAGATGATGCTTGCTAACACCATGGCCAAAATAGGTCAGCCCTGCAGGATGATAAGGTGATCGAAACATGCATGCTCGCTGACACCGCACCAGAGTATGACAACATCTTCTGCATCACAGTCCTCAACAACACATGGGTTGTTTCCCTCAGCATGTTCTATTCCTACCTGGTTACGCATGAGGCGCGCAACCCGATTGAACCTTGGGGGTGGGGGGGCTTTGGGGGTGCCGGTGGAGGTGCTCTTTTTTATAATGGGAATATATTAATACCAATCAGATATCAATTACACCTGGTCTCAACAACATAATGTCAAGAGACTGCCGAGACATTTAGGATGCACACATCTAAAAGAAAAAAAAACCACCGAACATATCACCGAAGCAGCAGAGACACTACCACCACGTGAGGCCGGCACACCCGGACTGCAAAAATGGTTGTCCAAGAACGATGCCTGCAATAAGTGAACCGTGCACAACTATTGTCGTCACTTGATCATATATCATGAGTTTTCATCGTGAAGAAAGTCTGACTAACTACAGACAATGTCTTCAATAAGGAGACGAACACAGATATCCGTCATTGCCTGGTACAACTAGTGAAGGCAAAACCTATGGTTTTCACCTCGGAAGTTGAGAGCTTGTGCCTAGAGAGCACCACCAAGAAGAAAATCCTTCTGTGTTACCGCCCCCGCTTGCCTAGACTGCTGCAAAACACCGATCATTCAGTTCACGGTCTTCACCACATCCAAACTCGCCTTCATCATGACTTGTAATTTTAAACTCGACATGAGCCATCAAGATCCATTGGTCATCCGGATAAACCATGTTAAAATTTCCCATTATTGTCAGTACCATGGTAATCGCAGCTAATATACAGTAGATCGTACCACAAATTATCCCATCAGGTAGCGCTGATGCTCTCAACAAGGAACGAGATGGCGTGGAAGCAGGCCGCATGTACCCAATCAGGCCGGCCTGACCTGGTCTGACCATTGGCCGGAGGAGGCGTGGACTCGTACTCCAGTACGCACTGTTCACGTAGAGAAAGAGAGAGAGAGAGAGCACCATAGCAGTCGGGGAAGTAGGACATGGGAGAGGGGCCAAGCGGCCAGCAGGCCATGGCTGCTTGTGCTTCATCTGTAGGTACGCCTTTCTGCTGTCCATGCTGCGCCTGCATTCTAGCTGCTCGTCTTGTGCTGCGAGGTCCAGTCCACCATGCCTACAGCAGCTAGCATTGCATCAAAGAACGCTACGCATGCATGTGATCAGTGGGTGTCTGGCGCGTGGTATTACTTGCTCGATCCATCACAGATTCACAGGCCGTTCCCTGATCATTGATACTAGTAAAGTCCTTTACATAGAGATCGAACTAATTAACAGCGACCACACCTTTACATTGCCTTTTCGCTCCATGGTAGGATCACTTGATTGTCCACTCTTTAATGTGATGGCCGTACCCTAATTAACCTCCGTAGTACATATCTCGCGCCAAGTACTTAACCAATAAGCACACTAATTATAGCTCAATCTTCGTGCGGTACCGTACGGTTCACATATATACCCGCCTTTCTACAAAACAATCAAGCTGGCACACGGCCATATGCCATTATATTATGTCGCTAGCGCTAGTTATTACGTACGGTGATCTTTATATATATGCGCTGCTGATCAATCAATTGATCTATGGTACAGGGAATTTGAAGAGATGAGCAAGAACATGCATTCAAGCAGCTAGCTACTCGATCCCAGATAGTGCTCCCATAAATAGATTAGGTTGCCACAGCACTCAGGAGCAATGCAGTTAATCTGCAGCATAAGCATTATTAAGCAGTGATAGCCAGCACCGTGGCTCTTACACGTACGGTCGACCGATGTGGTGTTTGTTTTGCAAAAGAAGCTGCTGCGCTTATCGACGGAGGAGCTTCATGGGAATGGAAAGCGTACTGAACAAGCGGCATGTTCTATGATAACAAAAGGCTGCTCCGGTTGGCCTCCTCTTTGGATGGCCTCCCGTCAGATGGATTAAGCTTTTCCTCGTTGCCACCGCCCATGCATACTCCTAGCTACTCGATGTTCTCGATCTAGTACGTAGAACGCGAATTATTTGCAACTAGTGGGTATGCCTAATTGTTCTCAGTTGCAGGTCCTATCTCTAGGCCTGGCTATAGCTCTACCGCCCAACTAGTGTGGAGAGGAAAAGATTAAACATCATGATGCATGTGTCAGCTGTGGAATTAGAAGCCTCTGCGGATCTGAAAGATGCCATGCATGCGTCCTTCTGCTGCGCTCACTATACCGATTTCAGGGCGACATTAAATGATCAACACCTTCTGCATGCATGCACGCACGTACAGAGCTGTAACAGAATGCACTGACGAAGTGAGCAAGTGACGATCGATAGATGTTGCGCGAAAAAAGTTCATTCTAAACCTTGTTAAATCGAACCAACTCCAATACCGGTCGTTGGCACGCTGAACTATTAGGTCCTGGTAGTCTTAATTGAAACTTGGACCCGATTTTCGGGATAGAAAAATAATACCCCAAATTTCTACTCTCACTGATTTCATTGGCTAACTTGTCATATGTATTTTCTACCTCTATTCCATCTCCCTCTCTTCGAGTACTAGTGCGCGGTGACGAGAGCAACCCGACCATGAAGCTCCGCCGTCGTGGCCGCGGATGCACTCACCTCTTTCTCGCCGGTGACACCATGGGCACAGCGCGGGAATGGTGGGCAACATGGGCGGCAGCAGCTCACGGCTAGCACCAGCGCATGGCGGCGAGGTGGGTCACAACGCAATTTAGGTCGTAGTGTGTTCGTCGATCGAGTAAATGAGGCATGAAACTACTGCGGAACTGTATCAGTATCGCTGATCCTATTTTGGCCAAGAGTTAACCACCGGTTGATATGAGAGCGCATGCATTAACCAGTTTGTCGACATGAATGTGAGCAGTGCCATGCCATCTATCCAGCTCAGTCCCTCTCTCTCTCTCTCTTGATCTTTCTGGGACCACCACTCGCCACCCGGTCATCTTTCTTGCTCTCTATCTCTCTCAATCATATCGCAAGCTAGCAATGGGTGTAGAGTAGTCACTGCTTGAAGTTTTAGTTGATCTAACTTACCATCAATTTCCCCCGCAAAAAAAAAACTTACCATCAAATTGACTAATAACGAGACAAATGTCATGAAGAATATACCATTATTGGAAGATACTTACATATGAGTTCGTTCAAAGATATAATTTTTAAAGCACATAACCTACGTTCTACGTCTTACAAAATGATGATAGAAGTTGAAACTCGAAATACATGTGCGCTATATGTAATTGTGGACGGAGGGAATACATAGAAATAAATCCAGATTCAAGATCTAATTGGGGCTTTAAAGTCATGTGTTCCCTGCTGCAAAAGACTCCATGCAAAAAAGCTTAGACAATATTGATCCAAACATGCATGTAGGACTGGAGTATGTGTGAATGCGTGCGTCTGCACAAAGCTGAGGCCTGAGGCCTGAGGGATATGTACCGTGTGAGAGTGCGTGCATGCGTGACCTGCATGCATGCACTCACGCACGCACACGCGCTTGATCGAGATTACTCCTAGTCGTCGTATCATGCGGGAGCTCTTGTTTAGCGCTTTTAGCGTCCGTTTACAAGCGTTAATGGGCTTGGCCCAGGTACTGTTTTACTCCATTCGCTATGTCCTTCGTTCTGGTTCGTCTGCCGAGCTAAAAACCAGAAAGTGTCCAGTTTCGCTAAAAAAAAGGAAACGGTTTGTTTTTTTCTATCATATTAGGTTATTCTGTTAATCTGAATTTTTTGGTAAAATAAAAAAATTCACTGATTTAAAAAAGGTTCATGGATTTAAAAATATTCGTGAATTCAAATAAAATGTTATGATTTCAAAAACTATTCACGCATGAATTTAATTTTTTTAATGAATTCTTAAAAATATTCACGATTTTAAAAACTATTCACTCATGAGTATTAAAAAGGTTTGCGAATTTGATAGGAATGCTCAAGGATTTAAAAACGATTCATGCATGAATTTAAAATTGTTCAAGAATTTGAAAAAAGATCAAGAATTTAAAAAACTATTCACACGTGAATTTTACAACTGTTCGTGAATTTAAAAGATGTACAAGCATGAATTTTAAAATGTTCATGACTTTCAAAAATGCCACGAATTTTAAAAACTATTCACGCAAGAACTTTAAAAATGCTCGTGGATTTGAAAAAATGTTTACAGATTTAGAAAACTTTTCACGTGTGAATTTTAAAAAATTGGGAGTTTGAAAAAACAGACGGATTTAAGAAACAGAAAAGCTTAAATTTTAAAAATGTACGTGGGCCTGCTGGGCCACGCAACTAATGACGCGTAACACACGTTCGTTGGGAACCCCAAGAGGAAGGTATGAAGCAGTACTGTAGCAGTTTTCTCTTGAGAACCAAAGCAAGCTTATCAATCCAGTAGGAGTTGGAAGAGTTTCAACACAGTGTCAATCTACTCTGGTGCGCACAACACAATCAAACTATTTTGCCCCAACGAAACAGGAACGTTGTCAATCTCCCTGGCTTGCTGAAAACAAAGGATTAAATGTATGGTGTGGAAAATAAATGTAGATGCAAAAATAAACAGCGAGCAAATGATGGTGGGAAACAATGGAAACGGTGTTTTTATCAGGGTAAAAGAATCGACCGGGGTCCACAGTTCACTAGTGGTGTCTCTCCATAAAGCAGATAAACATACATGCTGAGTAAACAAATTACAGATGGGTAATTAACAAATTGCACGGGCATGACAATGCTATCATGACAAGCTAAAGTTCAATGTAATAAACAAATTACAACAAAATACATAAACTGCTTGCTAGCTGCATCTATGACTAATAATCCACCCAAACATAACTATCCGTGTCTCCTTAAAGTATGAAGTTGCAAGAAACAGATAACTGCAATAAGAAAAGTGTGCAATGTAAACAATACAAATGACACGTAGACATAGCACCGTTGTTTTCTCCCTAGTGGCAACAAAACATCGAGAGTCTTAGTCGTTTATGTCATCTCAAGCCCAGACAACTGGAGGCATGAACCTACTATCTAGCATAAATACCCCTCTTGGAGATACTAGCAACTACTTGGCCAAATCAACCACTAGCATCGGAGAGCATGCAAGATCATAAATAAAACATATAGATAAATAGATGAACAAACTTGATCATAACTTCACAATTCATCGGATCCCATCAAACACAATATGTAGCATTACATAAAGATGATCTTAATCATGTTAGGCAGCTCACAAGATCTAAACATGGTAGCACAAGGAGAAGAGACAACCATGTAGCTACTGCTATGGACCCGTAGTCCAATAGTAGACTACTCACGCATCACTCCGGAGGCAGGCATGGTGTTATAGAGCCCTCCGGTGATGATCTACCCCTCCGACAGGGTGACGGGAAGAGTTTCAGAACCCTCCTGAACTAGGGTTGGCGACGGCGGCGGCCATGGAACATTTCGTGGAATTGTGTTCGGGTATTTAGGGTTTTCGGGGACGAGGAAATATATAGCCGAAGAGGCGGCGCCGGAGGAGCACCAGGGAGCCCACATGGCCTTGGGGCACAGACCACCTCCTGGCCGCACCGTGGGGCCACCTGCTCCACTGGTGGGTCCCCTAGACCCCTCCTTCGGGCAGTGTCTTGGTTCCTTCGCAAAAATAAACCCCGTAAATTTTCAGGTCTTTTGGAGAATATTTCCTGACTGGGATCTCTGAAATAAAAGGACAGCAGAAAACAGGAACTGACTGGGTATCTTGTTAATAGGTTAGTCGCAAAAAATGCATTAAAATGATATAAAACTATTATAAAAACATGTAGTATTTGTTACAAAACTATCATGGAACATCAAAAAATATAGATATGTTTGAGACGTATCACCCATGTCTTATTATTATTTTCAATTATTTGATTATTTTTCAAATTGTTATATATTAAATTAAATTGTTATGGAGCTGGCCAAATATATTTTTAAGCCAAATTAATTTATAACATGGACTTTCTTTTATAAAACTGCATCCACATACATTAATGCCTCGCAATATTACATTTACTACAATGAGCATGTAGTCATCGTCATTGTTCTCATCAGCGACTGCCTTCGATGCTCCAACAATTTTAGCCTTGGGTCTGATCTGCGCTCCTTTATAAGGAGGTACGAAGTCATTATCACTGTTCTCATCAGCGACTGCCTTCGATGCTCCAACACTCTTAGCCTTGGGTCTGACATGTGCTCGTTTAGGAGGCATGAAGTCATCATCACTAGCCTCATCAGCGATTGACTTCGATGATCCAACACTCCAATTTTTGGGTCCGATCTTTACTTCAATAGCCCTCTTGATGTCATTAGTGTATTAAGTTGTCCCGGATGGCCCTTAGGTGGTTCACCCCACAATATCGTCATCCACCCGAAGTCATGGATCTTTTTGTTGCTTAACTATGAGTTGTCAAGGTAATGCTGCACATAAATAATATAGATTAAACATTAGAACTATATATATGACACTACCTTCTATAACAGAATTTAAATCTTAATATTAATTAAATTTACGAGCATATTCCTATGGCAAGAAAAAGATTTTTCTCGACTGAGGTCTGATAGGAAAGTTATGAAGGCCCGCCTCAATAATTTTGAGACCATTCACTCTATTCGACCTGCTACGCAACCTCAGAAGTTTTTTGCGTATTTCCTCTGGGTTTCTCTCCAGGAGACGATCTCTTCGGAAATACTCATTTAACTGAGTGAGATGGCTATTGATACTAATTAATTCGTCAAAGGACACCGTTGGAATCCCACTTCTCCTATCACCCTGCTTCATTTTTAAAGCATCGTACACAAGCAAATGAGATATCATACCGGTAAAAATACAATCACAAGGATCAACATACATGTTTCCAATAATGAGCTAGCCAAAACAACAGACACCGATCGATTATCCAACATGTGGGTCAGTGATTTTATATATAGGTCCGGGACATAAATATACTAGTTGCGTGGCAGAATAGTCTAACACCACCGATAAATTACCAACTAGTGGCGTGGTATATGTGCACCACACCACTAGCAAATTTCGTCGGGGAGTCTGTCAGGTCCCACTTACCAATGGCGTGGGTCTATTGTGCCATGCCACTGGTAATGCATTAAGTAGTGGAGGGGTAAGTTAGCCACACCACTGTTATTTTCTTTCACCTGGTCCAGAATACCAGTGGCTTGTTACCATAGTGACCTGCCACTGGTATACTTCCACCTATAAGGCTATCCTTGTAAGAAAGAGTTATGTCTTCTAAAGATGATACGCCTGAGTATTAAGAAACTATCCAAACCACTCTTGACAGTACATATAGGAAATTACTAAGTTGAAATCTTGACAAGTAACAGAGTCTAGACATGCTGAAATTTATTCTACTCATTGTAATACTAAAAGAAACATGTTCATGTTAACGAGGAAATTAAAATTTTGAGTATTAGTAAACCTTTTATTGAAAAATTGCTTGCTAATTAAGAAAAATGAGATTGGAAAGGTCTCAACTTTAACTAGAAGGAGTCCCATAATTTTGGAGAGTGATTAATCTTCTTGCAAAAAATGCCGAAAGTGAGTTTTAATAGGTTAAAACTTTGAATGGTACTGCTCCCACTATTTTTATTCACAAAGAATTTTATTATGATGATTGCACTCTTACTGAATTCATTAAGTTATTACCTGCGGTTGTTAACTCTTCTGGTGCTCATAAACAAAACATCGCTTTCATTAAACATATTACAAAAGCGCTTATTAAATCTAGAGAGGAGAACCTTGAACAAGAGGCTACAATTCCTAGAAAACTACACGATGGTTGGGAACCTACTATTAATATAAAGATAAACATTCATGTCAACCTCTGAAGTTCTTGGTGTATTTCCTCTGGGTTTCTCTCCAGGAGCCGATCTCTTTGAAAATACATATTTAACTGTGTGAGGTCGCTATTGCTACTAATTAATTCGTCAAAGGACACCGTTGGAATCCCACTTCTCCTATCACCCTACTTCATTTTTATAGCACCGTACACAAGTAAATGAGATATTACACCGGTAAAAATACGATCACAAGGTTCTAATACTGAGCCAGCCAAACCAACATACACAGATTATGCAACATGTGGGTAAGGGGTTTTATATAAAGGACCGGGACAGAATATACTAGTTGCATGGCACAATAGTCTAACGCCACTAGTAAATTACCTAGCAAATTTCATCGGGTTAGCCTATTAGGTCCCACTTACCAATGGTGTGGGATTATTGTGCCATGCCACTCGTAATGCATTAGTAGTGGCGGGGTTCATGCCAGTGCTATTTTGTTTCACCTGGTCCCATAATATTAATACCAGTGGTGTGTCTCCATAGTGACCCGCCACTGGTATACTTCCACCTATAAGAACTTTCCTTGTAGTGAAGAGTTATGTATTCTAAAGATGATACACCTAAGTATCTAAAAACTATCCAAACCAATCTTGACAATACATATAGGAAATTGCTAAGTTGAAATCTTGACAAGAAACAATGTCTATACATGCTGGAATTTATTCTACTCATTGTAATACTAAAATTCTAAAAAATATATGTTCATGTTATTGCGGAAATTAAAATTTGAGTATTAGTGAACGTTTTATGGAACAATTGCTTGCTAGTTAAGAAAAAATGAGATTGGAAAGGTCTCAACTTTAACTAGAAAATTATGAATGTAATACTCTATGTGATTTTGGTGGTAGTGTTTATTCCACCATGCCTAAATATTTATATGATGTTTTTTTATCTTAAAACTATGTCTGAACGCTCTCTGAATTTGCACCTTATTGATTCTACTATTAATTAAGGATGACAATTTTATCCATGGAGCCGGGTATCCATGGATATCCGACCCGGTGGATGAGGGTTTGGAGGGCAGTATATCCTCTAACTAATGGGTTGGGCACGGGCAAAGATTTTCCTCCACCGATATCCAATAGATACCCGACTGACATGTGGGACCCAAATGCCAGTGAGTTATGTTTTTTTTCCAGTCCCGTCTCTTAATATTCTTGAGGCCCAACTCACCCAATGACCCAAAGTCACGTAATTACTAATTTATTTTAATTATTCATTCTTGTGATATCTAACTTTGCTAAGCTTTGGTGTCTTATTCAATTGTAGGATGCCAACGAATCCATTGTCACTGAAGAATGAGGCTCAAATAATCAAGATTCAAGACAACATTTCTGCTATCTTTTACTATATCTTTTGATTGCATGAACTGTTGTGTTGGAAACTTGTAATAAGAAGTATTGGCTATGTTTCGTGAGACTGAGATGAGATTATGTATTTTGTGGTGTGATTTGTTTGAGATTCAACACATTTTAAGTACCTTGTGGTTGAAATATTGTTGATTTAATACTCCGATGCATTACTCGTGGATATCCATGGATATCCGGATATCCGGCGGGTTTGGATATGGGGCAACATCCATGACCATGGATATTTTCGTGGGTGGGCAATAGTGATGCTGATGGATTTGGATTTGGATCTAGTTTTGGTATATCCGCCCGAACCCGCCCCGTTGCCATCCTTACTATTAATAAACACTTGGGAAGGGTCGATGGTGTTCGTATACTTGCAAATATAATTTTGTGCATGTTAATTTCATCATTATGGGTATTAATGCAATACTTTGTGCCCTATAATACATTGTACATCTTTCTTGAAAACGGTTGGTGCAGTTATGAAATGAAGGAGGGCAGCATAAGATTTCAGTTTCCTATATGCAGAAATGTATGGAACACTTCCCAAGGAAGAAACTTAGATTACCTTCTGAATCTATTATGATCAATGTTGGGGATATTACTTATCGGGAACTTATCGATCGACCCAAGATAAGGGGTAAATCGGCCGGTTTATCGGCATAATGGCCGATTTATTGGCTGATTTATCTTATCGGTCAGACATCGGTAAGCGATAAATCGGCCGGTTTATCGGAATATCGGAAGATATCTTGAACAGTGATTATGATATCTACTTATGCTTCGAATGTTAGAGACTAGAAAACATGAAAATTGCATCATCCATGTCTAGCTAAAAGGCATTAAAGAAAACACTTATGTGCGGAAACCAGCTTAATTTACTTTTTTTCTTTGTGTGTGTGTCATTGTGGTTCTTACTACTTTAGTAACTTATGTTCAATATTTTGCTTTCAATAAAGTGCCAAGAGTAACCTTTAGTAAGTTAAAATTTGCAAGTTTTGATATTTTGATGTGGTGAAACAAAATTTATTTATGTGTTAGAAAATTCATGTCAAATCACCAGAACATGGTTAGGCCATGATAATTCCTGGACATCAAAGTTCTGCTTGTTAGCTTTCGAATGGACTGTCAATCTGAGTGACCCCCACCCCTTCGCCATCCATAAGGCATGCAAGGAACTACCTGGTCGGATGGGCCATCGACCGCCCCGTGGGGATCCTCGAGGCCTTAGGTGACAAGTCGTATTAGGACGTTTGTAGATTTTCGAAGTCTTTTGTGAAGCATAGAGTTTGCATGGTCACCGGTCTTCATGTTCCTTCCTCCATTGTTGAGTGCCTGGGCATAGATTGCTGATATAGGACGCCTATCACACCCGAAAATCCAATTATTCATATAAAAAAGGCCTCCCCAAGCCAATTTAGGCCAAATCTTATTCACAAGCCCATCCTAGAGCCTATAAAAAGGGGGCCTCATCCCACCCAACTCTAATCTCAAATCCTCCCAGCACCCATTTCAAAATTAAACTAGTGATAGATGGCGAAGTAGGGCGAGTGGCGGGTCGCCGTGAGCGTTGGCGCAACGACAGCTTGGTCGTCCAGCTGCAAGAAAATCGATGACATTGGGCAAGAAGGGAATTTTGCACATCTGCATCTATTGGTCATCTTGGCGAATGGACATGAGCCCCTGGTAGAGTTCATGGTGATGGTTAAGGTGATCGTCGACTGATTTTGACTAGGTGCTAAAAAGGCGGGGCGTCTCCTCGACCAGGCTATTTTTTTCACAATAAAAAAGGAATGTTATTTTACCTCCTCATAATTGTGTTTCTTATGTAGACCAAAAATCAACAAAAAATTCTTAAAAGCTTGATGGTACATGTCTCACTATAATCTTTGTACTTAACATAATTTATTTTGGTTTGGCTTATGCTTCTAAACCCAGGTTTTAAATTTCCTGGAGAAAAAAAGAGCACATCTGCTCAGGTGCTGAAAGTCCTGATTCTCCCTGTCAATTCCATGTTAATAGTCATCGATTGACAATTATACTGGCACGGCACGTGCTGTTAATATTGCAGGCAATCAAATTCTCATGGGACATGCTCCATTATTTTTGAACGTCTAATCTGTTTTTTAATTGAAGATATATACTCCAATTGCCATTGCCAATGATAAGCCAGAAACATTTATAGTCTATAATTAAATACCATCGAGGCAGGCGAGATCTTCATTTCACATCATGCAATTATTATCAGAAAATCCCTTGATGGTTCGACGGGTATCGTACCGGGAGGACCAGCCTAAGCTAGGAACACACAAGCTACGCCCAGTAGCTGCAGCGAAGCTGTAGCCAAGGCGTGTGAGTGATATTTGATGTATACGTATACCCGTATGGTGACAAGGACGAGCTCACATGAGCCCAACCGAGAGCGATCCATGGGCCCCCACCCCGTCTAACCTTTATAAAGCTAGCCACACACTACGTTCTACAGTACGCCCTACTTTTTTTCAGCCCTTTCTGTAGCTCGATCTCTATACTTGCAAACACTGTTTCTTCTTTCGTAAAGACAAAAGAAAATAAAAGGCAGGAAAAGAAAACCAAAACTATAGATCAAACGAAACTCCTGGGAAAGAAAAGGAACATAAGTAGAGTACGCGCGGCATAGAGGAAACTGATCGAGGCGCGCGTGATGAGAAACCGATCGAGATGACTCATTGCACTTCACTGAGAGCTACCGTTTCCACTAGCTGCTGCCTGCTGGTCGATTTCAAGGAATCTTGTAGCTAACAAGCTAGGGCAGCTCAGTCAGTCCGCTCTTCCCTTGCGGGAGGATGGAGCTGCAGCCACAAAATATTAGGCACCCCACCAACCTCACCGTCTCCATCGATCCATATTGCCGGCCATCCCCTTCTCCCAGCTCCCTGCCACATCCCATCCCTATGCCTATGCGAGCTAGGCGTGCAGAGCGCGCACCGCGCGTCAATGCATGATGGCCTAATTCCCCTCTCTCGTCGTCTCGCCTCCGTGCGAAACAAAAGCTCAAGATCGACATAGATATCCATAGGAGGAAAATAATAATACATACACGCATACATAGGTAGATCCCCAACCTATAGGCCGGCTTAGCTATAGATAGCTAGCGCACCTCTGCCGCGGCAGTGTCTATTCTCGAGCACCAGGCCAAGCTGTTGCTCTCTGCACAAGGAAGCAAGGGGGAACAAGAAGAAGGATCCAGGATCATTGGTGTCTTCGCTCCGATTGGAAGAACCACTGGGCTTCAGCAAGCTGCTTCATCTCTTTTGGTTGCTTCTTCTGGAGATCCAACAATCCTCTCCGATCCAGCAGGATGTCCCAATAATCCAATCCACCGGAACAAGTACTTATTACAAAGATGGAGTTCACCGCCACCAGCAGTAGGTATTCTAAAGGAGAGGAAGAGCAGGAGGAAGAGCAGCAAGAGGTATCCATGCGCGAGATCCCGTTCATGACGGCCACGCCCACCACCGACGCCGCAGCGTCTTTGGCGTCGACATCCGCATCGGCCTCTGCGTCTGCATCGGGAAGCTGCCCTCCCTCTCGATCCGGAGATGGCGCCGGAGCGTCGGGGAGCGGTGGCGGCGGCGACATGGCCGCGGAGGTGGTGGAGAAGGAGCACATGTTCGACAAGGTCGTAACGCCGAGCGACGTGGGGAAGCTGAACCGGCTGGTGATCCCCAAGCAGTACGCGGAGAAGTACTTCCCGCTCGACTCTGCGGCCAACGAGAAGGGCCTCCTGCTCAACTTCGAGGACAGCGCCGGCAAGCCGTGGCGCTTCCGCTACTCCTACTGGAACAGCAGCCAGAGCTACGTCATGACCAAAGGGTGGAGCCGATTCGTCAAGGAGAAGCGCCTCGATGCCGGCGACACCGTCTCCTTCTCCCGCGGCGCCGCCGCGCACCACCGCCTCTTCATCGACTGGAAGCGCCGCGCCGACAACCGAGACCCTTTCCGCTTTCCGGGCGGCCTCCCGCTCCCAATGATGCCTCTGTCGTCACACTACAGCCCGTGGGGCTACGGCGTCGGTGGCGGCGGCGGCGGTAGAGGGTTTTTCGTGCCGCCGTCGCCGCCCGCCACGCTCTATGAGCACCGGCTCCGGCAGGGCTTCGACTTCCGCGGCATGAGCCCTGGCATGGGGAGGCAGCTCCTCCTCTACGGCTCCCCCTCCAGGATGCCACTCCACGCGCCACAGCCACTCCTCCTGCCGCGCGCGCCGCCGCTGCACTACATGCTGCAGCAACAAGGAATCGGTGGCGGCGGCGTAACCGCCGGTTCTATGGTTGCGTTGGACGCGGTGCCGGTCATCGAGAGCCCGACAACGGCCACGAAGAAGCGCGTGCGGCTGTTCGGCGTGAACCTCGACAACCTGGGGCATAGTGGCGATGGCGGCGGCGGCGAGTCGAGCAGTTACGGCAGCGCACCGGCGCCATCGCAGATGCCCGCATCGGCATGGCGGCCGAGGGATCCTACGCTGAGGCTATTGGAATTTCCTTCGCACGGTGCCGAGGCCTCGTCTCCGTCGTCGTCGTCTTCGTCCAAGAGGGAGACGCATTCGGCCTTGGATCTCGATCTGTGACTTAAAGAGAGGGAAAACAATGGAAAGCTCAATTTCTTCTGTTTGATCTTCGTTGGTTCTCGTCATCCCACTTCTCATGTGGTTCAATTATAACCTTTTGACGATAGCGGCAGTTAGGATTTGACATTTGCCCACCTTTTTGGTACTTGAATTATTTCTGTTGGTTTGAGAATTCATAAAGAAATTAAAATTAGGAAGATCAATGTTCTTTTTTCCCAAATCTGTCTCATGTTCTTCAGCATTCCCCTCTTCACTTGCGTGTGCTGCCCTTACATGACATCATTCTTCTACTCGAACATATACTTGCTGATGATTTGATATAGTAAGGTCCTATGTTATGCACTTCACTAACATATGATAACATATGTCTTCAGATTTGTTCATACTTCATAGTCTTCTACCATCTTCCAAGATTTGGATAAATGGAAAGGGGGCCAAAGCAGCACCTTAATTTCTCCGCATCATCATACACTATATCTATGTGTGAACTGATATTCTGCTAGATGAAATCCACACCACCGGCCGGGAACACAGTCGATCAGTACCTGGATGGCTCATTAAACCTTCTCATGCATGCTGCAGCAAGCCGGCAAGAGAGACAAGTCCGAAGCAGCTAGCAACATTACATTTTTGCAGGTCAGATCTTCAAAACATACTCCATTCTTTACTGCTCATCGTCTCATAGTTACGACCGGCCGGGAGGAAGGTCTGCACATTCCTTTTATTTCGCCTTTCTGCCGCCACTTTTTCTACTACCACTGTACTGCACTGTTCTACCTCTGTGTACCATATGTAGCTGCATGTGTATCATACGCATTATTCGTACCGGCCGGTATCGATCGACATGGGTATAGAATAACAGTAGCTGCCGGCCGTTGCGGCGGAAACAGACACCGTTTTTTTTCTTCTTCTTCCTTGGAATGATTTACCAGAGAGAGAGAGAGAGATGGGCAGAGGGAACACGGATTTAAACTCATGGAGTGGGCCAAATCACGTATTGTTTGGATTGTCTGGGCTGAGGGTATGCACACAGTCCAAGAGATCTTTATTTTTGAACAAAACGGGCAACATTGCCTCATTTTATTAAAAAAGTAGGAGGGGAATTGACCGGTTCATTAACGGGGAACCGGCCGAAAACCGTTACAAGTGCACCAATGTAGTCATGGAACACCACACTGGGCAGACCCGGCCAACCTGGCTACCCACACGAGACACACACGCCGCCGAGGAGAGAAACACCACCGAGGTCATCACCGAGCGTCATTGTCGTCACTCCTCCCCGAGCAAGCGATTCCGACTTCACCTTCGACGACCACCGACGAAGCCCTCGCCGCAGCCGACGCCGTAAACCATGTCGGCCTATGCCAAACAGTCAACCCAAAGCGTCGAGGAGGAGGCAGCTCCGACTCCGACGGAGAGCTTCACTGGAGAAAGAAGCACACCTTGCATCGACGGAATCCACGAGGCCACCGTAGAAAAAGTGTCATCGTTGCCAGACTGCCGCCCCGCGACACGCAGCTCCGACTTCACAGCTTCACGGCGGGACGCAACAC
Organism: Poa pratensis; assembly: GCA_947311845.1. Lineage (NCBI taxonomy): Eukaryota > Viridiplantae > Streptophyta > Magnoliopsida > Poales > Poaceae > Poa > Poa pratensis. The sequence continues at coordinate 24,446,793 of CAMZMU010000107.1, read as the reverse complement.
GAAGGACATGCCGTGACTCGGCTCCGCTCAACACTGTCATCGTTGCCACACAACTCGCAACGCCAAGACACACCTCACCGCCGACCGGCCACCTGCCAATCGCGATGTCGTGTGCGACCAGCCCACCAATGGAGAGCGGATGGGATCGAGATCTTCAAGACGACGCCCCCAAGAGGGTCCGCGACGTGAGAACGACGCCGTCGCCCCGCCCATAGGGTGTAGGCTTTCACCCGAAGATCTTGATCCGAGATTGGGAAGGTCGAGGAAGCTCGACGATGACGCCTCCAAGGAGGACAGAGACGCCCGCGGGCGCCGTCGTCATCAGCCGGCAAAAGCCGGCAAGGCTTTCGTCCCGAGCTTCATGGCCATACCCACCTCCCGCGACCGGCCAGACCAGCCCGCCCTCCGATGTACCGCACACACCCAACCGCGCGACCACGGCGTCGACGCAGAGGGGACCACCACCAGCCTCGCCGCACTGCACCTTCAACGCCCCACGCAGAGCATCATCGGCCCGCACCGCTCCGCGCCTCATCGGCCTCCAGCCTCCGCGCGTCCATCGCCTCTGCACCATCGCCGCCCGCCAGCGCACCTCACGCGGCGACCCCAACGGCCGCCGACCCGCCCCACAGCGACGACGCCCACCACCGCACGGAGCCATCGTCGCAGGCACTACCTCCACGCCGGCGCAGGGACGGATCCCCGAGCCTGGGCCCGGCGGGCCCAGCGGCCCGCCAAGTCCATCTGAGGCGTCGCCACGCCCGCAGCAGGCGACGGCCGCTCCGCGCCCTGCACAGCCGCCCGCAGCCACCGCCTCCACCTCCCACACCTTCGCCGCCTCCATCCGGGCCCGCCGGCCCGGCGTCCTCCGTCTCGACCGCCGTCGCCCCCACGGGGCGGTCCCTGTCTGTCGCGAGCTAGAGACCCTCCCCCCGACCACCCTTTTGGCAGCGGAGGGGGGCCGCCACCGCCGCGGCTGAGGCCGGCGACGGCAGCGGCAGGGCGGGCTGGCGGAGGAGAGGAGCTGGCGGCGGGAGTGGTCGCCCCTGGCGCCGCCTGGGGGGGCGACGCGAGGGGAAAAGTTTTGTCACAGAGTTTTGTCCGACGCGAGGGCAAATCCCAAGAGATCTTTATGGTCGTGGCAGTCTGTAAAGAGGGGGCACTGGCCATTACTTCTTTGCACGACGGCTGGGAATTTATAGGGGACCTCAGTAGTACGAACCCCTCACTGTTGCAGTTGGAGTAGCAACAGTGGTGAGTAGATGTACGCTTGTTGCTTCTTCTCGATCTTCTTGTGGTTGGTATCTCGATCGGCAATGCATATGCATCATCGTCCATGGAGTCCGTTTCTTTTTCACTGCAGCCGATCAGTAGCTAGGACTGCACGGTGTGTGGATGTGTGCAGGCGTCATGGCCGATGGGAGCAAAGAGGACTAGGCTAGCCATAATGCGTAGAAGGGGCACACTTCTGTTGCACTGGGAGGATAGCTAGCTAGGGGAAGTTCAGAATAGATGGATCGATGCTGAACCTCCCATGCACGAATTAAAGCGCCTTTGGTTCATTGTATGATGAGAAGGTGAAAAGGGAAAGGGAGGTCTTCAGGAAACACACACACACCAGTGACACCACAAAAGAATGGATAAGTTAGTAGTATCTCACTATGTAAGTTTGTGCCTGCTATCTCTTCTCTGTTTTCGTTTTAAATTCCATCCATGCAGAAGAACCGTACAATCCATGCATATGTTGTGTGTGCTGCTACTTGCCTCTCTACTCATGGCTGCCGCCTAGCTAGGGCACGGCTAGGTTAGCTGCCATTCAGGGAAAGTGTCTTTTAAAGCTAAGAGAGCATCTCCATATAGGCTGAGACTGATCCTACATCAAATAGGACACTAAAAGGTCTTACTCAGTATGGTTGACAAACTAGGCACAGAGAATGTAGTTTGTGAGTAGAAAAACTCTCCCTCTCTTTACATTCCTAGTTCTATCTTGAGATCTTTGTTCATATAGGTTCATATATGATTCCAAAGATGAAACAATAGGAAAACTGCAATATTGAACCATATATGAAAATTAACCATGCATAGGAAGTACCACTAAAGTTTGTCTAATTACACAATGAAAAAACATAGACACTCATGAGTCACAACGTGCTCCTGTAAAGGAAAAAAATCCTTAGGTTTCTAACACTAGAAATCATAGAACATGTGTACGAAACTATTTGTAAGTATTGAAATCCTACCTAATCCTATGAAAGGAAATTGAGTTGGAGAGGCCTCCAGACCACGGGCATAAGAATTCGCCACTATTTCTTTATTTGTGTGTACGCGTGTATAAATACACATTCTAGCTAGCTGTTTTATAATTAAATGCCACATGATCTATTGTTGGTTCTCTGGAAAGAAACAAGTTTGTGACTGCAAAAGTGCAATAACTCTACCAATAAAATATACAGCCTGATATTAGTTTTATCCCCCACAGTATCAAGTTACCATGCAATACACTTATCCATTATATTGGTCTGCAGGTCCTTCTCCATTATATTCCATCACTGATCTTATAAATGTTCTCCCCTTTGTGTGCACAACAAGCTGTTCGAAATTTAGTATTTCTTAATGGTATGTAGCAAGGCACTACTACTGATTAATTTGCAAGTTAGACTTGACCTAACCATAATCGATGCAATATTTTAAATTGAGTGCCTCTATACAAGCCTCTTCATTATCTGGAAGTATTAAACAATGAAAAGAACTTGACTTTACCTTGACCCAATCATCCAGATTGGACGGCTAGCTTTGTTATGAGCAGGCGAAATGACAACACATGTGATCTATTCTGTCCATATCCACTTGGTAGTATTAGCCTATATGTTCTATTTTTCTGAAATATATACATAACCCCAAGACATGCATCTTGTTAAATTGCGGGGCCCCTCGCGCTGGCTCATATTTGATGTCCTCCTACGTGGAATCTGTGGTGCGGGAACTATTGAGATGCCTAGCTAAATGATATATGTATCACCAGTATTACTTTTTTTTAGCAAGGTAGCAATCAAGAATAATGGGCAATTTACCTATTTTTCTTATTATAAAACTACTGATATATATACATATATTTATATATTCTGCTGGAACATTTTGATCAAATTTCTATAACTTGTGCACAATTAATATTCACTAAAGCATATGCATCAGACATATCACGGTACAAAATATAATTTTTCTTGATCCATATTTAAAATAATTCATAATAGTTCATGTATGTCGCAATGTCAGGGTGTAATATGCGTACTTCTATTTATTAGATAATTCCATGTCTGTTGAATCCTTAATATGCTTCTGTTGTGGTTTAGGAAGTTAATGTTAAATGGCAAACTGTTTTGTGTTAGAAATGGTTGAAGACTGAAGTATGCCTATTCAATCATGGATATCATATTTCAAGCACGGATACTTAGCGAGGTAACTTCAACTAGTGTATTGTCGTCACTGAATCAAACGGCACAGTATGTGTAACATGTGTGCTCTTACGTGGAAATGTAACTCAGGTTGAACTTGTGCAAATCGGTCAAAAATCAAAATTCAAAAGCAACCCTTGTACGTTGGCACTATGTTTGGTGGTAAATAAATTTAGGAAGTGATAGGATTTCTGCACTCTAACTAGTTTACAATTCTAGGGTGCATAATAATCGGTTCATATATATTGTAATTATTGATTGAATATGTAGCTGGTACACTTTCTTTATTTGTTGAACTTGAATAGAGAAAGGAATTAGTAAGATACTGAGCTATTTCATGTGAAATAGCTAAATTTCCAATTCCCTCATGTTGAGTAAATCCTCGATAATGCATCATGGATCGATCAGTTACGGCGGGTTCAATTTTATTACAAGCATGTTGTCTAATATATAGTCCTATGAACAGCAAAGCTGGTGGACCAGAAGAAACTTAATATGTATGCTCAAAATAAGAATGGGTTTCTGCGAGCATAGGATTTGTATCTTTGGCTCGTGATATTTGTAAACATGCATAGTTTGACTTGTTTGATGAACGAAATATCAATATGTTTTCATGCTTTTTTCCCTAATAACACAATGGATAATTTCTTCCTGCACACATTACTCATATTTAGACCGCCAGCAACAGATGTGCGATGAGGCCATTTGGGCTAGATCTTGAACTTACATATGTGCACATTTATATTGTGAAACAGGTTCCATTTCAAATATATATATATATTGTGAAACATGTATGTATATTGTTTGTGTGTTTGAGCTAGCTTTATCATGTGTGCCAAATAGGTATGTATATATACACGAGTGCATGCATGTGCAACCGCGTATTGACATTATTTCGCGTTGACCTTTGTCTGCATGGGAGGGCCTTGTGTAAGTACTAGTCGAAGGTAAAAACAGTAAGGGCTCCTTCGATTCAAAGGAATTGCAAAGTATTTGTAGAGGAATAAATCATATAGGAAATTTTCCTATCTTGGTCATTTGATTTGTAGTATTGGATCCTATAGGAAAAATTCCTATAGGAATCATTGTACTACTTCTTAATTCTTATAGGAAATCTAACATTCACTGTAAGCTCATTTTACAATTCATTGGTGGAATCAAACAAATTTTAATGCATGCAAAATCCTATAGGATTGGAGTGTGCATTACATTGGAATCTAATGATTTTCCTATTCCTATGATTTTCCTGTCCTACGAATCAAAGAGACCCTAATAAGTGTCGTGAATACGGATGTATCTAGATGGTAGATACATCTGTGTTCGCGACACTTATTTCCGGGTGGAGGGAGTACATTATACTATAAGCTGTTTTAGCATTGAAAGATCGAGCTAGTTCCACCCGGCTGGCAGTGCTTCCTCTGTGGCGCTGGGCCTGTCTCATTGTGTGGTTAATAATGCCCGGCCGGTACGGCATTTGGCGCTGTGCCTGTGCGGCTGCGCGCATGCGACTATATACGTTACGTACGCGCGCCCCTGACGACTAGTCTTCCTGATCGGTGGCATGCATGGAATGCGTTTGAACCATATTGGCAGGTGCATGCTGTGCCCCAGCTGCGAGCCGTGTCTCTTGTTTTGTCTAACTTCTGTAGCAACAGTAACAAGTGTGTGTCTGCACCCACCGCCAGCTATCTTTTCAGCTCTTGCTTGCATGCTTCTGTGTCACAGATAGCCATGAAAATATTGTATTCGATTGAGTGATCATTAGACAGAGATATGATTTCAGCTCTAGGAAGAAAGCACACTACTTGAGAACAACAATTAACAACGGTCCACATATTAGTGTGTGGTCGGAACGAAGGTTTTTTTCTCCATCATATTTTTACTGGAGGGCACCGGCAGATCTGGTTACATATAAATTCTGGACACTTTAGTAATTTATTACTGCTCGAGTTAATTGAGTCAAATTTTGAGTTCAAATTTGCTTAGGGACAAAAGAAAATAAATTGTGTATCCAAACAGCACACACACGACCAAGCAGCCAGATCATTGTTTTTCGGGGATCAGCTCGGTTACTTTTGTTACTTTTTGCATACACCCATTGTTAGGAATATGTCCTAGAACCAATCGTAGAGATGATTATATGTCGTTGTATCCATGATTTAATGAATGTTTCTTTAATAATGTCCTTGTATTGATTCGCAAGTACTTGTATGGTTGTTCTAAAGTTATTCTTTGGCGGAGTTCATGCGATGACACATGTTAGTATTAGACTAGCACATATATTGCTTGTGACTATGTTTCCGAATAACTCAGGATTTAATATCAAACACCAGAAACTCTTGACTCTCTTCCCTCCTCAAACAATTCTACAAAACTAAAAGTAATTACCATGTTGTCTCCAATTTCACCGTGGTACTTGTCAGGTACAACTATATTAAGAAAGAGTATTGTTGACGATAGAAATAAAGTAAAATAGTAAAAGTAAATGAAGTGAATGCTATTGTGTACAGTTTGTAACACAGAGTAAAGTAAAGTAAACTTTTCTTACGATTGAAAATGAACCGGGATTGATGGGCTTAATTGATCTCTCTCATAAATATGGTGGCACAAACTAATCTCTCTATAAGAAGTTACCATGTGCGCATGTTATATGTATGTCTCAATGGTAGGTATCCATATGGGCATCCTCCTAACATCGAGGTGTTGTCGACATAATGCTGGAAGAACCCATGTGCATGCTTTGCAAAACACAAGACCGCTTGCGTTGTCACTAAGTGGTTTAGTGTATCGCCCTCCCATTATTCCTAGCGAGGTAGCACAAAACGGGTAAAAATCATAGTTGTCCAAAGTTTCTTTCACTGTTCAGTATGCAAGACAAGTTTTACTTCATCTAATACACACGTTTTCCTAGACACATCCTAGCATACTAGTTTGATCAGAACATGCTGATACGTCAAAACGTATCTATATTTTTTAATTATTTCAAGCTATTTTTATATCATTGTTACATACTACTACTATGATTTTATATCATTTTGTGGCACTTTCTTGAACTAACCTATTAACAAGTTGCCAGGTGTCAGTTCATGTTTTCTCCTGTTTTTTTATTTCTGAAAAGCTAGTAAAGAAATATCTTCAGAAAAGGCCCATAATTACGTAGATTTTTTTATCTCATGAAAGAAGACAGAAGGCGAAAGGGCAACACGAGGGAAGCCCCAAAGGGGCCCACACAGGTGCTGGCCTCGGGACAGGTGGACCCACAGGTCCCACCCGCATGGACCACTGGGGCACCGCCTCGGTCGCCTTTTTCGCCTATAAATTCCCTCTTCACCTAAAAACATCGGGGACGGAGAAATATTTCTTGAAACATATGCCGAGGCGCCGCCGTCACGGGAACCCTAGTTTAGGGGTCATAGAGTTCTGTTCCGGTACCCTGCCAGAGGGGAAAATCATCGCCGGACGCATCTACACCACCATTGCTGCCTCCATGCCGATGCGTGAGTAGTTCATCATTGGACTACGGATCCATAGCAGTAACTAGATGGTGATCTCTTCTCCTTGTGCCTTAGTAGCATGGTCTCGGGAGCTGCCTTACATTATCGAGATTTATCCGATGTAATTCTTATTGCTGTATTTGCTGGGATATGATGAATTGTGATGTTATGATCATATTGTGCATGATATATTATAAATGATATTGCTTTATTTACATTTCTACATGCTCTCCGATTTATATGATTGTTTTGACCAAGTAGTTGTTTAGATTTCCAAGAGGAAGTATACATTCGATAGTGAGTTCTCGCTGCGTCTATCCCTGGGCTCGAGTGCACGAAATTCGTAATCGTTTGTTGATGGTATTATTAATAATGAATTTCGGTTGAAATTTAATAAAAGCAGCAATTTTTATTTTTTTTAAATACGGTAATTGCGTGCCGCAATAGTGGCACTCCACTAGTACGTTCGCTACTAGTCAGTGTCACGACACCAGTATGTAACATTTGTCAGTGACGGCGTCCTAGTGGCGTGCCTAATACATGTCACAGGTAATAAAAAATGTGACTCAAGTATTAGGCGATTGTTTTTACGAGTGAGAGATACTCAATAGTTACCTTACTGAAAAAGGTGATTCGAGTTTGAACCGATGTGTATACACTAACCCGTACAAGTTAGTGCACGGCTCGTACTACTAATCTACAATACACTAGTAGGAAAACCCTTGTAGTCCTAATATCAGTGGCGTTATTTTTTTCGCGCGCCACTACTATTGAGGATGAAAGTGATTTAATTGAGTTTGATGATCCATTATGCTCATTAGATGATAAGTCTTTATGTGGTGATTCTAATCAAAACTATGTGGTTATGTTTAACTTTAATGCTTGCAACTATTATGAGAGAGGAAGAGATAAGAATCCCCTTTATGTTTCTATGTTATTTAAAATGCAAGCTATTGATTATTATATGCATTGGTTACCTCAAATTTGTTGTTATTTATTCATATATAAAATTCCAATGCATAGGAAGATAGTTAGACTTAAAAGTAAATTGTTTAATATTTTGTGGTGTGTTCCTTATGCTTTAACTTCCTATTCGGTTTGAGCACACCTTTATATCTTTACAACATGTAAAATATCTTTACCTACTGTTTTGTGACAATTAGTTTAAGATTTTCATTTTATATAAAATTTGGGAAAGTAAATGAGAAGGATGAGTAATGGAGAAGTTGGGGTCGACCTTGAACATGTGTTGTTCATGCCAATGGAACCGTTGCAAAGTCTCTATCATTAAAACTTTTCCCAAAGCTAAAACCAAATAAAAAGAGTGTTTATGTTGTATATATTTGCTTCTTCTTTTGCCTTTTTGCTAAATCAAAAACAACAAAAATATTTTCTTTCTTCTTTATTTGTTTCTCTTGAACCTTTTTGGTTTTTTTGCTTCTTTTTGATTTCTTCAGTTTGATTTTGGTTTTTGAGTCAAGGTGCTTGTTTACTACTGTAACATCACCTTTGTATCTTATTTTTCATCTTAATGGCAAGAATAACCTCTTTTGAGAGGTAGGATTAAACAATAGTGATTTGCTGTCCAGAAAACAGATTCCCGAGCTTCACTGCGAAAAATGTATAAAATCACAGAAGAGGAATTTTGACTTGATATTTTACGACAGCAATATTCAGTTATTAATACACATTTCATTAGTTCAAAGTTTTCTGATTTGAGCAACGTAAGTGCCTCTGAAAATTCACTCTTTACGGGCTGTCCAGTTTTTGACAGATTCTGTCTTTATTTTGCATTACTCTCATTACTTGTGTTTTGTGTGGTTCTATTGATCAAAGAGTAATACACAACCATAGTAATATTAGCTAATGTGTAGAATCAACTCATGATATGTCTTTCTGTACCTATGAGGATTTCATTTATGGAGACACTAACCCCTCTAATCAAGTTTTATGATGAGTTTTGTGTGAAGAGAATTTCAAGTGGAAGAGTTGAGGGTGATGAATAAAGATCACGAGGGACAAACACTCAAGCTTGGGGATGTTACCCCTAGGCTCACCCTACATATATCAAATAAGTACAAGAATTTAAGCTTGGGGATGCCAAGCCACCTCACTCCAACCATCTTGATACCAAGTAAGAAGCCTAGCTATATGGCTATAAAGAAAGCGCTTTACGGGAGGCAACCCGGTTGTTTTTATTTGTGATTTTCTTTGTGTCCTCTTGCTGTAACAAGAGACTTAGTTTTTAGTTTAGTTTCTGGAATTTTTAATAAAGTGCCAAGTTTTACCCATTTTGGTTGAAAAAGTTGCTTATAGCATTCGGAGATTTTATTCCTGCACGAATCTGTGCACGGTATGATTTTTAATTCTTATTCTGTAACTCCGAATGAGCTGATATTTGAACTGTAGTTGCAACTTTTCATCCTCTGTATGCATGAATTGTTTTGGAATTTTTCGACAAAGTTAAGTAGGGTAGAAAAATACGTTTTGCTGCTGCTGTTTTTCTGGACAGATTCTGTCCCATTTTGTTTGATGCATTCTTTGAACTTTTAACTTGAATCTTTTTGATCCAATTGAGTTTATAAGTAGGCATACAACATTATACACTTTCTGGACATTCATATGAATTTTTGTCTAAGGATTATATGCAGCAAGAAATCTATTTGTCTATCACTACTAATGTCACCCCACAGAAAAGAAATGGGAGAAACGGTGTTTTGAAGTTTTTTCACAGGGATTAGAGGAGATGCACCAAGAGCTATCCAAGGATGGTGAAGACCATAAGCTTGGGGATGTGAAGACAACCCCACTGGACCTACACACTCTCGGTTTGCACACGTCTAACTTCTGTTTTTCGATCAATGCACCTTATCGCATAAACTTGGAGCGTCTTTTGCTTTTTATTTTGGTTTGATTTTTATTTTGTTTGTCTTGAGACCACCACTATCATTTATATATGAAAAGCTACTGGAAATTTGGGTTGAATTAAGTTGGATGCTATTAAAAAGATTGGGAAAGGGATGTTTGAGTTGATTCAAAAAGATACATATAGTTGCATGATTCATGTGCTTTTTAATGAGTATTAATTTGCAAGTGTTTTATCAAGAGCTATCTTTTATTCATGTTTTGATGCTGAATGTTACTTTACTTTGTTTAACATGGATTGGTTAGTTCTATGGACACTTATGCATGCATTTAGACGGTCAACTTTCTCCCTTTGCTAGCCCAAAAATTCCAACAAGTAAAAACTTGTTTCCAACACCTTCAACCAAAGTTTTTCCAGTGAGTCCACCATATCTACCTATTAGCTTTATGCTATTCCGAGTATGTTTATCATGATATTTGTGTTATCTATACCTCTGAATGAAAATGCTTATGTTGTTGATTGTCATGGGAAAAGTTGGTTATAGAGCTCTCACGAACTTGATGCACACTTTACTTTTATTGCATTAAATAAACATGACCCATTGTGATTAAAATTATGATGTTGTGGGCTTGACAAATGTCTTGGGTTGGAGTTAGCTCATATGTGCTGTCACATGGCAAGCTTTCAACATGCTCTTCATTTTATTTAGTTGATATCATGTACTTTTGTTTATGGATGCTTATCATGGGTGAAATAAATGTGGAGACAAAGCAAGTTTAAATGAGTTTGTATAAATGGTTAGAGAGACGCCTGGGCCGCTAATCTAAGCCATGCATCATTCATGGTGGAAATTTACTTACATACTATGGTGAACCTTCAGTGATACACCTTACAATAAAAAGCTATACCAATGGTAAATAAAAAGGGTGTTGAGATTGTTCATTTTGTTTGTTTGTCTTGTCATTTTGATATGGGCTTGTTCCATATCCTGGGACAAGAGGTACCCCAGTTGACGCTCTTAATGATGCTATTATTACTTACAATGATATTTAACTTGAACTTACTTTGTTTCCCAAGTTGAGTAACACCATGGTGTAGGTACTTGTATTCAAGGGGCATGAGACATTCAACCTATACTTTGTCAAGCACACTACTCATATTTGCTTTCACTTTAAACTTTAATCATTCAAGATGCTATGATAGGGGTAATGAGAGCTTGACACCAAGGATTACCACATTGCAATCATTAACTTAAGTAGAAGAGTTTGGAAGTTAGATGAAACTTATTCATGCTTTACCTCTACTCATTTATATCTTTCCAAAGTGTCCACCTTTTATATTCAGATTTTCATGAATACTCTATGACCATTATAGGATGTTCTTACTTTTCATTATGCATACATGTGGTCCATAGTACTTTCTTTCATGTTACACTTTGTGAATTATCATTGAACATCGTTGCATTAAATACTTGATATCACTTCATAATCTATCTTGCATATTGCTACTCCTTTGAAGAATGAATCATTTGACTCTATGTAGCAATAGTAATCATCTTTGATATCCATTGATGGTATTAAAATGCAAAGTCCATGTTAGTTTTATCACCTTCATACTCGAGGACGAGTATTGGTTAAGCTTGGGGATGTTGATGCATGTAAAATGCATACATGAACTTTACATTTTATTACTTGATATTCCAACTTATTTGCATCATATATGGGTTATATTTATGTTTTATAATGATTTTAGGGGATAATTCACAGTTTCCCCATTTATTTGGAATTAACCCTGCAGAACCAGAAAACCCCTTTTTCCATGTTTTTGACTTTCAGGGACCAAACGACGTCCAAATGACCTAATATTTTACGGGGCCCAATATTTGGAAATAAGAAGACGTACGAGCCAAGGATCCGGAAAAAGGAAGTCCGAGGAAGAAAATAGATGGTCCCACGCGGCCAGATTCCTTGGCCGTGTGGGACCACCTCTTTTATTCCTCGTGGCTCCGATGCCGTCCGTTTTCGTCTCCGTGGCTTCGTCTTGACCTAAAAATGTCTATAAAAATAGTCCCCCGAGGAGTTTCGCGAGGAGGCGGCGGAGAAACACAAAACCACAAACAGAGAGTCAGAAGGCTGCCGCCGGAGAAGATCGGAGGGGGGAAACGCCGCCGGAATCACCTCCGGAGGGCTCCACCCCCCTCCGGCGTGTTCATCATCAACATCTACAGCAAGATCATCTCCATCTCTCCACTGTAAACTCTTGGCAAACATGATATATGATGCAATATACTATTCCCTTGATCTATTGTGTCTCCCATCTATGTTTGAGAAGTGATTTGTTCATGGCAAAATTGAAATAGTTCGTTGATTGGTTGCATACAAGTTTTGTTATCTTTTATGATTGTCTTGATGTACAATGTATGAGTGCAAGTATATGTTGGGGAATGCATGTAAGGTGATCACCGTAGTGTAATGGATTGAGTAGGACGGGACGGAGTAGACAGAAACCGTGGTCTGAGACTTAAAGTTACTTTATGGGGGATATATTTGAGGGACCCTAGAACTTAAGGCTATGGTGGGATTCTTGTGCTGCACATTTACTTGGCCATGAGATCTATCATAAGAGTTGTGTAATTTGCTCATTTACTTGGCTACACCTATTTATGGCTCCCCCTAAAGAAACAACTAAGACTGAAACATGTGCTTCACTAATTGTGACAACCACACAATGAAATAACAATTGCAAGAACATTTGCTCCCTTGAGATATTTGCTACTTGAGATATTTGTTACTTGCTACTTTGAGAAACTTGCTCGAGAAAACTGCTGAGAGAAACTTGCTCTAAGAAACTTGCGTTTGAAACTTGATTGAGAAACTTGTTACTAGATAAACCCATTCACATCACTTGATTTCATTAGTTAGTTCCTTTCATATTTAAACTTATTGCTTTGCACAAACGGCCATATAAGAGGGTTATAGGGCTTTAGAGAATAGATAGTTTACCTTCAGCTCCTCGTGGGTTCGACACTCAAATACTTATCGAATTGTGCTACAGTGATTCCTTGCTCTTGGGGATTATCACATGCCACTGCTGTGTCTGATCGGTGGTGCGTCCAGCCAACACGCCGAAGGAAGCTGTGGCGTGGTAGCGCGCGGTGACCCACCGATAAAGTAGAGCAGTCTCAGCTCTATTATTTGATTCACTGGCGACCGGTCAATATCAGACCTATCTTTTCTCACATACGCACGGCGCGACAACGCAGCTTCCAACGCCGACATTAATGCGCGCATCCATCCCCACTCCCCGTCGTCAATGCACGCATGCACCCGCACGCCCCTTAAAAAACCGAGTAGCGTCGCGGCGGCCACACCCCATTCTGACCCCTTTCTCTCCTCTCTGATGGCCTACCCTCTTCCCTGAATGGCCCACGACGACGCCCCGATGCCCTGGTTGTCACCGTCGTTGTCTTGGATTTGGCCGTGCCACCTCGGATATGACGTTGCCGAGGAGGACGATCGAGGAAGTCCTTGCAGAGTGCCAGGCCAGACGGGATCCCACATAGATGCGCCTTCTGTGTTGTTGTGGCCTGTTGATCCAACTACCCGGGCCACGCCTGAGCGCGCCGCCTTCCGTGCCGGCTGCCTGCCGCCAGCTGACTCTCCAAGAGGTGCAATTCCTCGGGATGCAGAACATTCCACTGCCGGGCGACTACAGGCCAGGGTGCCGGAAGACTGGGCGACACCGGCCAATCATTGTAGGCAGGGGATGAGGATGCCATGGGAGCTCCATGTTGGCACCGTATTGGGACGAAGGCGTGAAGTCGGAGTACGAGAAACCAGTAGCACTTACCAGTGGCTCATAACCAGCGGCGTGTCAAAAACGCGCCACTAAGAGTGCTGCCCTTTATTTTGTGAATGATATACATAATGAAGTGATACGTGCAGGATGATTTTTGCGAATGATATACATAACAAAGTGATACGTGTAGGATGAACGAGGAGCTGCCGGCGTTCATGTCAACGACAACTAGTCTTTGAGCGCAGGGCTGCGTGTGCACCTTTTCAGCGCTCCTCTCACCAGCCATTGTGGACAGAAGTGCAGACCGATCGGCATGCATGCATACGTGTAAGGCTGTACAGGCTTTCGTTTCCACGCACTCCATGCATGATCCATCCATGACCACAAGAAAAGGGCAAAAGGCTTCGTCGCCACTCCAGTTCATATACCTAAGAGATGCATGCACCGTCCTACAATAACGATTGTTGTTTACTAAGCTAAAAAACAAGCCGTCATGCAAGAATTACTGAATCAAGGAACCAAGACTTCAGATTGAGGCGGTGATTCCTAGCCACTAGTAGAAAATGGGCCTATGGTCCCGGTTCGGTTGGGCCATCAGTTCCGGTTGTCCAACCGGGACTGGCCAATCGGGACTAATGCTAGTCCCGGTTGGGCCACGAACCGGGACCAATGGGTGGCCACGTGGCCAGTTCTGTCTGGGCGTGGGGGGAGACTCATTGGTCCCGGTTCTTGTTACGAACCGGGACCAATGAGTGTTTTTTTTTTGGTATTTAGGGTTTAGGGTCTCCCTCTCGCCGGTGCCCCCTCTTGCCGGTGCCCCCTCTCCCTCTCGCCGGTGCCCCTTCTCGCCGGTGCCCCCTCTCCTTCTCGCCGGTGCCTCCTCTCCCTCTCGCCGGTGCCCCTCTCCCTCTCGCCGGTGCCTCCGTCGTCTCCCCCTTCTTCGCATCGCCGACGTGCTCTCCATCGTTTCCGTACGCATATTATACGCTCTACTATATACACAGTACATGTTGATGCATATATAATTAATATTCGATCTCTTGCGAGAATACAACTATTTAATTACATGGAGATAGATCAAGCCATCAAGGCATATGTAGTTCATCGTCCGAAGCAAAATGTTCTCCCCTTTCATCGATGACCTCCCTAAGCAGAAATCCCGCCAATTCCTCTTGAATTGCTCCTACGCGCAGTTCTGGGTCGATCTTCTCCCGCATTTTGCTGAAAGAAGTTGTTCTCCGCTCAGTGGTCAACTCGCGAATGAACTCGCAAACGTAGAATCCACATAAATTACTCCCCGGTGGCTGCTGCGGACTTTCCACCGTTTTATAAGTTAGCTCATCTTTGAATGGACCTTCTACCTTCTGTTTGAAAATTGTCCAACACCTGCTTTGGCAAAGAAAATGAACAAAGGAGTTATTAATTACTTGACATCAGGGAACGAACGAAAGAGGGCGATATAATGCGATAATGATTGAAATTACTTGTTGAGCATTTCTTTCATGTCGGACCACAACGCTTGGTCCCAACTTAATGAGTCGTGGACTTCAACTGTGGACTTGTCAGGTTGAATGCTTAGCAGAATCCAGTGGAACCTGCGGACGTTTACATAAAGCAGACATGCATAGCTCATCAATTACACTTAACATCGAGAAAGCCAAATAAAAATATGTACAAGACAGAAACACTCACCTGAAGTTGTAAGGAAATAGTATTTCCGTACAGAAATGTTGCATGGTTAAAAAGGTGGTCAGGTCATGCTCCACGTCTTTGGGGTGATTGACTAACGTATGTGAATTCACGATATATGGGTCAACGAACCCAACCTCAAAAACTTTAGATCTTTTGCATTCCAGCATCTTCATTCTGCATAATAGCGTACAAAAGGATATATATATAGTCAGGATAATATAATACAGGCAATGAACGAGCTGAGCTAGAGACTTAATTACGAAAATAAATCACTTACAGACAATAGCAAGAGAGGATAGATTTGTCGAGGGCGCGCTTTTGGAATAACTGGAACAGTTCAGTCAGTTGAACATGTATAATGTAACGTTTGAAGAAATGCTCCACTCTAACGTCCAGCGGAAACCACTCTTTCGCGTCCTTCTTTGATGTGTGCACCAGGTACCAGGTATGCAGATTTCGCATATGTGTTGATAGACCCGTCATCTCCTCATTACTGACCATAGGCTCCCCTTGGACATATTTCCGTGCCATCTCTAACATTGGCGCATGTTCATAGCCTAAAAGTTGACCAAGGCTCATACCCAAGGCGGTAGCCTGTTCCTTGGCCTGAGATACAGTGACACCAAGTTCTTTAGCAGCAGCTATGGCTCTGGGGTCCAATAATTCCAGGTCCTTATCCATAGCGACTCTGAAGTCCTTGTCGACATCGGAACACACTATGAGCGGGGGGACCGATTGATTTTTCTGCTGTCCGAGCTGGGCAATTTGTTTCCCGCTTTTTGCACTTCTTCCCTTGTTCTGCTCAGACTGGGCACGTGCTAGCTTAGTAAGTTCACGACCATAGTCAGATGGCAGATTCATCGATATCTGGGATGGCTGCTCAAGGAAGGACTTTCTCCACTTTTTGGATTTTTCATCGTATACCGGCTTCTGCTCGGGCTTTTTTGGTGCAAAAAAAGCCTTATTGTAGGCAGCCACCTCCGCGGCGTTTTCCGCTACAGTCCTGTCATAAGGTCTAATGGGAAGATTCTTATGAGGTACTGTTGGGAGGGGCGACCTTTTACGTTTCGGTGATCGCTTACCCCTCATAGTACGAGCGGTGGGCGGAAACGGCTGACGCGGCGGCGGAGACGGCTGACGCGGCGGCGGAGACGGCTGCGCTGGAGACTGGTGAGGCGGTGAAGAGGACTGTTGCGCTGGAGAATGCTGAGGCGGTGAAGAGGACTGTTGCGCTGGAGACTGGTGAGGAGTCGATGGCCTTGGCTGCCAGTTCGGAAGCACGATGAATTCCTTTGGCCATAGAATGGTCGCTTTCTTGGCTTCTCCAAGTTCAAGCACCTCCCCATCTTCACCTGCAGGGTGTTGCAGCTTCAGCTCCTCATAATCTTTCATCACTTCATCCACCGCGACAACAGCGTAGCCATTTGGAACCGGAGAGAAATGGTAAGTTGGATTAGGTCCAATTGGTACGACATAGCCGACCGCCACCTTCACGGTTAAGTTAAAAACTTTCACATGCATCTCACAAGGTGTGCTCTCCGTGATATCATCCACTGGGTAGCGACGAAGTGGAGCCACTGCATCATCATTACCATCCTGGAGCTCCGTGGAAGCCACGCTGCTTTTCCGATTCGATGGGCCACCGGTACCATCGCATGCAGCTTCTACCATGTGCCGTTGAGATTGGCCGCTAGTACCTTGCTGGCTAAGCACGGCAATTTGTTCCTTCTGCAGCTTTAATTCTACTTCTATATTACGCAGCCGGTCTGCAGCAGCGCGTGCTTCCATTGCCTCCCTTTCCTTTCTCCTCTGATGGCTTCTATCAGGAAATTTCTTCCTGTGCTCGGGAATCGCAATTGTCTTGGGCTTGGAGCCAGGTACGCCTCGTAACCGTCCGTCGTGTTCCTTATTCCCAAGGGCGCGTGTGAGCTCGTCATCCTCTCTATCGGGAATGAACCGTCCCTCTTCAACATCCTTTACTGCATTTCTAATTTCTTGGATGGGTAGTAGGGGATTATCTTTGTGTCTTCTGTTATATATGCACTTCCCTTCTGCGTCCAACGTGCCCCCATGCCCGTAAAACCAATTTCTTGCCCGTTCGATCCACTTGAGTGGCTCTGGAGTGATCCCATTAGCCAGCAGGTCCGCCTCAAGTTTCTCCCACTTAGGCATGTTACCAGCGTAGCCACCAGGCCCCATAGTATGGTGGTACATCTTTAGAGCAGCATTTGCCGCATTTTTTGCAGACTTTTCCAGAGCTTCCTCTGATTTCTTGTACGCCACAAATTCTTCCCAGTAGTCCTTTATCTTCTCATACCCTTTATCGAAGTCTGGAGTCTTATTTTTCTTGACAAACAGTTTGTTCAATCTTTTCTTCCAGTTCTTGAATAGCTCGGCCATCTTCTTAAGTGCCCAGTCCTTGACTTTTTGCTCCATGATTTTCCGGGCAATCTTTTCTGCCTCATCTGGATCCTCCTCATCTGAATCCACCTCTGGCGCCGGCAGGGTGAAATTAACCATGAGCTTTCTCCAAAGTCTTTCTTTGCCCTCATCGCTGACATATAGCTGTCCTTTCTCCTTTGGCCGATGCCATTCTCGAACGGTGATCGGGATGAAGTCCCTAACAAGAACTCCGCATTGCTTTACCATTTTATTTTTAACACCAGGGGGAGCAGTCGGTGTGCCGTCTTCAGCGACTCTTTCGATCGTGTACCTTTCTTGGTCGCCCAACTTTTTGGCTGGGCCTCGTTTTGTCCTTACAGAAGATTTGCTCGATCCGGAGGGCTAAAAGAAGAAAGAGCGTTAATATATGTATATAGACAGCAGAGGCTTAATTAATACAATCTTCGGCTTCATTAATATATGTATATGCACCTCGCCGGAGTTTGCAACATTTAATGTTCCACCGGAGCCTTCGGCTTCTCCCTCGTCGGCTTCTCCCTCGCTGACTTCTCCCTCACCCCGGCCGTCGGGTTCTACCTCACCGGAGCCGTCTCTTCGGTTGAGAGACTCATCTCCCTCACCGGAGTTGTTCAAAAACTCCGTGGTGACATCGACAATATCTTCCGGCCCGCGGATTATATCCTGGAGGATATTTTCCTGATCTTCGTCTCGTTCCATAGTTTCTGCAAATTAAGAACAATGCACAAAACTTTAGTTGGGTAACTTGTTCCATATGTCAAGATACATCTACAATATCATCTCATTTGCAAGAACAAATTAGAAACTTCATATGCTGCCTTATAATCTCATTTGCAAGAGCACCTCGTATCGTAAACCCGTAAACTCGTAAACTCGTATCGTAAACCCGTAAACTCGTATCGTAAACCCGTAAACTCGTAAACTCGTATCGTAAACCCGTAAACTCGTATCGTAAACCCGTAAACTCGTATCGTAAACTCGTAAGGTCGGAACAAAATTGTTTCCCTAACACAAAAAATCCTAAGTGTTTGAATTTCTAAACCTAAGCAAAAAATCCTTTAATTCATACATTCATACATTCATATATTCATACGTACTGCCGCACTGCAATGTCACTGCAAATTTTTAAACAAAATTGCTAAGTTTCAAAATTTCATTGCAACTAAAAACAACTTTATCTAAATGACTTAGCAATATTTCTAACAAAATTGCTACATTAATAATAACCTAAAATAATCTAAACAAAATTGCTAAGTTTCAAAATTGCTAAACTTTCAAAATTGCTACACTAAAAATTATTTTTGTTGCTCAATTGATTCCACAAAAATTAGGGATGCTAATTTACCACAATACTAAGCTAACAAAATTGGATTCACATTTTAAACTACCACTGTACAAAATTAAACTACACTAAATTAAACTACAAATTAAACTACCACTATACAAAATTAAACTAACACAATTTTTTAACATTGTTTTCTAACTTTTCTTTCTAACTTTGTTAAATTTTCAAAATTTTATAACTTTTCTAACTTTGCTAACTTTGCTAACAACTCTAAAATTTCTCACATTTTGCTAACATAGCTAATAACTCTAAATTTTCTAATTTTGCTCACATTTTCTAAGTGGGAGCGCGAGGCAGAGGAGCGTGAGGCAGAGGAGCTCGAGGCAGGGGAGCGCGACGGCGGAGAGGAGGACGGAGGAGGAGGCCGGCGAACGGAGGGAGAGCGACGGCCTCGGGCGCGACGTACGGCGGAGGAGAGAGATGATCGGAGGAGGGGGAGGCCGGAGCAGGGGCGCGTGATGGAGGCGCCGGAGCAGAGGGCCGTGCGACGGGCTCCTCTCCTTCTTCTCAGCACGGGCGGCCGGCGTGCGGGCGCGGCGGCACGGGCGTCGAGGGCACCGGCGTCGAGGGCGAAGTTGGGCAGCCTGACGGCGTGCGGGCGCGGCGGCACGGGCTCCTCCTTCTCTTCTCCGGTCCTTAGCGTTTCTGCGAATGAATCGGGGAAGGAGAAGGGCAACAGTTAAGTAGCAGGGGTCTTTGGTCCCGGTTGCTGGAAAGAACCGGGACCAATGCCTCTTTGGTCCCGGTTCGTGCCAGCAACCGGGACCAAAGAGTGGGTCATTTAATGCCAGATCCAGTGGCGCGCCGATGGACTCTTTGGTCCCGGTTCTTGCCAGCAACCGGGACCAAAGAGTCCTTTTTCAAAATTATTTCGAACTTTTCAGTTCTGAAATGTTGTTCCCGCCTTTTTTTTCTTATTTAGGTGTTTGAATATGAATTTCAAATGGTTTTGAATCTGAAAAGACTTTCAACATGAAAAGTGTTTAAATTTGAATAAATAATCCAAAACCATTTTCTGTTTTCTGAAATAATTATTCTAACTATACAAACTATTAACCATTTTGCCATTTTCAATTAAAAATATATTAACTTTATTGCATATTTTGAATTGACAAAACTTTCAACGTGAAAAGTGTTTGAATTTGTATAAATAATCCAAAATCAATTTTACATTATTATTGTCATTTTCAATTTAATATGGATAAATTCATATCTTTAAATCCGTAAGTCGAAATTCGACAAATAATCCGTAAGCAGAAGTAAATGCAGAACAATTTCAGTAAACCTATATTTGTAAGATGAATGTTTGGTGTTGTAAAATGCAGAAGAAAGCAGATAAAAATTATTAATTCATTTATCTTAATGCATTACATAAAAGGTTTAATACATTATTACACATGATACAACGTCTCACAAGCGCTTGAAAGAAACACACCCCTGATCCAACATCACCAACATTATTCTACATAAACGGACTTGCTGGCTCGAAGGCCGTAGGATTAGGGGGAACGGCGGGAGGAGCCAGCCCCGTGGGCGGCCGCCCGGTTCTCGCGCGCACGTTTGCGGCGGAGGGCAAGATCCATGGAGGATGAGTCTTTCAGCGCCCAATCCAGATCGGAAGCCTCCTTCGCCTTGAGCTGGTAGGAAGTCTTGGCTCGCTGGACAGGGTAGTCGCGGACAGACTGGAAGGAGGCTTCCATGGCCTCCTGTATCTGCAACCCACAACCTTCTTCCCCGTCGTCGCTCCAGTCGAAGTCGTCGTCGTCCTCCTCCTCCTCCGCGGGAGGAGCGGCGGCGCCTGGTGGAGGTGCAGCGGCGCCAGGTGGAGGTGCGGCGGCACCTGGTGGAGCAGGAGGCCGGTAGCTGGGCATTCCTCTCCACGCCGGGCTCGTGGGCATACGGCGGGATAGACTCCCGCGGTTGCGCCCAAGCGCGCTCTGCCGAGCACGCTCGACCTCGTCCAGAAGGCGCTGCGGCGGGCGTGGCGGATCCATCTCGTGGAGACGATGCGTTCGTGGCTAGGAATGGTGGATTAGGGTTTACCCCGTCGGCGACAATATATAAAGACCTCCAGGGCAGCGCTGGGGGAGGACACGTGCCCAGGGAAGCGCTGGGGGAGGACACGTGTCGTGACCGCAAAGCCCGTCTTTAGTCCCGGTTGGTGTTACCAACCGGGACTAAAGAAGCACACGGATCGTGTGTTTCTTTCAAGCGCTTGTGAGCCGTTGGATCAGGGGTGTGTTTCTTTTGAGGGATTGTGAGCTGTTGGATCAGCAGTATCACGACCACTTCGTGAGCCACATGACCCGGTTGGTGTTACCAACCGGGACTAAAGAAGCACACGGATCGTGTGTTTCTTTCAAGCGCTTGTGAGACGTTGGATCAGGGGTGTGTTTCTTTTGAGGGATTGTGAGCTGTTGGATCAGCAGTATCACGACCACTTCGTGAGCCACATGACCCGGTTGGTGTTACCAACCGGGACTAAAGAAGCACACGTACCCTATATATAGCCGCCCTCCTCAGACAGGTTACTCACTCACACAAAACATTCCAGCGTCACTCGGAGAGGCATCTTTGGGCAACCAGCGGCAAGACGTCTCTGATGACCTGCGACCGTTCCAAACGGTTGCAGATCATCAGAGATGTGTTGCCGGACGGTTGTAGATCATCAGAGACGTCTTGCCGCTGCTTGGATCGAAGTGGCGCTCAAACACAAAACATTCCAGCGTCACTCGGAGAGGCATCTTTGGGCAACCAGTGGCAAGACGTCTCTGATGACCTGCGACCGTTCCAAACGGTTGCAGATCATCAGAGACGTCTTGCCGGACGGTTGTAGATCATCAGAGACGTCTTACCGCTGCTTGGATCGAAGTGGCGCTCAAACTCACGAGCCACCGTCGGGCTGTATGCAGGGGGAACTGTGTTTGGACGGTCGAAGCTGAGGTTTGAGAGGTTCCCACGGGAGGTGTGGGAGCCGACAACCACCTACCACGCGTGTTTCACCGGTCGTCATGCAATTAATTAACAGAAAACAAAAAAGAAAACTCACATGTGATATAACCCATTTCTTCTAGATGGAAACTCCCATTTCGTGTATTATGGTTTTCACCACATAAAGGTTTAATACATTACTACACATCATAATCTGCTGACATGTTGTCTTGTCCTCGACTCCCACGATGTTTCTTTTCCCTGAACCATGGAGCATCTTCATTATTTAACGGGATGCTTGGGTCAGTTCTCACTGTGAAGGGCGGAATTTCATCAAACTTATCATAATCTGCTGACATGTCTGTCTTGTCCTCGACTCCCACGATGTTTCTTTTCCCTGAAAGAACTACGTGACGCTTTGGCTCATCGTCTGATGTATTCGTTTGCTTGTTTTTTCTTTTTTTCGGTCTGGAGGACATGTCCTTCACATAGAAAACCTGAGCCACATCATTGGCTAGGACGAATGGTTCGTTCTTGTAACAACCAAGATTCTTGAGATCCACTGTTGTCATCCCGTACAGCTGGTCTACCTTTATCCCTTCTCCATTCATGTTGACCCAACTGCACCGAAACAAAGGGACCTTAAAAGTAGGTCCATAGTCAAGTTCCCATATCTCCTCTATGCGACCATAGTATGTGTCCTTTTGCCCATCGTCGTTTGTTGCATCAAAGCGGACACCACTGTTCTGGTTGGTGCTCTTTTTATCTTGGGCGATCGTGTAAAATGTATTCCCATTTATCTCGTACCCTTGGAAATTCAATACAGTCGAAGATGGTGACGCGGCCAACAAGTAGAGCTGATCTCCGACAGTGGTGTCATTCATGAGCTGTAATCGCAACCAACTGCCGAAGGTCTCCATGTGTTTTTCTTTAATCCAGGAGTCATCCTTCCCCGGGTTCTTGGAGCGTACATAATTCTTGTGTTCCTCGATATACGGAGCCACGAAGGTGGAACTTTGTAGAACTGTGTAGTGTGCTTGAGTTAAAGAATGCCCGTCCCTACATATCAGTGCTTTCTTTCCTAGCGTGCCTTTTCCACTCAGTCTCCCCTCATGCCGCGATTCAGGAACACCAATCGGCTTAAGGTCAGGAATAAAGTCAACACAGAACTCAATGACCTCTTCTGTTCCATAGCCCCTTGAGATGCTTCCTTCTGGCCTAGCACGGTTATGAACATATTTCTTCAAGACTCCCATGAACCTCTCGAAGGGGAACATATTGTGTAGAAATACAGGACCGAGAATGGCAATCTCGTCGACTAGGTGAACCAGGAGATGCGTCATAATATTGAAGAATGATGGGGGGAACACCAACTCGAAGCTGACAAGACATTGGACCACAGCCTTCTGTAAACTTGGTAGAGTTACTGGATCGATGACCTTCTGAGATATTGCATTGAGGAATGCACATAGCTTCACAATGGGTACTCGAACATTTTCCGGTAGAAGCCCCCTCAATGCAACCGGAAGCAACTGCGTCATAATCACGTGGCAATCATGAGACTTCAGGTTCTGGAATTTTTTCTTTGCCATATTTATTATTCCCTTTATATTTGACGAGAAGCCAGCCGGGACCTTGATACTGCTCAGGCATTCAAAAAAGATTTCCTTCTCTGCTTTGGTAAGAGCGTAGCTGCTTAAGTATTGACGCCCTTTATCCGTCTGCTTGTTGTATGGGTCTTTCATACGTTGCTGGTCTGCCCGTGCTTCCGGTGTATCTTTTGTCTTCCCATACACGCCCAGGAAGCCTAGCAGGTTCACGCAAAGATTCTTCGTCACGTGCATCACGTCGATTGAAGACCGGACCTCTAGGACTTTCCAATAGGGTAGCTCCCAGAATATAGAGCACTTCTTCCATATGGGTACGTGGTTGTCAGCGTCATTCGGAACAGATAGACTGCCAGGACCCTTTCCAAAGATTACTTCTAAATCCTTGACCATGTCATATATAACATCACCATCAGGGAGGTTAGGCTTCTTCCGGCGATCTGCCTCACCGTTGAAATGCTTGCCGGGCTTTCTTACGGCATGACTGTTCGGAAGAAATCGACGATGCCCCAGGTACACATTCTTGTTTCCCAAATGTATACTTTCAGTCTTATCTAAACAGTGCGTGCATGCATTGTATCCCTTGTTTGACTGTCCTGAAATGTTACTAAGAGCAGGCCAATCATTGATGGTTACGAACAGCAACGCTCGTAGGTCAAATTCCTGTTGTTTGTGCTCATCCCACACACGTACACCTGGTTCGGACCACAACTGCAAAAGTTCATCAACTAATGGCCTTAGGTACACATCAATGTCGTTGCCGGGTTGCTTCGGGCCTTGGATGAGCACTGGCATCATAATGAACTTCCGCTTCATGCACAACCAAGGAGGAAGGTTGTAGATACATAGAGTCACGGGCCAAGTGCTATGACTGGAGCTCTGCTCCCCAAAAGGATTAAAGCCATCTGTACTTAGACCAAATCTTAAGTTCCTTGCGTCATCTGAAAATGTCGGGAACTCTCTGTCGATTTTTCTCCACTGGGACCCATCGGCGGGGTGTCTCAACTTCCCGTCTTTCTTACGCTCTTCTTTGTGCCATCGCAACAACCTGGCATGCTCTTTGTTTCTGAACAGACGTTTCAACCGTGGTATTATAGGAGCATACCACATCACCTTAGCAGGAACCCTCTTCCGGGGGGGCTCGTCATCGCACTCAACATCACCAGGGTCATCTTGTCTGATCTTGTACCGCAGTGCATTGCATACCGGGCATTTATCCATATTCTCGTACTCACCGCGGTACAGGATGCAGTCATTAATGCATGCATGTATCTTCTGCACATCTAATCCTAGAGGGCAGATAGCCTTCTTTGCTTCGTATGTAGTCTCGGGCAATTCGTTATCCTTTGGAAGCTTCGGCTTCATTATTTTCAGCAACTTCTCAAATCCCTTGTCAGAACAACCAGTCTCTGCCTTCCATTTCAGCAGTTCCAGTGTGGTACCGAGCTTTGTGCTGCCATCTTCGCAGTTTGGGTACAGCAACTTTTCGTGATCCTGAAGCATGGCCTCCAACTTTAGCTTCTCCTTTTCTGTATCGCATTCTCGCTTTGCATCAGAAATGACCCCACCAAGACCATCAGCGGGCTCATCTGATGCCCGATGTTCACCTCTTTCTTCTTCAACGTCTTCCATTACAGTATCACCGCATTCCTCAGGGAACATAGGATAGTTGTCATCATCCTCCTCTTCTTCATTGTCTTCCATCCTAACCCCTCTTTCTCCGTGCTTGGTCCAACAATTATAGCTGGGCATGAAACCTTTCCGAAGCACGTGGTCTTGAATGGTTCTCTTGTCAGAGTACTCCCTGACGTTCCGACACTTCTCACATGGACAAGGCATAAAATTATTCACTTTGTTTGCCTCAGCCACATCGAGAAATTTATGCAGGCCTGCAATAAACTCGGAACTGCGTCGTTCGCCGTACATCCATCGCATCCGTGCATCCATCTGCATCATATATATAATTAAGTTTATCAAATACCATTACAATAACATCGTGAATAGTGAAATGACCACCGTACATCGACACGTGCAATATTTCTGTATCAATTACAGATGAAAAGGATATAGTTGCTAACCTCGGCCGAGGATATCATCTTGTGTGAACTTAAGTGTGGCTCGGGCATTTCATCGAACACATCTTGTGCGTGGCAAAGGAAAAAAAAACTAGCACCCACTTCCCACCAATCCAACCAGAAAAAAAACAGAGGAGAGAGAGAGGGGGGTGGGGGTTATTTTATAGGCAGGGGAGGGGTATTGGTCCCGGTTCTTGGCACGAACCGGGACCAAAGCTCCGCGGCAGGCCACGTGTCCGGCTCTGGAGCTTTGGTCCCGGTTCGTGCCAAGAACCGGGACCAATGCACCCAACCGAACCGGGACCAATGGTCCACGGGCCCCTGGCAGCTCGAACCGGGACCAGTGCCAGGCACTGGTCCCGGTTTTTCACTGAACCGGGACCAATGGCTGGAGCGGCCCTGGACCAAAGATGGTTTTTCTACTAGTGAGCTAAAAGATCCATGAGCACGTCATGATCCACAAGAGCATACGTGTCGTAGTATGGTCTATGCATGCATATGCGTATAGGCATGAATTAATCGAGCGATATCTTGTTCCAAAAAAACAATCGAGCGATATGATATAATGGCGACCGCGCTCGTCACGCTTTTCTATACTACTATTAAAAGAGTAAACATGTGTTGATACATTAAATCTAATCCGTTTAATATATGATCAATGGTCCGGATCGATCCAATGTTTGACAACTCAACACACCTTTTCGTTTTGATGTTAATTACAATGATTGCCACCGCTAAAAGAAACAGTTCCTTAATTTTAAAAAAAAAACCGGCTTCCTCACCTCGGTCCTCTTGCCTCCTCGATGGCAGCGGGCGGCGGCGCTCCGACGGCTACCACTGCGCTCCTGCCTCTCCACTACGAGCCACGGCCGGGCCAGCGACACCGTGCATGCTGCTGACGGACACGGGCAACCACAAACCAGCGCCTGCTCCCGGTCAACGACTCAACGGCGACACAGGAGAGCTCCTCCACGTTCCTGCCTCGAGCCGGTTCCTACGTGTGCGCGCCTCGCTCCGCACAGCAGCGGCGCGCATCGCCAGCAACAGCCCACCTACCACATCCACTTCTCTCCAATCACGTGCATGGAATTGAGCACTATGGCTGCCTGCTTAGCTCAATCGATGTTTTTGAACGTGAGCTCAATCGATGTTGAATACACGTATACAGTATATATACTTGATGGACGTATGCGCACGAGTTGGAACCTCGGCCACTCGAGATGTTTGCTTGTGTGCCCACAGACCGTGGCCGGCACCTTGCTCGACGGCGTCCTCTGCTTTTGTTTGGCTAAAGACACTACAAATTCGTCTAGACTCTTTTGTTAATGATGTTTACTGCCTTTTGTGCTTCTGATTAATATGGTACAAATTCCAATAATAAACAACTCAAACGTCTACCAAATATTATGAATCATTCTCATTTATCATGTTCTTGTTGATGTGATCTATTATATACTAAAGGTACATGATGGGCTCACCAGAAAATAGAGAAATAGGCTAGAAAATCCCACAATAATCAGAAACATCTGACCGTTTATTTGATAGACTGAAAATATATAACCGTTAGATTATGTCTTCCGCAAAAAAAAAAACAGAAGTGAAAATTACCCACCGTTGCCATTATAATAAAAAACGTTTCATGGGTTTTCAATTAAACTAGGTTTTACATCCGTCATCCGTACCATATGAGATAAGAAGAACTCATTGCGCCGCCGGCTGCCGGCCACGCACGGCGCACACGCAGCTCGCCAGCTCTTTAAGATTGAGACAGCCAAGAAATACTAGGTACGATCGATCTTCAAGGTTTATGGGAAGATCAATTAATGGAGAGGAGGAGCCAGTACCGATCAAGACAACACGCACCAATTCAGATCAGAGAAACCGGCAGCCGGTCAAGACTCAAGAGCAACTAGATCGGTAAGCTTGATGAAAGCTGCTGACCGCCTTGCATGCATGGACCCTGATGCGTTCAAATCCCATATATAGTTTCCAGCAATGATTCAGCCGCAGCTACAAACTCCTGCTCCCAGGCCCCCAGGCGGCGGCCAACGTCAAGCACGGAGCGCTGGCCAGCGAACCATGCTCTGAGCTTACCCAGTTCTCCACGTACCAGCGAAACATGCTCTGATTGGTAAGGCTGCTATTTGCATGCACCATGCAAGATGGATCGATCAATTGGATTAAACAAATTGCCTCATGCGCACAACCTAACAGCCAATGCCATGTGAGGTAATAGCTCGATCCTGAGCTTTCCTTTGACTGCGCTTCATCAATTAATTAATTTTTTACGCATCCTTCAACCAGCTGTACAGATTTTTACCAGCTATTTTAGTATATATTTAACGGTATGTAGGCTGCAAGTTCCTTCTGGCATCGAGTCTCTGCAGCAGGTCAATCAAACAAATAAACCACCCTAAATTACACTCGCTCGGTGCAGTACTGCAAGGTACTCTGGATAGTGCATAGCATGGGATTGCGGAAGCAGGAACCGACGATATCAAATCTGGCGACCCGGGTTAGTTGGCTGACTCAAATACGCAAATCCTCTCACAATTGCGGCACAAATTTTTAGCATTACCTGGCAATCGATTCTCTTCTGACTGTTTTCTACTTGCAGATCGGTTGCCAATTGAACAAAGCAATTGTTTTTAATCTGCAGGTCCCCAATTTCTGTGGTGTATGTCTCAAGATGGTACTTTCTTTGCTATCTCTTAGAGCCTGATAATTTCTATTTCTTGGCTAAGATAATTCTATTTTTTTCGGATGTATCTATAAATGCTAGCCTGATAATTTTCATGGTTCAGTTTGTGCTTTTACAAATTATCCCATACTTATTTCAGTTCACAACTATATCTGTACGTAAAGTTATTTCTAGCAGACCTAATTAACATGGAGGACCTCAAAGGATTAAAGGAGATAAATAACGATATTCCCACATGTGATATTTTCCTAATCGAGTCCATCAATCCTCAGGTAACATATTTCTACTACAAAATTGTAGTGATATCAACCTTTTTTTGAGTTTCCTTGGATATGATTTGTGCTACAAATTATTTATGGTAGTACTCATGCATGGTCATCCCCCTTTTCTCTACAGAGTTCTGTCCAAGTCTGCATAATAAATTCGCAGGGATACAGAAAATAGAGAAACAAAGGGGCATGTTAGAATGGAGCAAGCTCATGCAACTCAATAGAGCATTCATGTGAGAGAAAACCGCTTTATGTTGATCCCCGGGTGTATTTCACATATCATGGTGGCTGCATGTCATATATTTTGTTGTAACCAACTATGTGCATGTAAGTCACAGCCTGGAGCATCTCGAAAGACCTAAAGGCGGTGATTAATCATCTCATATTCCACAAGATAAAATTGGGCCGCTATATGAATTTTTATATTATTAAATCAAGTGAATTTCACGTGGTAAAGATATAAAAGAGGTATGTTCTCTACTGAGCTGTCACAATGTTTTGTCGCATAGAGCTGTTGTGGCTTCATTGTGTCGGGCTTTCAAAAAAATTGTTTTATGCAATGCATGATGAATAACAAATGTTTTGCATGCACAGATTTGAAAAACGATATTCATGGATAATGAATAGTTTTCTTTTAGAAATACAAGATTTGCAATACTTTTGTGGACATATATATCTCAGATCGATTACATGGACTATGTTAAATCTAAGTGTCTTAGTTATACAAGTTAATGTCTATTATAAAAAGTGAAACATGTTAGTTTGGCGAGGCCACTTATCAAAATAAAAGATGCGTTAATTTTTGGCAGCAACTCAGTGGAGGGGTACATTGTATTCAAATATTGGACATCTTATGTTGTTGCCGAGTAGACGTTTTGTTATGAAGCTACATGACGACTTGATATAAAAACAATCGTACTGTACTGGAGAAGTCCACATGGCACATTAATTAGTATTCCCTGGTTGTTATATTGATATTCAGCATGTTTCAGATCAGTACATCCAGGTATTGCCACCTCTACCTCCCTGTGGGTCTTGCAGAAACCATAAAGCAACTTCCTCGACCAGAAGAGTTCAAGCCTGTATATATCTTTAGCACTGCCACTGACATGGTCATTTGGATTTAGCACACAACTTTTCTTGATATCCGTGTTTGGGTGGATAATACTAATGTTCGACATATATTGTATAGTATTTTCTGCATGCCCGCAAATAAGAGGAATCACCTTTGGCCAACATGAAGAAATATTTTAGTACTGTAAAAGTATGCATGCACATGATCTTTTGCTGCATGACGCGTTCGGACACTAAACAGAACGAATGAGGTAACTATGTTGTACTATAGTTATTAGTTCAGTGTAATTTTATGTCAAATCAATATGATATTTTATCTGGCTAATGAAACTATCGTAGGTTAAACAAGAATGGAAATTAATTAATAGCTGTTAAGCTATCAATGGACATAAATGTGTTCTAACATTCAATATATATTTGCGAAAGACTTGCACGATGTATGCAAGCGTTGTTTTTTGGGTTCTTTAGCAGGTATGCTTGCTACTGATGGTTCTTATTCGACTCCCGAGGCATGTTTTCTGAAGACACGGCCAAACATATTTGCACACTTTTTTATATATTCCTATGTGTTTGATTTCCTTTCTCTGGCTATTGAATTTGGAAATGCCCCATAGAATAAATAATACTCCTACATATTTAAAACAAGCCAATTCTTAGGGGAAAAGAAAGGGATACTAGAAAAAAATCATTGGTTTTACATAGTTTGTAACATAATAGATTATATGGTTACTACGAATGGAATATTCACAAATTAAATTTCAACAAGATTCCCGAGCATATATTGAGTACTCTTTCCAATGTTCAAAGCAACAACTTTAAAGGACCTGGAGATCGAGTTGTACACAACTAAAAAAATATATTATTCTTAGTCACATAATATGACTATTTGTGTAACCATTAGAGTAAATTTCAAACACTTTAAAGATGGTGCCCTCGCATTTGCGAGGGCCACTGTGCTAGTTTTAAATAATGTCCTATTATCATATACAAATCTCGAAAATTTGGCACCGCAAAGAAAAAATATTTTCCTTGTAGAACCTACGGCCTGAAACACCTGTTTTGTTAGACTTTGCTCAGATTTGCAATGCATGGCCAAGTCAGCTTATGTTGACAGCTTCTTGAAGGCATGTTTTCTTGGTTAATTGCATGACATGATAATGTGGTGTCGCTGAATGGCAAAGCTACTCATGCGGTGGACTCATTTATCGGACATTTTGTGAGCCACACACACTGAGTGATGATTGATGTTATAGTAATGTATTCAAATTTTGAATTTTACTTAATGTTGTTGCAGTATATTATGTTTTTCAAATAATGTACAAAATAATACTAGGAAAAGTTGGCAATTAGCCCTTCTAGATGAAAATATTGTGCAAATAATTGATTATTTTTTGGCTTAAGAATTATTTGTGTACATCGGTATTTTTTAAAATCAGACTAATTTTTGTATAAGTATTAGCCGACACGTGCATTGCACGTGCAATATTTTTGACTTGTAAATTGTCCCCTTTAATTATGAAAACGTGCGTTGCACGTACATGCCAACTAGTTGCAAGAAAAGACGAAAAGCTGCTTGTAAAAAAGGAAGGCCCCGATCTAGCGGGAGACGGGCGAGGTGATGAGTTTCCGAAGCCTCGCGCTCATCAATCTCGGTCGCTTTCCGAATTGGACAAGGACGGCTCAGTGGATCTCGAACGAGTGGAGGGGCCAGGATACCCAGACCCATCTAATCCACGCACTGACGCGCCTATGGATCAACGTGGCAATGGCACTATGACAGTGTGGCGGTAACCAGATAACGACGTCGCTAGCGGCCGGGGGCCATGGAAGCAAGCACTGATGCGCCCATGGATGTTGCGGCCGCGGCCAGAGCACAGATCGACCAGCATCAGCTACCGAGTGGTGTCACTGAGAGGAAGAAGCGCATGAATCCAGCCATGGATCTGTTGGCCGTTAGGTGATGGAAGCGGTAGCTCAGTGACAGTGCAGCAGGCAGGCGAGGTGAAGCGTCGAACCGCATGTGGCTGGTCCCGCGCAGTGCAGAGGCCATGCACGGGTGGGCGCGCCGGGGAGGGGAGTTGGCGTCGCTTGCTTCCTTGGCCGGCCGGCAGGGCTGACGGCGTCGCTCCCCCATGCCTGCGCTAGCTACAACCCCATTGAACTTTGCGCTTGGACTGTTTAGGAAAGGAAGGGCCCAGCCGGGCTTGGCCGGACAAGGCCCAGGCTTTGCATGCCGCGTCGTCGAAGCCGCAGACATGCGCAGCATGCAGTGCCGGAGTCCGTCGTCTGTCCATCTCGCTCTGGACTCTTGCAGGCGCGCGGTAGATTTAACCCACACCACCATGCAGCATGGCACGCGCGCGGTTAATTTGAGCGTTTCTCCCTTCCCTTGGTTTTACTATGCTCTTGGCGCGACGACGCTGCCTCTGTCTCATGCAAAATATAACCACATGCATTAGCAACAGTTTTTTTTAACGCGCATTAGCAAACAATTAGGGCTTCAGCTTCACTTTCTACCGCCATTACACTCATAAATGGCGAGATTCCTTTCAAAGAAAACTTCATTTGCTCACCCTCTTTCTTCCGGCATTCTCTCTCTTCCATCTTCCCATCTTTTGTGGCTATCAACTCATTCAATGTCTCTTGCAATTCGATTGTCGAATTCTCACCCTGCCCCTCGCCCTCTTCTCACTTGAGGTGCCCTCCTCAAGGTTGATGCTCAACGTTTTTTGCTTGAGAAGAATAATTGCATCCACCTTTTTTTAGTGACGCATAGAGCTCGGTCCACTTGGGACATTCCTTCATCTCCCTCTAATAATGAGTTAAGGTAATTGGTTTACCGCCATGTTCGGCCTTGGATATGAAACACCTATGTATGAAATTAAAATGATACATTCATATATATGGAAGGAAGATATATACTCATATGTAGAAGAGAACGAATATACCAAGTCTTTGACACCAATGCCACTCGCATCGTTTGATATCTTATTTTCTATGCACCAATGCCACTCACCAATACTCATATGAAGCATTGAATATATTTGACAACAATGCCAAATAATTTTTTGACACCAATGCCACTCACATTAAGATTTTACAAAAAAAGGAAAGAAACTCAAAGGTTAATGGGCTACGGTAGTGTGGCCCATTAAGTGTCCTTCATCGGCATGAGGGGGCTCTGCCGCTTAAAGCGGTATATAGGAGCACCCGACGTCAGGGAATGGTGTATAATCCGGACACGGCGTTTCGGGTCAGGGGTGCGGATGCACCCATTATGTAAAACAATTTTAATTGTTTACCAAAATGTCAAAAAAATCAAATAAAATTTCGGCTATATATCATGACATTTTATGTTAGCACAAAAAGTTTCGCGAAGAAAATACATTTTTTTGTGACAGGTGCAAAAAAGACAAAAAAAAAATCATGTACAAAGTCATTTTGAAAACCCCGGATTTGTCTTTTTTGCACAACCCACAAAAAAAATGTCTTTTTCACGAAACTTTTTGTGCTACCAAAATATCATGTAGTATATATATCCGAAAATTTTATTTTAATTTTTCTGACATTTGGATAAATATTTTTTTAGCAGTGGGTGCATCTAGACCTATGAGCCGATATGGATTTCAGGTATAACCCAACTATCAACACTTGTAGCGTCGCTGCGTCTGAAGAGCTGGCATGTGTGGGGCGGCCTTTATAAGATGCTATTTTATTTGCTACTTTTTTAATTTTATTTTGTTTTTCCTGTTTTTATATATTTTTTCTTGGTCGCTCATGTTTTTTTTTTTCGTTTTCACTTGTTTTTTTTTCCAGTTTCCTTTTGGTTTTTAAGCATTTAATATATTTTATTTTCTAATATCTTACAAGAATAGCAAAATTTATTTAGGATCTTGTAGAAAATAAATATTTATATAGTTTAACAAAATATTCACTAGGTTTAAAACTTGTTCACAAGGTTCAAAAACATGGTCGTACCGTTCAAATAAATGTTCACATGTTTTTAAAAATCTTAGTACGACCTTAATAAATGGTTCACGCGGTTTAAAAAAGATCAAAAAAATTCAAACAAATTCATATAATTCCAAAAAAATAGTTCACGAAGGTCAAACAATATTCACGTAATGCACATTTCAAAATCATATGTTTTAAAAACAAGAAATGAAATGGAAAGGGAAAAATAAACATGAAATAAGGAACCAGAGAAATAAAAACGAAAAAAAACTAACAATATAAAAAGGAAAACAGGAAAAGAGATAAAGAAACGGAAATAGAAAAAACATTGCGAAAAAGGGAAAGACGCTTAATGGGCCGGCCCGAAATGGAGGCCCCTTGAGGCGTCGCCTTACTATTTGATGCCACAGGCGTTAAATAGGAATTGCCTTACGCAGTACTTCGCATGGATACATAACGGCCCAACAAACGTGGGCTCATATGTTACCGCTGAGATTGGACCGACGCTTTCCCAATCTGACTAGGGTTTATCCGACGGCGCCGCCCCCGACATTGGTATAACCAGCCGTCCCCAGAAATCTTCGGCGCAGAACACACCGCAACCACCGATCACCCGCGAATACTTGGAAGACAAGCAAGGCGAAGTTGGCATGGACTCCTTCTCGTCGTCTTCGATGTCGTCCTCTGGGTCGCCGGCCAACACGGAGCAGCTCATGGAGCAGATCAAGACGCAGCTCGCCCAGGCCTATGCCCAGGAGTTCATTGAGGTGAGATCTCCCCCAATCTTTTCATATTCGTTGATGTGCGGCTGTATGTATGGCTAGGCTGCTAGTTACTCGCTATCCGTGGTTATTAATTCGCCTCTAGCGAGTTTGCTTGAAGGAAGCGAATCGTTGGGTTCGTTTTGTTTTAACAGATTGTGGTGCTGCTAATTTGTATTATGTTGCCGATTTTTTCTTGGTTCTCCAATAGCAGAACTAGTTTTGAGCGGAGTTGCTTGCTGTGCTTGCAAGTTTTCTTTTGACGGCGTTAAGGGTTTATTATTAGATAGATGTTCTATTTGGGGGAGATTGCTGATTCTAGCTTTGAGGAAGCACCAGTATACACTGCTTAATTGGAGGAATTTATGCTCTATTCATAGACTTAAAACTTCAATCGTTTTAGAGAGGATGTATATTCATCTCTTAGGATTTTTATTTTTATTTTAGGTAGGCTCAATCCTTTTGCTCTTCTAATAGCCCTAATGTGATTATTAGCTAGAGCTGAGTAGCCAATTTCCAGTGCTGAGAACAGGATATTAGCTTGGAAAGAACTTTACATGTTATAACTGTTAAGCAATGTTTACTCTAACAATTAATTTGCTATAACATTCTACGTCTGTTTTGAGTGTATGATTAATTACACTGATCTGCATCCTGCCTAACTTAATTGGAAGAATGTGGTGTGCTGGTGGCACAACTATACTCATCTATATTGTCCTAGTTTCTTGCCCTACCTTAGTATTCAAATATATTAAAAACTGGATCAGTTTGCAGGACTAATTCATTTAGCATCTTTATTCCATATCTGTGTTCGATATGTCTAAATGTTTTCTTGAGGCGAGATGTATGACTTGCCTGTACAATACAAGATACCGGTGTGTCAACATGGGTATGGTACTAAAAAAATTCCAATTCCAGTATCACCAATATGTGATTCGGTTGTATGTATATATTGAGAGAAAATGGTAACAAGAAGTCCATAAAATGTCAACATAAATGAATGAAGTCTGGACGAAACATTACACACTAGCCATTCCTATAAAAAAAGTGATTTGATACTCCCTGGTACCTATCAAGACATTATAAGCGACATTGGTACCCGGTACCTATCAGTTATTTGTATACTGCCAGGCAGAAATATTGGTGTGTCCGAGCTTTAGATCACCACAAAGCTCTTCCTCTCATGTAGTTAGTTTGTTAATTTGTATTTATATCGATTGTTTGACATTCCCTGGTAAGAGTAAATGTTTAAGAGAAGCCAATGCTTGGGTTCTTCTGTTGTAATTAATGGTTGCAAGTACTAAATCATTCTCTAGTTTTAGATTGATAAGTAGGTACTGAAGATCTTATTTTCAGAGAGGTAGAGCTGTTGTGCTTACATTGAATAATCAGAACATTCAAGGCTTTATTTTATGCGTCTCGTGTTATAGGAAGGCGCTTACAATGTCTAATTTGATTGTAGGAAGGCGCTTACAATGTCTAATTTTAACAAAAATCTTGTTTCGTTAGGAGTGATTTGGTTTTATACATTATTTTTATAACGGTTAAGCTAACTGAAGGGGAAACCTTTTTAACAATATTGGAATCCCCTGTTGCTTAATTTTATCCGTCAATAGAGGTTGAAACAAAGACATGCTTAATGCTGTAAGAGCTGTAGTATTATCTGATATAAACTATTATTGCATTGCATTGGGTTCAACTAGGCCGCACTTTTCTTTGGATATATGCGGTGTGATCTGGTGAATGGTGATGTAGCATGTTATATTTTTATTCCTATGTAGTGATGACCTGTAGCATTCCAAGATTGGTAGAGAACAAACATCCAAGTCTACTTAGATATTGAAGACTTGAGAACTGATTAAGTCAGTATCTGCTTAGACATTGGTTCAATATACTTAATATCAACTCAACTGTAATTTGAGATTGATACAAACAAATGTTGTCTTAACAACCCACATGCCTCTACTTCCCTGAAGTTTAAACAGTTATTTGACTTATCAGCATTATCTTTGCTATCTGTGTGTCTCTATCTATTTAATATCTTTGTTGCCCTTGTGGCCAAAAGATGTTTGAGTGAATCATCTTTGGGAAATGTAATTTATGTTGAATCAGCACTTCTTATTTTAAAAGGCTTCCACAACAACTAATTTTACAGAGAATAAGCAGCAAAGTTTCTAGCCTTGTTGATTGTCAATGATGTCATGCGATATAGTTTGAAAACATCTTGTTCTTTTCCATATTTGTGCATATAAACAATAATAATTACATGCAGAACAAAAAACCACCACACTGACTACAAGTTTATTACTGTACTTGTCTGTTTCATTTACCCGTATTTTCATTGTCAAATGCATGACACCTTGCTAACTTTCTCATCTATTTTCAGACTGTTGGGAACAAGTGCTTTGCAAAGTGTGTGACCAAGCCAGGATCAAGCTTGAGTGGAAGCGAGAGCAGCTGCATATCACGCTGTGTTGAGCGCTACATCGAGGCAACTGGTCACATCAGCCGGGCATTGTTCAGTTCCCAGCGTTAAGAAGCCCGGCAGTGTGTTGCTCACTACTGGTACTATGAGCCGAGCTTTGTCTAGAGTTTTCGAGTCGTGAGAATACATTAAGGGTTGCTACCTAATTTGTCATGCACCGTTGATAAAAGTCTAAACGCTGGAGGCTTTCTATGTGCCACTAAGGTTTTGCGATAGAAACAGAATGTATTGAGTGGCTCGTATCTTTTAGTTAAGCTCGTGATTTCCTCGTGCAGTTTCTCTTGATGCTATATTTTTAAGCTGTTGTCCAGAAAACCCAAGAGCAGTGCGCTGGATAACAGATTTTGTGTTCTCACTCGGGAGAATCAAACTCGTAATTCAGAAAATCGATCAGTTTAGATGGTCGGCTAATTCTTGTAGTAGATCAGCATCAGGAATTCAGGAGCATGGCTGAGTCTTTGAACGACTGAGAGCATCTCCGGTCGTGGCGATAGGCTCCCAATAGCCGTATTGGGCGCGCCGGAAGAAAAATCTTACCTACTCGTGGCGTCAATCCAATAGCCGTATTGGGCGCGCCGGAAGAAAAATCCGTATTGGGCGCGCCGGAAGAAAAATCTTACCTACTCGTGGCGTCAATAGCACGATTTCTACTGGTGTGGCCCAATATTTCGTCCGGGGTGTCCACCCCACGCACCCCTGTTGGGAGCCGCTTGGCCGGCCTGCCATTGAGACATCGGCTTAAATGTGGCTACCGGCTGGTCAAGGCATTCATGGCGTCGGTTTCCTAGCGAGGCGTCGCTCCTCTTTACGGCAAGGTCGCGTCTTTCCCATGTCGGCGTCAATGCAGACGAGCGCATCTTTTCGAGCGGCGCTGTTAATTCGGCAGGGGAGCGGTTGGCCAGAGTTAAGTCTCACCACCCGCTCGGCTCACCCGACCACTATATAGAGCGGCGTGGCGTGCCTTAGCTGTCCTTCCTCCCCATGCCTCCACCGCACCACCACCAACATGTCTCTCCGCCAGCGCGACGAGATGCGCAACACTGCTGGGCAGACTTTAGAACGCACTCGCCGCCGGTTGGCAGTGAGGTGTCGCAACAAGCGCTGAGAGGAGGCGTGTCGCAGCGGGCGCCCGGAGGCGGTTGCGTGCACCCCGTGCCCAACGACCACGAGGCGGAATAGAACCACGGTGCTGCACCGCCGTCACCGCCGGCGGATCTATTCACGGAGATGGAGGCACGAGAGCACAGCCGTACCAACACGCCGGTGTCGGCGATCTACCGCCTCCCCGAGGGGTGGATGACAAACATCGTCCACGTCCCGGTGGCGCCTCGTCTCACCGGTCGGGCATGCTGCGACTACGTCGACATGTAAATGCAACATGTCGCCGGAGTTGTTGGACAACTAACAGTACGCCCCGTCTGCTGCCGGGCACATATACCTGCACGGGCGGGCTCCTGTCCGCACGACAGGAGCCCGGCCTGCCGCCCTATTTTGGTTTAGTTTAGTTTCAGTTAATCATGTTTAGTTTGAATGAATTATGTTTTGTTTCAAAGATGTTTGAATGAAATCCATCTATTTCCGTGTTTGATTTAAGTTTTAAATTAACCTATTGGGGACGCGAGTGGGAAGAGGTGCCCTCAATACGCGGCAGCTCGCCCAGACGGCCCCATAGCGTCTGTCTGATGGCTGTCAGACGTTATTTTGGCGCCGCGAGTGAAGATGTTCAAGGGTCTCTCTAGCGCTCTATTGACTGAGAACAATCTTAGTTCTCAGTCGAATGGCGTCATGGCTTCTTCCCCATCTCCGGCCACCACCTCCCCCGCAGCCACCGCCGGCCAAACCACCGTCCATCCCGCCCGCGGCCGGCGCGCTGCTGCGACGGCTAGCCGCCCCGCCCTGCCCCAAGCTCCTCCTCCGCCGGTCCGCAGCCGCCCCGGCCATCCCTCTAACCCCCGCCCCTTCTTCTCCGGCGTCGGCGAACACGCACCCCCCCATGTTAGGTTGCTCCTCGCCTCCGCCGCGGCCGCGGGTGCGGCGACTCTGGCTCAGCTTGGCGCCGCCGTCGCCACGAGGAAGAAGAAGACCTAGTTTTGCACGAATCGCGACGCACGGTTTCAACGGTGGATGAGTCGACTGAGCGCTAAGCAAGCTTTAGAGCATCTCCACCAGCGCGCCCAACTCTGCTCCCAATAGGCCTATTGGGCGCGCCGGCACGAAATTTCCCACCAACGGCGCGCCCAATGGGAAAAATGTTGTCGGCACGTCCCAATGGAACGTCCGGCAACCCCGCTTCGCGACCAGGTTCTAGGGAGGCAAGCGGGCGCGCCGGCAACCGCGGCAACGCGAGCCACGTCAGATCCTGACGCACGGGCCATCTTGTCAGTGACACACAGTCCTCAGTCGGATTTATTGCGACCGGTGTGGCTGTTTTATTGACGCAGCGGCTGCCCAGACGGGCGCAGACAACGCGACGCGTCAAGCGCAGCACTGGAAGCTCAGGCGGTGGCACACACGTGACGTGGTGTGGAACATGACATATGCCATGGGATGGCTAAGATAGGAGTGGGCACAGCGTTCTGCAACTTCGGCACCCGCAGGGATTGCGCCGGAGCGCGGACACGGGAAGTACCCAGGTTCGGAGCCCTCCCGGAGAAGGTAACACTCCTACTCCTGTTCGATCTCTCTATCATCGGTGGACACAGTACAGAGTTGCTCCTCGAGCTGTTCGGTGAGCTCTCCATGGCTCGGATCTCTCTCTAGCTATTCTGGGGGTGAGGAGGAAGAAGTGTTCGGGGACCCTTCTACTTGGGCACCCAGACAGCCTTATATAGGCCTGGCTGTCTGGCTTACAAGCGGGGCTGGCTGGTCCGCGCCAGCCGGCCAATGTCGGCTACAGGGGGTTTCTTCGTGACGCTGCATGTCCGCAGTACAGCGTGCTATGCTTCGCACAGTTGAACTCCCTCGCGGCGCGGGAGTGGTCGGACTAGACTTGGCGACGTGGAGGGCAGGCAAGCGACGACGCTGGCCCCCGTCTGCACGGTAGATGGCTCTCGGGATTTTTTGACGGCGCTGGGCGGCGCCCCGTGTCTCCCGCCTGTCGGGGCTCCTCGGCACTGTAGGGGACGTCATGCCATGCTTCACTTTAGCCCATGCCTAGGTGACGTGGAGGGCTAGCCGGCCATGGCCCCGGCGCCGCCCGACACGGTCCCATGTCTCCTGTTATTCGCGGGCGAGGGGCGGCCGGTCATCCGGCTGGCGACCAACCGAATCCGGCTGCTGCCGTTTGACCTTGGTCGCACATGGCGGGCATTGTTTGTCGTTATCTGTTTGTCGTTGAGAATCGTGATGATGACGAGGTCGAAGTTCCTCCTTCCCGCGCCGCTCGGCTGTGCGGCGACAGGCTAGGCGGAGTCCGGCTGCGCTCGGGGAAGGCGGGCTCGGCGTAGCCGGACAGTTGGAGGCGGCCGGGCACTTGGCTTTGCGTTTCACTCGGGATCTTCTGTGGGTCTTTAGGCACCCGTGGTTTATACCCACGTCACTAGCCCCGAACACGTTGGAGCGATGCAGCCGTTACGGCGAGGAGGGCTTCTGCGTGTTCAACGAACTGAAGATGTTCATCCGGACGAGGAGGCGAAACGTCGGGCGCTCCGCCGGCCGGGTACTAGAGATGACGTAAGAGCTGATGCTGGCACGTCCCATCCGCCTGCCAGGCGGTCGCCCGGCAGTCGAGACGACACCTCGGTTCCCATTGCAGGATCTTCTGTGGCTACGCAGTAGGGGCAGTATCCTTTGTGGCGAAACTGCCGCCCACGATCTCGCCCACGATCGTGCGGTTGCGTGCCACGCGGCGCGATCTCCGGGAGCAGTTACCGGGCATGCGCGAGCTATAAATGGGGGGCGACGGCCGCGGTGGGAGGAATTCGCCTCATTTCGCCCCCTCGCCTCCACGCTCCCGAGCTCTCCGCCGCAACCTCCATGCTCCTGTTTCTCTTCTTCTTCTCTGGCAAAGTGGTTCCTCCGTCGGCGCGGCATCTCCCCCTCCGGCGCGAGGAAGCGGCGGACGCGGCAACCACGGGCCACCACCACTCGACGCCGACGCCGTGGAACTTCTCCCCCGACGTGCTGGAGCTAGAGATGGCCGACGGGAACGAGGGCGGCAGCGAATGGCGCGGCTCGCGAGTCACCATGGAGGACATCGGGAACCTCCGCGCGCGCGGGCTCCTGTCGACGGAGGAGCGCGTGGGGGTTCGCCTCGTCGCGGATGGCGAGGTGGTTCCTGCCGCGCACGCCAGCGAGGCAGTGGTCTTCGTGGACCACTTCGACCGCGGGCTCGCGCTGCCGGCGAGCCAGTTCTTCCAGAGTTTCCTCCAGACTTTCGGCCTGCAGCCGCACCATCTTGGAGCCAACTCCGTCGCCTCGCTGAGCTAGTTCGCCACCATCTGCGAGGGGTGGCTCGGGATCTGGCTGAGCCTCGCGCTCTTCTGCCGGCTGCTCTACCTCCGCAGCCGGTACGTCGGCGACAAGGAGGAGAGGGGCTCCGTCGACTGCGGGGCCGCGATCGTCTATCGCCGGCTGCAGGCGAAGCTGCTGGCTTTCAAGAAGCCGGACACGATGAAGGAGTGGCAGCGGACGTACTTCTACGTCCGCAACCTGAGAGTGGGAGAGGACCACATCCGCCTGCCGTCATTCAAGCCGGTCGCGCCCGTGAAGGACAACTGGGGCCTGAAGAAGTTTGGCGACCAGACGGAGGTGGACAAGATGATCGACCGGATCGACGAGCTCTTCAAGAAGGACGAGCTGACCACCCGAGACCCAACCCTCTGATGGCTGTACAACCGGATCGCGCCACTGCAGCACAGGTCTCACAAGATCTGCTTTCTGGATGGGCGCCTCGACCCCACCCGGCTGACCTGGAAGAGGTGGAAGCTGGAGGCGCTGAACGGTTTGCTCCGGCACGTCGCCAAGGAGGAGAGGGTGGCGACGAACTGGACGTACGGCAAATCGCCGTACACGCGCAGGAAGCGGGCGCCCAAGGTATGTTGTCTTTGCTTGTGCTCGTGTCTTTTCTTGTATGCTTCGGCCGGCTGCTCACTAAGCCGGCTGTGCAGCTCTTCAAGATCCAGCTTGAGGAGGACGGGCCCAACGGCCCCCCGTTTCTGCCGAACATCCAGCTGGAGACGGCCGCGCCAGGGGAGGGCCAGTGGGAGGGTGAGGAGGAGGTCGCCGCGGCAGAGGGCGGTGGCAGTGGTGATACGTCTCAAACGTATCTATAATTTTTTATGTTCCATGCTGATATTATATCAATTGCTACATGTTTTGGTTATACTTTATATCATTTTTATGCATTTTCTGGGACTAACCAATTAACAAGATGCCACAGTGCCAGTTCCCTGTTTTCTGCTGTTTTTGGTTTCAGAAAATCTATTAAGGAAATATTCTCGGAATTGGACGAAACAAAAGACATCGTCAATAATATCACGAGGAGATCACGGAGTCCAAAGGGGAGTCGGAGCAGACCCACCAGGGGGCCACGCCACACTAGGGCGCGGCCCAGGGTGGGCCCGCGCCCCCCCTATGGCGTGGTGGCCCCCCTCGGCCACCGACGCCGCCTCTTCGCCTATATATTCTCCGCGACGCGAAAACCCTATTACGGTCGATCATATTCCACGAAAAGTTCCGTCGCGGCCGTCATCGTCAATCTCAGATCGGAGGAGTTCTGAAGCTCTTCCCGGCACCCTGCCGGAGGGGAGATCATCACCGGAGGGATCTACATCACCATGCCTGCCTTCGGAGTGATGCGTGAGTAGTCCACCCCTGGACTACGGGTCCATAGCAGTAGCTAGATGGTTGTCTCTCTACCTTGTGCCTCCATGTTTAGATCTTGTGAGCTGCCTAACATGATCAAGATCATCTTATTGTAATGCTAGATGTTGTGTTTGCTGGGATCCGATGAATATTGATACCATGTGTATTCAAGTTGTTTATCTATGTGCTCTTGATCTTGCATGCTCTCCGTTGCTAGTAGATGCATTGGCCAAGTAGATGCTTGTGACTCCAAGAGGGGGTATTTATGGTCGATAGTGGGTTCAGTCTCTAGATATCTGGATCAGTGACAGAAAGGTCTAAGATGGTAGATGTGCTGTTGCTACTAGGGATAAAACATTGGTGCAGTTTCCAAGGGCACTTGTATTGATTACATTACACACTTTACTTCATGCAATAATCTGTTGTTAGCAACTTAATACTGAACAGGATGCGGATGCTGCCTTGAAGGTGGATTATTTAGGCATAGATGCGGTTGGAATAACGTTCTATATATGTACTGCATTGTTATGCCCTCTCTATTTGTCAATTGCCCAGCTGTAATTTGTTTACCCAACATGCTAGTTATCTGTTCTGAGAGAGACACCACTAGTGAACTGTGGACCCTGGTCCAATTTCCTCATACTGTTTACACAACC
The DNA here is from genome assembly GCA_947311845.1 of Poa pratensis. Taxonomy (NCBI): domain Eukaryota; kingdom Viridiplantae; phylum Streptophyta; class Magnoliopsida; order Poales; family Poaceae; genus Poa; species Poa pratensis. The sequence goes on along the minus strand of CAMZMU010000107.1, from coordinate 24,403,407 downwards.
TGCTGCAATCATCTGTTTCTTGTTACTTGCTGTGTTTCCTGCTGTTTTCCACACCATACGTTTAACTCTTTGTTTCTGCAAGACCGGAGAGATTGACAACCTCTCTGTTTCGTGTTGGGCAAAGTTCTGGTTTGTGTCTATGCAGATTCCTCGTTGGTGCAAGCTCCCTATCGCCAGGGGGAGTCAACATCAACAACCTTCCGATACATCGTCAAGTCCTACTGGATTGATAACCTTGGGTAGATTTCTCAAGGGAAAACTTCTGCTGTCTACATCATAACCTTCCTCTTGGGGTTCACCAACACGTATCCATCAAGCTGTTTTCTGGCACCGTTGCCGGGGACTTGGAGGCTATTGGAAAGGGGAGTCTCTCAGTTCCAATCTCTTTACTTTGTTTTTGTCTTGCTTAGTTTATTTTATTTTATCTTGTTTGCTTTCAATATTCAAAAATACAAAAAAATTAGTTACTTGCATTTAGTTTATTTTCGGTTTTGTTTCTTGCTGAGTTATTATGTCTAGCTCTTTACTTGCTATCACTAGTTACTTTCCTTGAAACTAGTCCTATGGCTGAAAACAACATGAGAGAGCTTTATGAAATTTATCTTGAGTTGGGACATGAGGTGTTTGAAGAGAAAATTAAAAAGCCTATGGAACTTTATTTGCATAACAATCATGATAGTAGCAATGTTATTAGCATACATTCTTTGAACACCATTATTGCTAATGCCATGGAAAGCTCTAAGCTTGGGGAAGCTGGTTTTGATAAAAATGATATTTTTAGTCCCCCAAGCTTGGAGGAGGAAGAATGCTATACTTTTGAATGTCATGATTCTATTGAAATATCTCCTTTTGATAAATTTGAAGTAAACATCCTCCTTGACTCAGTAAAAGAGGAAATTGCAGAAAGTAAAAATGTGCTCCCTAATGTTATTTATGATAATTCTCTTGATGATGGTCCTATATTGCCTGATGATATTAATCTTGCTACTATTGTCAAAAGTGAGTTTAATGACTCCACTGTTTTTGAGCTTAATAAAAATTATGTGTTTGAAGATCATGAAAAGCATGCTTCATGTGATAGCTATATTGTTGAGTCTATTCATGATGCTACTGAAAATTATTTTGAGAGAGGAAAATATGGTTATAGAAATCTTCATGTTATTAGATTTCCTCTCTTTGTGATGAAAGTTTTGAGCTTTCTCTTGTGTTGCTTTTATATGATGGTTTCTTTAAAACCTACTGGTCATTATGTGAGAGGGAGACATAGTTTCATATATCACAATAATATTAAGTCTCCTCTCTTTATGTTGAAAATTTTGAAGTTGCACTTGTTTTGTCTTCCTATGCTAGTCACTTTGTGCTTCATTTACTTGTTTTCTTACAAGGCTCCTATGCATAGGAAGAGTGTTAGATTTAAACATGTTTTATATATGCTTCTTGATGCTCTCTTTTACGTTTCAACTCTCATCTTTATGTGAGCATCATAAAAATCACTATGCCTAGCTAAAAGGCGTTAAAGAAAGCGCTTTTGGGAGGCAACCCATTATCTTTTATTTTCAGTATTAGTCAAGGATGTTTGTTTACCTCTGTAGCAACTCCTTTGTATCTTTTATTTGCTGTTTTGTTGTGCCAAGGAGAGTTACTAATGCAAAGTTGGTATTTATTTTCGGGACTGCATTGGGACAGATTGCTGTTCGTCACCGTTTAATTCAGTAGAAAATCAGAAAAAATCGAAAAATGCTGAAACTTTTTGTGCATGTTCCTGATGATGTTACGCAACTTTCATTATTTCAAAAGTTTTCATCTGAGCATCGTAAGTGCCTCGAAAAAATTCGTCATTACAGACTGTTCTGGTTTGACAGATTCTGTCTTTTATTTTGCATTCTCTCTTTTACAAGTTTTTAAGTGGTTTCTTTTCGTGTAAAAGTGCCCACTTGAGCCTAGTAACAGTGGCTAATGTTTAAAATAGTTGGCTTGTGAGTTTTGTCTTTGCTAGAACTTTGAAGTATTATCTTTTAGTGCACTAACCTGCTAATGAGAAAAGCTGTTAAGTTTTGGTGTGAAGGAAGTTTTCAAGTGTTGATAGAGGAGAATGATATTACATGATCAAGAAGAGTGAAGAGCTTAAGCTTGGGGAGGCTTACCTCCCCAGCATATTTCAAGAAGACTCAAGCATCTAAGCTTGGGGATGCCCAAGGCATCCCCTTCTTCATCTACAAATTATCAGGTCATCTCTAATGGTGCTATATTTTTATTGCTTCATGCTAGTGTACTCTTCCTTGGAGCGTCAGTGTGTTTTTGTTTTCAGTTTGTTTTGTTTTGTTTGCTGTGCTATACTTGTTGGATCCTAGTATTCATGTTTGGGAGAGAGACACGCTCCACTTTTTCATTAGAATACTCTTGTGCTTCACTTATACTTGTTGAGTATTCCTGTCTAGTTGCTGTTATTGCTGTTAGCTCTCAGTTTTTCATGTATCTCTTGTTAGAGCTTTCAGTTTCTTTTGAAGAAAGTACTCTCTTGCTTCACTTATATCTGTTTGGAGAGTTGTCAAATAAGTTGATTGGTGTTTGGTTGGACCAGAAAAATGCTATGCATGTGGTAGTGGTATAAAATGCTTACATGAATCTTTTTAGATCGTTGTCTTGAGTAATTTGATGCTTGCCAATTGTTTTGAGCTGTCAAGTAATTAATGTTTAAGCTTGTGCATCATGTAAGTAATGGCTATTAATGAAGAACTACTATAAGGATTTTCTGCTATAATAATCTGTTGCATAATTGGAAGTCCATAGTAGTCTAGATAATTTTTGGATGAAGGCTATGTGTTAACAAGGAAGACAGTGGGAGTCTATGGTTCGTCAAACCTTGTGTTTTATGTACACTCTTGCTATTCCAGTTGATAATGATGTTTGCTTATAATAACCTTGCTAGCCTAAACTCTGTACTAAGAGGGAATGCTTCTTGTACATCCAAAACCTTGAGCCAAATCCATGCCACCTGTGTCCACCATACCTACCTATTATGTGGTGTTTTCACCATTCCAAGTAAATTTCTTCATGTGCTATCTACTAACTACTCAAAACTACATTTCCTTTTTGTGTCACTACTTGAAAAGCTCATAAGGACGTAGTAGTGAGATTTGTCATCTTCCATGCTAATTAATTTACAAGGATTGGCAGCTTCATCTGCTTCTCCACCTTTTATTTTGCATTAAAGAGCTGGTTAGTCCACCCTATAAATAAATAAATAGACACTCCTCCATGGTGAATGTTGGTGGGCACCCGAGGATTCGGTTAGCCATGGTTTGTGGAAAGTAAATGGTTGGGAGGAGTGTCACCAATAAGTGCTTGTTACAAGTGCAGTCCTAAAAACTCTCGGAACCGCTCTAAAAGTTAGTTAGCCATGGAAGATGACAAGTACCTGCTATTTGATTTGTTGACACCTGTATACACCATTACCTTACAAAACAATATTTTATGCTCTCTATATGCCTTCGGGAACTACAGCTCTAGCACATGATGTTAATCCCTGCTTCCCTCTGCGAAGGGCCATTCTTTTACTTTTATGTTGAGTCAGTTTTCCCACTTCTTTCTGTCTACTTAAGCAAACATCATTGTCAACTCCAGTATAACAGTTTTTACATAACTTTGTGTTTGGTTGATCATATTCTTTGCATTGACATTATCTATATGATATACATGTTGAAAGTTGAAGCAAAAGCTGAAGCTATTATCTTCCTTTGTGTTGATACAAACACTTTCATGTTGAGAATTATTGCTGCTGTGAGCTAACTATTATGTTAGACTATTATATCTCTAAATGTTTTATAGTATTATTCATGAAAGTTTGCACTTGTGTGATCACTTATGTTTACTCTTTATTTACTTGCTTGCAAACTATAGACCATTGGCTTGGATCACTTCATTCAGATCATGTGCATTACATTGTTATTTGATCAAAGATTGTGTTGGTAGCATGTCACTTCAAAAATTATCTGTTTTTATCGTTTACCTACTCGAGGACGAGCAGGAACTAAGCTTGGGGATGCTTGATACGTCTCAAACGTATCTATAATTTTTGATGTTCCATGCTGTTATTATATCAATTGCTACATGTTTTGGTTACACTTTATATCATTTTTATGCATTTTCTGGGACTAACCTATTAACAAGATGCCACAGTGCCAGTTCCCTGTTTTCTGCTGTTTTTGGTTTCAGAAAATCTATTAAGGAAATATTCTCGGAATTGGACGAAACAAAAGACATCGTCAATAATATCACGAGGAGATCACGGAGTCCAAAGGGGAGTCGGAGCAGACCCACCAGGGGGCCACGCCACACTAGGGCGCGGCCCAGGGTGGGCCCGCGCCCCCCTATGGCGTGGTGGCCCCCCTCGGCCACCGACGCCGCCTCTTCGCCTATATATTCTCCGCGACGCGAAAACCCTATTACGGTCGATCATATTCCACGAAAAGTTCCGTCGCGGCCGTCATCGTCAATCTCAGATCGGAGGAGTTCTGAAGCTCTTCCCGGCACCCTGCCGGAGGGGAGATCATCACCGGAGGGCTCTACATCACCATGCCTGCCTCCGGAGTGATGCGTGAGTAGTCCACCCCTGGACTACGGGTCCATAGCAGTAGCTAGATGGTTGTCTCTCTACCTTGTGCCTCCATGTTTAGATCTTGTGAGCTGCCTAACATGATCAAGATCATCTTATTGTAATGCTAGATGTTGTGTTTGCTGGGATCCGATGAATATTGATACCATGTTTATTCAAGTTGTTTATCTATGTGCTCTTGATCTTGCATGCTCTCCGTTGCTAGTAGATGCTTTGGCCAAGTAGATGCTTGTGACTCCAAGAGGGGGTATTTATGCTCGATAGTGGGTTCAGTCTCTAGATATCTGGATCAGTGACAGAAAGGTCTAAGATGGTAGATGTGCTGTTGCTACTAGGGATAAAACATTGGTGCAGTGTCCAAGGGCACTTGTATTGATTACATTACACACTTTACTTCATGCAATAATCTGTTGTTAGCAACTTAATACTGAACAGGATGCGGATGCTGCCTTGAAGGTGGATTATTTAGGCATAGATGCGGTTGGAATAACGGTCTATGTACTTTGTTGTAATGCCCAACTAGATTTCATAGTAGACATCTTGGCATGTATTGCATTGTTATGCCCTCTCTATTTGTCAATTGCCCAGCTGTAATTTGTTTACCCAACATGCTAGTTATCTGTTCTGAGAGAGACACCACTAGTGAACTGTGGACCCTGGTCCAATTTCCTCATACTGTTTACACAACCTGCTGCAATCATCTGTTTCCTGTTACTTGCTGTTTTCCTGCTGTTTTCCACACCATACGTTTAACTCTTTGTTTCTGCAAGACCGGAGAGATTGACAACCTCTCTGTTTCGTGTTGGGCAAAGTTCTGGTTTGTGTCTGTGCAGATTCCACGTTGGTGCAAGCTCCCTAGCGCCAGGGGGAGTCAACATCAACAACCTTCCGATAGATCGTCAAGTCCTACTGGATTGATAACCTTGGGTAGATTTCTCAAGGGAAAACTTCTGCTGTCTACATCATAACCTTCCTCTTGGGTTCACCAACACGTAGCCATCAAGTGGCGAGGGTGACGATGACGAGGTCGCCCGGGGAGACAATGGTCGCGCCGGGGCGACCAGGCGGACGACGCGCCGGCTGACCAGGCGCCGGTTGGCGGTGGCGAGGCGAGCAATGCTCCGCCGGCTGCTCGGGGTAAGCCGGTTGCTTCTAGCTCTGATGTTGACGAGGTCTCGAAATCTGTGGAAGTCATTGATCTCTCGGACACTGAGAGCATTGAGAACTAGTGCAGAGACCGCGGGGTCGACCTCGGCCCCTCGCCCGAAGAGAACGAAGCCGGCTACTCCAACCGGCGTGGAGGAGGACGACGACGAGGAGCCGGTGCTGAGGAAACGGCCGAGGTGGATTCCGACCAACGTGCGCGGGTAAGTGCTTCTTGTTGCTTGATATTCTACTGTCTTGGTGGATGAATCACCGTGCTTTCTTCAGGGCGCCGAGGTCGTTGACCGTTGGTGGGGCCGCGGAGACGGTCGCCGCGCCGGCTGCGCAAGCGGACGCGACCGTCCGGGCGGCGGGGGAGCAGGAGGGCGGTCGAGGGGAGCAGCGCGAGCAGCCCCCGCACAAGATATGGGGGCCCAGGCGGTCGGCCCCCAAGCTGTCGAGGTGGTCCCGCCGCCAGGCAAAGGCGGGGTCGGAGAGGCCAGCGATGCCTCGGAGGCAGCCGGAATCGGAGCGGTGGGCGCTCCGAAGTCGAAGAAGGCCGGCGCGCCATCCTCTACGAAGAGGGCCGAGTCGGCGGCGAGGAAGAAGGCGGAGAAGCAGGCGGCGCCTGCCGCCGGGGAGAAGGCCAAGCGTGCCGCTGTCTCCTCGCACTGCAGCTAGTACCGGCTGATCCCTCCATTGCTGCCAACGCCGGGGGGCCCGGAAGCCGAGGGACCCGCTGGAGTTTTGCCCTGGAGATTCGGAGGGAGCTGGCGGTCCAGCTTGTGGACTTCGACCGCTTCCTGGAGCTGCTTCAGGTATGCCCTCGCGCTTAGTCCTTTCGAATTATCTTGGGCCAGCTGCGACAGCCGGCGCGAGCCGAGTCTGATTTCTTCTTAATTTTTAGGAGGAGTTCAACCAGAAGGTCCTGCAGCTGGAGAAGGACCTCGAGGTCGCCAAGAGTAAGTGTTTCGACCGGCCGCGGTTTCTTCATACGGAGCCGGATGGGGGAGCTGAATGCTTCTTTTCCTTGCAGAGAGCGACGAGGAGCTGCGTGCCAAGCTGGCTAGCTACCAGTTCAGCGACCTGGCGAAGGAGGCAGAGCGGCTCAGGAAGCGCGAGCAGGAGCTGCAGGCGGAGCTGGACAAGCTGGCCGAAGCCAAGGAGGCGGTGGAGAAGGCGGCGGAGGCGCGGGAGAACTTTGAGAAGCTAGAGCAGGGTTACAACCAGCAGCGCCGGGACGACCAGGCGGAAATCAAGTAGCTGAAGGAGGAGGTCGTCCATCTGAAGGCGGACGAGGCGACCGATGCTGCCATCGCCGGCTGCGAGACGTCGGTGGTGGACCGGGTGGCGCAGCTCGGGATCGACGCCACTGCGTTGTCCTATTCCGCGAGGAAGCTCTGCCGGTACATCTGGCCCGACCAAGGAGTTCCAATCGTCTTGGCTGAGCTGGCTCGCCATCTTGCGCTGGCGCCGGCTAGGGTGGAGGAGCTACGGGAGTCGGCGGCTCACGGCGGGCCCCTCCGGACGGTGGCGCTGCTGATGTCTTGGAATCCGGGTACTGATCTGGAGCTGCTCAAGGAGGGCTTTCGGGACGACGACTCCTACGACGTGCTCAAGAAGCGTCCCGACCTCCGTGAAGCCTCCTGCACTATTGCTGATTTCGTCGACCTGGCGGAGTTCATCCCAGATCGGCCGGCTGCTCTTCCGACTGACGACGAGGAGGCGGACGACGGGGCGAAGGACTCCAAGGGCAAAGCCGTCGAGGAAACCGACTGCTCCAAGGCCGGCGACGTGGCCAGCTCCTCCAAAGCAGCCGAATGAAGACCTCGGGATGCCGAGTTGTAGCTTGTATTTTCTCTTAGCTTTTTGTGAACTTGCTTCATTTGTCCCCGGGATGGCGGGTGTACTTGTCTAAGACTTCCGGTGCTTGTATCGTGACTTGTGCGGAGCTACGTCTCCTTTATCTTGTTTTGTGCCGGTTGTCTTTGCCTTTGAAACTTTTCGTGGCTTAGTGAAGGCGATCGAGCCTGTTCACCCTCACTAGCCCCCGAGATTTGGCCCGACTGGCGCAGCGAGTCGAGTCGGATCTGAAGTGTCTTCGAGGGTTTGCCCGGCTGGTCGTGACAGCTGGTTTTTTGGCGCACTAGCCCCCGAGATTCGGCCCGACTGGCGTAGCCAGTTGAGTCAAATTTGGACTAGAGATCGTCGAGATTTAGCCCGGCTGGTCGTGACAGCCGGGTTTTTTCGCGCACTAGCCCCCGAGATTCGGCCCGATTGGCGTAGCCAGTTGAGTCGAATCTGGACTAGAGATCTTCGAGATTTAGCCCGGCTGGTCGTGACAGCCGGGTTTTTCGCGCACTAGCCCCCGAGATTCGGCCCGACTGGCGTAGCCAGTTGAGTCGAATCTGGACTAGAGATCTTCGAGATTTAGCCCGGCTGGTCGTGACAGCCGGGTTTTTCGCGCACTAGCCCTCGAGATTCGGCCCGACTGGCATAGCCAGTTGAGTTGAATCTGGACTAGAGATCTTCGATAATTTGTGAGGCCGATAAAAAATGACACATAGAACCTTCGTTAGATCGTTAGTCCTCAAAATCGAAAAGGTTGTCATATTTTAGCTTCGGTTTTTATTCGATTAGGGGCCTGCTCGCCCTTGTTTTGCCGCCCGTGCCACTTCCTGTGTCTCGGCTCTGCGACCCCTGCTCTTGCCGGCTGAACTCTGCAGCCGGATCCGAAGAGAGGGCCGGCTGGTTGGGCGCACGGTACTGAGATCTTTGAGAGGCTGGACGCACGCGAACGAAAGCGCGGTTTTTTCTGTCGCGAGCCGGAGACTTTTTCTTTCTTATGGGCTTTTCGCGTGTGCCCCCTAGCCGGTTTCTGGCCAACGTGTCAGCCGGGTTGCGGTCTGCAGCCGGATCCGAGAGTAGGCGTCGGGGTCGAGCACGGTACTAAGCTAACGTAAGCGAGAGTCGGTAGTCGGCTAGCGACAGTGAATAACAAAGAAACAACACGAAAACAACGGCAGCCCCTGAGTGTGTCGGAGCAGCCCCCGGGTTTGCTCTGGTCTTGTCGATGAGCTCGGGGATGGGCGGCTGGCGCCTCGTAGCCGGGTGTGGTGGGGGACAACCCCCGAGTTTGCTTGTCCGACTGGTGGGCTTGCAGCCCCCGGGATGACGATGGATTCCGAGTCGGGTGACGGTGTGATGGATGGCTTGTAGACGTGCTCGAGGGAGACGCCGGGTGCTGCCGAGCTTGGCGAGCATGTCAGCCGTCTCGTTGTTGGCTCTGGGCACGTGGTGGAATTCGCACCCCTCAAAACATTCGCAGAGCTGCTGCACGAAGAACCGGTAGGAGGCCATGTTGGCATCATTGGCGTCCCAATTTCCTGAAGTTTGCTGGATTACTAGATCCGAGTCGCCGAAGCACAGGATGCGCTGGATGCTCATTGCCTTGGCGAGCTTGAGGCCGTGGACGAGGGCCTCGTATTCGGCGACGTTGTTGGAGGCTTTGAAGTGGATCTGTACGGCGTACTCCAGCCGGTTGCCCTTGGGCGAGGTGAGGACGACTCCGGCGCCCAGTCCTTCGTACATCTTGGAGCCGTCGAAGTGCATCCGCCAGTGCGCGGAGTCGGGCACAGGCGGCAGGTACTGTGTTTCCGCCCAGTCGACGATAAAATCGGCGATGAGCTGGGACTTGATGGATATTCTTGGCCGGTACAGGACCGTGTGCGGGGCCAGGTCGACTGCCCACTTGGCGACTCGGCCGGTTGCGTCTTTGTTGCCGATGATGTCTCCAAGTGGAGCCGTGCTTACCACGGTGATGACGTGCTCTTGGAAGTAGTGGCGCAGCTTCTTCTCCGCCATGTGCACGCCGTACACGAGCTTCTGGTAGTGGGGGTAGTTCTGCTTCGACTGCGAGAGGACCTCGCTACGTAGTAGACCGGCCGCTGGACCGGGTGCTCCTTGCCTTCCTCTTGGCGCTCCACCACCAGGACGATGCTGACGCACCGGTTGGTGGCGGCGATGTACATGAGCATGGGCTCTTTGGAGCAGGCGGGCCAGGACCGGTGCCTCGGACAGTGCCTTCTTGAGCTCGGCGAAGGCCGCGTCTGCTTCGTCCGTCCAGACGAATTTGCCGGTTTTCTTCAACAGGTGGTACAGGGGTAGGGCCTTTTCGCCCAGCCGGCTGATAAACCGGCTCAGCGAGGCCAGGCAGCCGGCGAACTTCTGGATGTCTTTTAGCCCGGTTGGCCGCTCCATGCCCTCGATGGCGGCGATCTTGTCTGGGTTGGCCTCGATCCCTCGTGCGGAGACGAGGAAACCGAGTAGCTGGCCAGCCGGTACTCCGAAGACGCACTTGGTCGGGTTCAGCTTCATCTGGAACCGGCGCAAGTTGGCGAAGGTTTCTCTCAGGTCGTCGATGAGGGTGCGGCGCTCTTTGGTCTTGATGACGATGTCGTCGACGTAGGCGTGGGCGTTGCGCCCGATCTGGTCGCCCAGACACTTCTGCATGCACCTCTGGTAAGTGGCGCCGGCGTTTTTCAGGCCAAACGACATGACCGTGTAGCAGAATGCTCCGAAGGGCGTGATGAATGCGGTCTTCAGGTGGTCATCCGGGTGGAGCTTGATCTGGTTGTAGCCGGAATACGCGTCCAGGAAGGACAGGTAGTCGCAGCCGGCGGTGGAGTCTATGACTTGGTCGATGCGTGGCAAGGCGAAGGGATCCTTGGGGCACACTTTGTTGAGGCTGGTGTAGTCGATGCACATGCGCCAGGTGTTGTTTTTCTTCATCACCAGGACTGGGTTGGCCAGCCAGTCCGGGTGGTACACTTCCATGATGAAGCCCGCGTCGAGTAGCCGGGCGATTTCTTCTCCGATTGCTCTTCTCTTCTCCTCTCCGAAGCGACGGAGAGGTTGCTTCACCGGTCTAGCATCCGGCTTGACATGTAAAGAGTGCTCAGCGAACTCCGTCGGTACACCTGGCATGTCTTTTGGAGACCATGCGAAGATGTCCCGATTCTCACGGAGGAATTCGATGAGCTCGCCTTCCTATTTGTCGCTGAGGGTGTTGCCGATGGTGAGGAACTTCCCGTCCGGCTTGCTTGCGTCAAGCGGAACCTGCTTGCTGTCTTTCTTGGCTTGAAACTGCGTCTCGCCCGACTGCTTCTTTGCAGCCGGTACTGCCGGGTGCTCGGCCGCTACGGCGCGCCTGATCTCTTTGAACTCTTCAGCCGCTACCAGCGACTCGGCGAGCTTCGAGCCGGCCGAGGCGCATGCCATGGAGCGCTTGAAATCGCCGGCTACGGTGATGATGCCGCTCGGGCCCGGCAGCTTCATCTTCAGGTAGCCGTAGTGGGGTACGGCCATGAATTGAGCGAGAGCCGGGCGGCCCAGGATGGCGTGGTAGGGGCTGCGGTGGTTCACCACCTCGAAACAGATGCTTTCACGGCGAAATTTTTCTTGTCTCCGAAGACGACGTCCAGCCGGACGGTGCCGATTGGTGTGCAGGACTGCCCGGCACGATGCCGTGGAAGATCGTCCGGCTGCGATTCATCCGGGCCTCGGTTATCCCCAGCTTGTCGGCGGTGTCCTTGTACAGGATGTTGATGCTGCTTCCTCCGTCGATGAGCACTCGGGAGAAGGTGACGGCGAATTCTTGCTCGGTGACGAAGGTGGGGTCCAGGAGCAAGCTGTAGCCCCGGGATTCGGCATGATATCCGGGTGGTCGCCGGGTCCGAAGGAGATGGGCTGGTTTGCCCAGTCCATCAGCTGCTGGACGGCGGGGACGACTGCTTCACCTCTGCGACGCGCAGCCGCTGGCTGCGCTTGTCGTTGCGCTCGATGATGGAGATGACGTACGCGGCGTCCTTGTTGGGGTACATGTCGCGAGATGTGCCGGCTGCGGCAGCCGGCTGTCTTGGGCGCTCATTGCGCTGGTTGTTGCCTATGTTGATGCCGCCTTGGGGAGGGGGTGGGCCGGGTGCTGAGGTGGCGGACCCTCTCCGCGCTGCAGACGGAGAGTCCAGCTGCAGCGCGCCGTCGTGTGGCTGGCTGGCGGCTTCCCGGTGACGCTGTGGTACCGGCACGGGCCGTTCATCATGTCCTCGAACAGGTATGTTGGCTTCGCCCACTGGCGGTCCTCGTATCGCCCTTCTGGCTTGTTCCACTGGCGGGGATTCCGGTTCCCACCGTCATCGCCAGCCGGTTGGCCGGCTTCGGTTGCGTTGACGGCACGGTTCTCGTACCGCCCGTCTGGCGCGCCGCTTCTCTTCCGGCTGTCTCGATCTCGATCGTCGCGGCGGTCGCGGTTGTCGCGGTTGCCTCCATTGTCCCGGATGTCGCGGTTGTCGCCTCGGTTGTCGTTGCTGGGGCCGCCTTGCTCTCTCGCAGCCGGCTTTTCTTGTGGCCTGCCGGCTCCATCTATCTGCATTGGGATCCTCATGGCGGAGTCGGCCGTGGCGTACTTGTCTGCTATGGTCATGAGCTCCGCCATGGACTTTGGCTCGTCTAGGAGCAGCGGTGCTTGAGCATCGTGCCCTCCCGGCAGCCGTTGATGAAGAAGCCGACCGCCTGGATGTCGTGGACTCCCTCGCAGGTGTTGCGCAGGGCTTGACCATTTCGTCAGGTAGTCGCGGTCGGACTCGGTTTTGCCCTGGGTGCAGCTGGCTAGCTGGCGAGGGCGAGCCGGGCGCTTGTAGGTGCTGGAGAAGTTCCTGACGAAGACCTGCTGGAAGTCCAGCCAGCAGTTGATCGATCCATCCGGCAGGCTGTTGAGCCATGTGCGGGCTGAGTCCTTCAACATGAGTGACACGTAGCGCACCGCTACGCGCTTGTTGCCGCCTGCGATGGAGACGGCGGTGACGTAGTCGGATAGCCAGTCCTCTGGCTTCGTGCTTCCGTTGTATTTGGGCGTGTCGCGCGGAGGGAGAAATTCCGCGGGAAAGGCTCTCTTGCGATGCGAGGTCCGAAGCACCGGTGGACCTCGCCCTCCTCTTCTTCGAGCTGGCGGGATTTCTCCAGGGCGTCAAGGCGGTCACGAGCGTCGGGGCCGTATGCCGGGCCTAGGTCTCCCAGCCGGTCGTGGACGGTCCCCTGCGCGCATCCGGTTGGTCGCGGTAGTTGTACTGGCCTTCGCCAGCGGCCGGCGCGTAGTTGTAGTTCTGGCCGCCACCGGCAGCCGGCGCGTTGAAGCGACTTGGTCTGGAGTTGATGCTGCGTGCGCGATTTCCACCCGGCTGGGGGGCTTGCTGGTGGGCATGTGGCGACGACGCCTGGCGGTCACCTCGAGTCGCACCGGGTGGAGGGGCGCCAGGCGGGGGAGGTGGAAGAGGTGGCGAGTTCGTCGCGGACGCGGCCTGGTTCCGGCGAAACTGGTGATCGGCGTGTCGAGGAGGTCCTGGACGCACTGGTGCTGCGCGCGTAGCTCTTCCCCCTCCAGGTTGGGCAGTTCTGGTGCGGCGGCGCGCTGCCTTCATGTTCTTCGTGGGGGAGCTATAGACGGGTCGACGAGTAGGAGGTGCTCCGGCTGGTCCAGCCGGCTCGGTGTTGGCAGCCGGTCCTCCTGCCATCTCGTTGGCGAGGTTGCGCCTGACGTTTCCCCGTGGGTTGGGCTCGACGGCGACGGGGGTGAAACCGTGGGCGAAGTTGTACTCGCAGACCTGCGCTTCCATGCGGCGATGCGTGGCTGCGACGCCATGCGCGCTGCTGAGGAGGCGCTGGCGTGCTTGCTCGAGGAGGATGGCGGCCTGCGCGGGATCTGCGTCGGCGGCGATGGGTGTGACCAGGCCCTGGAGCATAGCCTGGACGGAGTCGACGGGGGCGTGCTGCTGGGTGCTCGCGACGTTGGACACCATAACTTCCGCGTAAACGCGGGTCTCGGTGCTGCTCTCACAGCCGGCCGTTTCCTCGGGAAACGGTCGACGCAGCGCTGGATGTTGACGGGGTAGGCGGGCGCGAGGGCGATGTAGACGGGTGCTCGCCGAAGTGCAGGACAGTGCCATCCTCGGGGAAGGCGGAGCCGGCGAAGCAGTTCGCGTTGTCGTTGACGAAGTCGATGGAGCCGAACGTCGAGACGAGGCCGGAGGCGACTCGCTCGCCGAGACGGTTGCGGGATCCCTGGCGGAATGTGACTCCGAAGCTGCTATCTGCCCCACGGTGGGCGCCAAATGACGTGGTGTGGAACACGGCATATGCCACGGGTTGGCTAAGATAGGAGTGGGGACAGCGTTCTGCAACTTCGGCACCCGCAGGGATTGCGCCGGAGCGCGCGGACACGGGAAGTACCCAAGTTCGGAGCCCTCCCGGAGGAGGTAACACTCCTACTGACAAGGATATATATCTCGGGTACCCTACCATAAGGGTACCTGGTGCACGTGTCGACTAAGGCCCAACTATCAAGAGCCTACATGAAGCCCATGACGAAAGGCCCAACAAGATGGAGTATCCTCCAAGATTAGACATAGGCATAGTCAGTTTAGGCTTTCCTTACATGTAATCTGGGTCGGTTACGAACTCCCGAGACCCAGCCTATTATATAAAGGTTGGGAGGGCCGCCGATTCAAGACACGCAATACTCGAACCACCAAAAGCCCTAGCGAGATCGACATCTCGCCGGAGCCTCCCTGTAACCACATAATCTCACACGATCAATACCAGACAAGCAGGAAGTAGGGTATTACTCTCCGGAGGCCTGAACCTGGGTAAATATTTGCCTCTGCTTGTCAGCCGATGAAACTACCAGTACTACTACGTTCCCTCCCCATAATCTCAACCCTAGGTCCTTAACCATGGGATTTGATGAGTTAACCCCTCGTCAATTGGCGCCGTCTGTGGGAAAGAATAGTGCCGGACTCACGGTTTCTTCGGTTCCATCGGAAAACGGCGACTCGCCGATCGGATCTACAAACGGCAACTCGCCGGCTGCATCAACAAACCAGAACTCGCCGACTCGGGTGGCACACGGCAACTCGCCGACTCACTCGACTGCGTTCATACCATCGTCGATCCTCCCAGCCTGCTCGTCTGCAACAACCATGTCGACTCGAGAGATCAGCGAGCTCATTTAAGAACTCCAAGGTGAGGAGGCCGAATCAGCATACCGCACAAAAGATCCCGAGCTCAATCTTCCACTCGAGGATAGCTTCGACTGCGGGATATCCCTCAGCGACTTCGATGAACCCGAAACTCATATCGACAACCACGTCGACTCCGATATCTGCACCAACAACAACCTCGACTTCGAGATCCATAACAACTTCGCCGACACCGAGATGAGCATAGACGATGAAGACATCGACAGCGAGATCCGTCCAGACGGACCACTCGACGGGCATATCACTAGTACAGAACGACACATCGGAAACGGGCCAAAACCCCTTCGGCAACGGAGAAAGGGTCCGTGTCCCCGCCTCTGTCACTGATGTGAAGCCTCACAATGGCAACGGAGATTTTTATCGTTTGCAATAAGTTTAGCAACGGGCATAATATATAACCGTTGCCTTTAGTCTTTACATCAGATACGGAGATTAGTTTTTGACCGTTTGTAATGAGGGCTAAAGGAAACAAAAAAAAAGCCGGTGACGCCTGCTGCACCGTCGACGGAGCCCTGTGGTTCCTGCTTGACGGCCGCCGGTTCTTCACCTTCCTCTCCGCCCAGCTTCATTGCGTGGTCTTCTTCTACCTATTTAGTACTGCACAAAAGTCTTGCTCCTGGAGGCGCCGGCTTCAGTGGACCGTGCGGACGGAGCCCCGCTCCTACGTCTTCACGGCCGCCGCATAGTCTCCAGGTTTCCTCCTCGCCCTAAAGGAGATGAAAAAAAATCAAAATGTAAGCTCCTTCATCTCTATACACAAGACATATGCTTCTTCATCGGCATTACAAAAAATATAGAACTAATTACAACTAGAACATAGCCTAAACAATGCCTCATATATAGGTAGATTGGACACACAAATTCCAGGGATGGAGCAAGCGAGCCAAGTAGGATGCACAAGATCGATGTGTATTTGTGCATATCACAAGGATCACTAGCGCCACCCCCGGATCACACGGTGTCACCTAATTTTAATCATAGGCATAACAGAAACAAAACTAAAATCAGAGCAAATGCCTACTAAAAACAGAGCATATCCATGGATAAACAATTAGCTACTTACAACTAGAAAACAGCTAAAATCTATGTGTAAACAATGCCTACTAGAAACAGAGCAAATCTAAATACAACTAGAAAACAGCTAAAATCTATGTGTAAACAATGCCTACTAAAAACAGAGCAAATCTATGGATAAACAATTAGCTACTTACAACTAGAAAACAGCTAAAATCTATGTGTAAACAATGCCTACTAAAAATAGAGCAAATCTATGGATAAACAATTAGCTACTTACAACTAGAAAACAGCTAAAATCTATGTGTAAACAATGCCTACTAAAAACAGAGCATATCCATGGATATACAATTAGCTACTTACAACTAGAAAATAGCTAAAATCTATGTGTAAACAATGCCTACTAAAAACAGAGCAAATCTATGGATAAACAATTAGCTACTTACAACTAGAAAACAGCTAAAATCTATGTGTAAACAATGCCTACTAAAAACAGAGCAAATCTATAAATAAACAATTAGCTACTTACAACTAGAAAAAGCTAAAATCTATGTGTAAACAATGCCTACTAAAAACAAAGCAAATCTATAAATAAACAATTAGCTACTTACAACTAGAAAACAGCTAAAATTTATGTGTAAACAATGCCTACTAAAAACAGAGCATATCCATGGATATACAATTAGCTACTTACAACTAGAAAACAACTAAAATCTATGTGTAAACAATGCCTACTAAAAACAGAGCAAATCTATGGATAAACAATTAGCTACTTACAACTAGAAAACAGCTATCCTACTGAACTGGGGTCTTACATTAGGCGAGGCGGGCTCGCTTAGCGTCGCCGCCGGCGACGGAGCTAGCGCCGGCCTCCCTGGCGACGCCTTGCCCTCGCCGTGGACCAAAGAGAGGGCTATGGCGGCCCGGAGGTCAGACTGGTAGACCGCCTCCTCGGCGCGTTCGACCTGGGTCGACGGCTCGGAGAGGAGGATCGCCGCCTCCAGATCGGCCTCGCCCTGACGATGCTTGGCGTCCTCGCGATCGAAATCGGCGCGGGAGAGTTGGCAAGCGATCTCCAGATCACGATCCTCCTCTTCCTCTTCCTCTTCCTCCTCGTCGGAGGACGAGGACGAGAAGGAAGACGGATGGCGGCCGGGGTACATCGCCTGGCGGATCTCGCGGTAATGGTGGCCAAATGAGCGGGTGCGGCCGGAGCCTTCGCCGTGCGGACGAGCGCCAAGGCTGCGAGACCGGCCCGCGGGGGACGGATCGGCGGCGGCCTGTTCCGCAAGCTCGTCCCGCAACACCAGCTGACGCTGCTGCTGCCTGAAGGCCCGGAGGGAGGGGCGGCCACGGCCGCGATGGCCGGATGTACCAGCGCCGACGGTGGAAGCCATGCGAGAGAGTGGAGAGAGAGGAGACTGTGCGGCGGCTAGGGTTGGAAGTGAGTGAGAGTGAGAGTGAAGGGCATAGTAGGTTCTTATAGGCCGGCTGTCGGGCTGCTTCTAATGGCAACGGAGATTACGAAACTGTCCGTGTGCGAGGAGCACACATCGGTAACGGAGGTAAACTAACCTCCGTTGCCAACATATATTCCACTATTCACCCGTTGCCGATGTTGTGGGCCTGCTTTACGGCCTAGTGCGGGCACGCGGGGGATGTCGCGATTTACTGTCGCCTAACTCTTGCCGTTGCCATAGAGGGGTATCCGATGTGTCGTTCTGTACTAGTGTATCGACTCCGACATGAGCCTCGATGAAGACGTCGAGTCATGACGGGACTTGAAAACACATACAATACCCTCGGGTGATACCCCAGCAGGTATACGTTGCCTTCGCCGCAGAATCATCTGATGCTGCGGCCAGTCGCAGGCCTACAGAATTCCCGTGCACGGTCACTATGCCGGATGGAGTCACAAATCTCACAATTACTGCTGAGATGACAGCAAAAGCAGATAAAGTTATCAAGGAGTGCACAATGATGCCAGCAGACGCAACACGGGAGGAGATGTTGACCTTCCAGTACTTCAATTGGCAGTAATCACTTCGACTGCAGCAGATCAGAGCAACACTCGAAGAACGTAAAAAGCAGGCTAGCTTGTCGAGTGCACGAAGAAGACAGCTCTCCCTGAGCTCCACCGGGCGAGCAGACACAAGACCCAGATCAAGGCTGTCACACCTCGCGGCAGATGAGAGGGCAGCACTCACCCGCAACTTAGGCCACTCTTTCATGACATTCGACGAGGAGGGAGTACAGTACCCAAAACAGCTGCGGGTGCTCTCTTTACTGCTGCAGCATACCTAGAGGCAATCAAGCCTCCAGCTGATGACCCCAATGCAAAACTACATCGCCAACAAATCAAATCACTCGCCTTAGCGGCGAAGGCCATACGCCAAATCCCAAAAACTCCAGGAGGGAGTCGAGATCGTGCCATAGTAGACACGCGTCGTGAAGAACATAATCGCAGTGGTCGCCGTCACCACTCGAAGGAAAGAAGCGGCTCACTCGGCGCAGGTCCAGAAGCAGATCACGCAGATCTTACAGTAGCGACTCGTACTCTGATCAGGAGCCTGAGCCACACGGAGCTCTGTGCTTCACTCGACGCGTCCGCGAGACACGGATGCCCAAAGGGTTCAAACTCACATCTGAACAGCCCAAATACACGGGTCGACAGGAACCTTCAGGGTGGCTGGAAGACTACAGACTGGCTGTCGCGTGCCAGCGAGGCACAAATATCACAGCCATGCAATACATACGACTCATGCTCGAAGGCACAGCCCGCGACTGGCTCAAGGCTCTACCTCCATCAACATACGACTCGTGGGATCACTTCCGCGCAGACTTCATCAAAAACTTCGAGCCTCTATGTGAGCGACCAAAAACGTTCGAAGAACTGCGAGCCTGCGTTCAACGGTCAGACGAAACGTTGAGGTCATACATCCGACGATGGACTGAGATACGCAACTCAGTTGGAGTAATTTCAGAAGATATGGCCATGGATGCTTTCATCATGGGCCTCGCCAGGCGAGACTTCAAAGAAGCACTTGGTCGCCAAAAGCCAACCTCTGTGGCTAACCTCCTGAAGATCGCGACTGAGTGGGCAGACGGAGAAGACATGGCGCGCACCACACGCGGGTCCTCACCCCGTGACAATCATGAAAGCGGCAGTCGAAGCCGCAGAGACTCATACAGAGACGACCGGAGGCGCAAACGTTCAAAACGTCACTACGACGACGACAGACCCGAATTCATGGCGGCTGGATTCTCCACACCCCGCAACGACCAGACAGAAGCGACCGACGGTCAGAAGATCGACGGGACAGTCGAGATGATCGCCGGGACAGTCGAGATGATCGCGGGACAGTCGAGACCGCAGCCAACGCAGCGACAGCTACAAGAGAAAGACTGGCGCAAGTCGCGCTCCGGCGCACAAACGAGCGATCATTCGATGACAAGATGGATGCTGATTGCAGATTCCACCTGTACAAGGGGAAGACGGAAAATTGCGCTCCAATCACTCGATGAGAAACTGCAGAGAATTCGACCAACTAGCGTCTGAATACGTGCAACTCAGAAAGGCAACAGCCGCACACGCACCCGCACCTGCACCTGTGCCTCAGCCAAACAATGTGCCCGTTCTGATGGCACCACCTCCACCACCACAGCCTGCCGCAGGCGGAAATATCGCGGGTGCCATACAACCCGTACCTCGGGTGGACGAACCTCAGTACCCTCCGCCCCAAGGGCAGATGTACATGATACAGAAAGGTCGCCCTTCCAACAGGGAGCAAAAACTTCGCACTCGACAAGTAAACATGGCGGTCATGTCACCTCCTGCCGTAACTGAATTCTTGAAGGGATCCGAAACGCAATAAGCTTCAGCAGAGAGGACCACCCACCATCGGTCGTTCGTCCAGGGCACTCTGCTCTGGTACTCGACGCACAAATTGGAGGCTACGCCATGTCCAAGGTCTTCATGGATGGTGGCAGCGGCATAAACATCATCTTCGCAGATACGCTCCGCAAAATGAACAGGTCAGTCGAAAACCTGCCAAAATCCTCAAATACCTTTCACGGTATCGTCCCAGGCAAAGCAATAAGCCCAGAAGGCACCATACAACTCGACGTTACGTTCGGGGACAAAACCACTTCAGGACAGAGTCGATTGAGTTCGAAGTTGTCGACTGGAAGTCACAATACCATGCCATACTTGGACGCCCGACGTTCGCTCGATTCATGGCGGTCCCACACTACGCATACCTCCAGCTAAAGATGCCTGGACCAAAAGGAGTAATCACAGTCAAAGGAAACTTCCAAAAGTCCGACTCTTGCGACCGAGAGTTTAGCAAAATCTCTGAGATGTTCGGCATGGAAGCAACACTCGCCGATCTAGCGGTCTCCAACGATCGAACACTTATGCCGGAGCACAAGAAGGTGGCAGTCGACAGAGCATTCAACGCCACCAATGACACAAGGTCGCATCAGGTGCACCCGACTGACCCGACCAAGACAGTCAATGTCTCTTCGAGTCTGCCTATCGCATAGGAAAGCGCGCTCGTCGAATTCCTCCGTGAGAACTGGGATATATTTGCGTGGTGTCCAGCCGACATGCCAGGTATTCCCAGGGAATTCGCCGAGCACTCTCTCCAATTATTTCCAGATGCTAAACCAGTCAAGCAAACAATGCGCCGCATATCCGGCCCGAAAAGAACCGCAGTCGAAGCCGAAGTCGACAGACTACTCGCAGCAGGTTTCATCAGAGAAATCAAGAAATCACAATGGGTGGCCAACCCCGTACTTGTAGAGAAGAAGCACACAGATATCCTTCGGATGTGCGTAGATTTCACAGCACTCAATAAATGCTGTCCAAAGGATCACTTTCCACTACCTCGAATCGACCAGATCGTCGACTCCACCGCCGGGTGCGCTCGCTTGTCCTTCCTGGATGCTTACTCAGGTTACCACCAGATAAGGATGAAGGAAGAGGATGAAGAGAAAACGGCGTTCATAACCCCACTCGGGGTCTACTGCTACACAACAATGCCTTTCGGGCTCAAGAACGCAGGCGCAACCTACCAGCGCATGATGCAAGACTGCCTCAAGAAGCAAATTGGGCGAAACGTCCAGGTCTACGTAGACGACATCGTCATCACAACAAGGGAGGAAAACACACTACTCGATGACTTGCGAGAGACGTTCGCAAACCTCAAACGCTTCCACATCAAGCTCAACCCGAAGAAGTGCACGTTCGGCGTGCCAGCCGGGCAGCTCTTGGGGTATCTAGTCTCGGCTCGTGGAATCGAGGCGGACCCGGAGAAAATACAGGCCATCTTGACGATGCAAAGGCCTTCAAAGCTCCATGACGTGCAAAAATTAGCGGGTCGAGTGGCAGCACTCAGTCGATTCATCAGCAAACTGGCGAAAAAGCACTCCCGTTCTATCGACTGATGAAGAAAGCAGACAAATTCGAGTGGACGCCAGAAGCCGAAGCAGCCTTCACGGACCTCAAGCGAGTCCTCACAAGCCCTCCAATCCTCGTCGCACCAAGGGAACGAGAGCCACTATACCTATATGTCTCCGCAACTAACAGGGTGGTAAGCACCGTACTGGTAGTCGAACGCAGGGAGGAGGGACACGCCCAAAGCATACAACGCCCAGTCTATTACTTGAGTGAAGTGCTCTCCATATCAAAGCAGCGGTACCCGCACTATCAAAAGCTGGCCTACGCCGTGTTCATGTCCTCAAGGAAGCTGACGCACTACTTCGCAGAGCACCCGATCACTGTAATCAGCACCTCAGGGATCGGAGACATCCTCACAAACCCAACGCAACTGGGCGAGTCGCAAAATGGCTCATCGAGCTAGGACCACGAGATATCAAGTATGATTACCCGAAGGCCATCAAAGCACAAGTCTTACCTGACTTCCATACCGAGTGGATTGAAGCTCAGTTGCCAGGAGCACCAGATGTGTCCAACTCATGGACTATGTACTTTGACGGCTCAAAGAAGAACGAAGGCGCAGGCGCAGGTGTCATCCTCATATCACCAAAAGGCGACAAGCTTCGCTATATCCTGCAGATGGGATTCGAGTTCCATCCAATAACGAAGCAGAGTACGAGGCCCTGATCCATGGCATGAGGATGGCCAAAGCCCTCGGGTGCACTCGACTGATGATCTATGGTGACTCGAATCTTGTGGTGCAGCAAACAATGAAGGCCTGCGATGCAATCGCAGATAACATGATCGCCTACCGTGACTGTACAACCTAATGGAGGGCAGCTTCGAAGGCTGCGAGTTGCGGCACATAGGGCGCAAGAAACGAAGAAGCAGATAAGCTAGCCAACATTGGCGCGACCAAAGCACCAGTTCCACCTGGTGTCTTCCTCGAGCACATCATCAGCAAAAACGAACATCTCCTACATCAGCCGCACCAGCCAAGAGCAAAGCACCTAGCACAGAGGACCCGCCAGTCGAGGTACTCCTCATCGAGCCAACTTGGACTCAACCTTTCCTCGCATACATACTCCGCGGCGAGGTACCTGAAGACATAACAGAGTCAAGACGCGTCACTCGACGATCTAAAGCATACACCGTCATCAACGGCGAACTATACAAGCGCAGCGTATCAGGTATGTTCCAACGTTGCATAGCATTCGAAGATGGCCAGGCCATCCTTCGTGATATTCATGCAGGTACCTGCGGGCATCACGCCAGCAGTCGATCACTCGTAGCCAAAGCCTTTCGCGCAGGCTTCTACTGGCCCACAGCACTCAAAGACGCGGAGGACATAGTCAAAAGGTGCATCGGCTGTCAAAAATTCGCCACAAAGCCGCACGCACCCGCATCGGCGTTGAAGACAATACCATTGGCCTGGCCCTTCGCCCAGTGGGGGCTCGATATGGTCGGGCCACTCAAAAAATCCTCCCATGGAGGGCATACTCACCTTCTGGTGGCGGTCGACAAGTTCACCAAGTGGATTGAAGCAGTCCCTATCACAAGTTCGACTGCCACTACAGCAGTCAATTTCATAAAATCCATCATATACCGCTTCGGTGTACCAAGCAGTATCATCACTGATAACGGTACAAACTTCACGGCTGAAGAGTTCCGAACTTTCTGCAAAGAGCAAGACATCACGCTCAACTATGCATCCGTGGCACACCCGCAGTCCAATGGCCAAGTCGAAAAAGCCAATGGACTCGTGACGAGTGGAATCAAGAAACGCCTCCTGGTGCCACTCAAAAGAGCCGCGGGTGCTTGGGTCGAAGAACTCCCATCTGTGCTATGGAGCCTACGCACAACTCCCAACGCTTCAACACAATTCACCCCATTCTTTATGGTCTACGGCGCAGAGGCAATCCTGCCATCAGATGTAAGATTCAATGCACCAAGAGTCGAGGCATACAACGAAGAAGATGCAGATGAAGCACTCGAAGATGCAGTCGACTTGCTCGAAGAAGCACGCACACGCACAGCTGTCTATCAGCAAGACCTCCGCAACTACACAGCCGTCGACTGCGTACCAGGTCCTTTGAGGTTGGCGACCTGGTACTTCGACTGAAGCAAAAGAAGGTGCACAAACTCGCTTCTCCATGGGAAGGACCCTTCATCATCACCGAGGTCATTGGTGGTGGAGCATACAGACTGAAGCACGCGAAGACAGGCGAACTCTCGCACAATCCTTGGAACGTTGCGCAGCTGCGCCGTTTCTATGCTTAGATTGCTCAGTCGCACAATGTAATAGGCACATATGTCGGATGGCTGCAGGTTTCAGACGCGCTCTTTTCCTTACCAGGGTACCTACGGGGACTGGAAGGTTTTTAATGAGGCGGCCTGCAGCTTAACATTCAAAAATGGAATATAATCAATGATTCCTCATATTTCTCCCTGCTTACTACTCGCATAACTTATTCGCACAAACTTAGCCTCCCGAATACTCGGGGGCTGCGCTATCTCAAAGCATGAGCTTTCGCTCCTTCTTCAAACATAATACCCCAGCCGCACTCGAATACTCGGGGGCTGGGTCATAAAAATCATACATAAACGAAAAAGTTGCTCAAAATCATGAGTTGAAGCTTCAAACATCGCAAAAATTCACAGCCTCACTCGAACACTCGGGGTGTGCAATTTATGTTCCATACTCTAAGTGTTTTTCATAAACCCCACTCGATACACTCGGGGGCTGCGCACATACACATACGTACAAGTGGCAAATTTACACTCGGGGGCTGTCCTCTATGCAGAAATACCCTAATCTTCCGGTTCGTCCTTAACTGGTAGAACAGGGCCCATAAGTTGAGCGTGATAACACTCAACCATCACCCTCGCATATTCGACTGTATCGTCAAGTTGCGACTGTGACAAAGTCGATCCAGGCACGGGTGGACGTAGCTGCATATTTGGACGCTGACTCCGGATATACGCCATCGTTGCGTTGGCTCCATCCACAAGCTTCTGGGTGATAAAATCTCGAATAGGACCTGCACTCCGGAAAAGCCCGAGCAACGCATGGATTCCTTGAGGTTGGCCCCGTCGGAAAAGAGTCTGGTTGATTCGACTGAAGGCCGACCTGCATAACTCGAGCAGCAGAGTGCTCCGCCACACTCGATCCTTTAGAGTTGCGAGTATGCGCGCTCGGTTTTATCCAAGCGAAAGTGCTGACGGCCCGTCGTTGGTTCGTCAGTCGCATTGTTCAACTGCTCATCAACACGAGCTTGCTCCGCCTGGAAGTCTGGAACAAAGCCTGCAACAACGCACGTTGGTCAACAAAAAGACAGACTATGAACTCTTGAGATCAAGGCAGTCATGCTTACACTCGAGTTGTCTGTTCACGATCTCCATCTCGCCAAGCACATAGTCCTCTCGCTGAGTGGGTAAAGCAGGCCTCGCCCTCATCCTATCCAGCTCGCTCTGGGCACTCTTCAACTCTTGCTCCAGTTTTACGACTCGAGCCTTCATATAACGCATTACTGCGGCATCATTTGCCACCTGAGCTCGAGATCGAGTGGAAGCACGATGCCGCGACGAGCCAGATGAAGTAGCGGCTGCCCGTTTCTGTTCCAAACATCATAAAAATCTCATGTCAGTATGAGAGATTCATCACAAAGCTCAGGCGAGTAACAGCACATAGCCTTACAGGCGAAAACACAACAAGGAACCAAATCCATACAAGTGTAGCAAAAGCGTACGCGTACTCGCGTGTCATAAAGCATAATTATAGTCCATAAAAAGGGTAGATGGCCCTAAAGTCTATGATGCAGACTCCGACCTAGCCCTACGCGCGCGATTGGCGACCTCCGCTGACCGGCGCTCCACGGTATTCATAAAAATTTCAGCCAGCCGCGCGGCCGGCTCGTTCACATGCTTCAGAGACACCAGCTTCCCGTCCGCTTCCGAGGGAAATCAGACAGAGCAGCCTCGAAGTTCACCCTCTATCCCATGACCTAAAAGGAGCTTGAGGGTGGTCTCTGAGCCGCGTACCGTCAGGGTGCGAGCAAAACTCGCCATAGTCGAAATTCCGGGCCTAGGACGTCGGCGAAGCCATCCATAGTCGACGGAAGTTGGCCAGACGGGAACACGCCCTTGTATACGGCGCCGAGTGTGCTCGTAGACTTGGCAAGTGCATCCTTCGCTTGGGCGGAGATGGCGTCAAGGTCGCCAATAGCACGGTCGAGGGACAAATCGCCACTTGCCAGGTCTACAGGTGCCGGTGCGCCAACAGCTCCTTCAAAAATCAGAGAGAACAGAAACTCTTACACAACACTCAGCGGCAACAGAAGTAAACAAAAAGTGGCAAATTTTACTAACCGCCCACGTCTCGGGTGAGGCTAGCCAGCCGCTCAGCATACTCTTTCTCGCGCAAGGTAGCGGAGTCCTTGGCATCATCCAAAGCCTTCTTCGACTCAACACGCTGCTTGGCGAGTGCATCTTCTAGCTCTTTAACCCGATCCTCAGCTGATTTCTTGTCACCTGGATCCGGAAGGCATAACTCAAAATCAGTACAGTAAATGACAGCAAAAGAGAGCTTCAAAGGCAGCAATTACACTTACGGGTGAGCTGTTCCAGGTCAGCGCATAGCGTGTTTCTCTCCTGCTCCATCTGGACAAAAGTTTGCCCGATTCTACCAGGTTGAGGTAGTAAGGCCACAAGCAGATGAAACTAGCATAAGTTATATATAACAAGCATCGTATGCGGACTCGGCAAAAGACACTTACGTGCTCAGTCCAAGGCGCAGGCTTCGAAACAGATGTTCCGACCTCTGGAGTTGCAGCACTCGTAGCTTGGCCGTTTCAATGGCAGTAGGAGTGGCTACTGATTGAACGATCTCAGGAGCAACAAGAGAGACGTCCGGGTGCTCAGGGGTCGAAGTTCTGTCGGCTGGAGGAGTCGAGGACGCACAGTCTCAGCACTGCGAGTGACAGAATAAATATAACATAAGCAGCAATATCAACCAGCAAAAAACTCAGTACAAAAAGCATAAGGAGCAACCTATGCTCTTCTTCCTCATCAGTGTCGAGGTTGTCAAAATTTGGACCTCCAAAAAGCAGCTCCTCACCCGACTGGGGAGGAGGAGCTGAGCTCAACGGGCTCACGTTCAAAGGAGCAGTTGTGGCAGTAGGAGACGAGCCCGAGTCTCCGTGATTTTCACATCTGACTCCTTCGCGGGTGAACTCGTGGAGAAACACAACTCGGGCCACCCGACAGCGCTTGTGAGTGGGAACCTCGCTCACATGATCAGTCGTGGTGGGCTCCTCGGCCTGTACTTCCTCTGCCCCTTCCTCTTTGACCTCTTCCATAGGAGATGTGGTAGCCGAAGGTAGAGGCGATTCATCCCCTCCCTTCGTTTCTACCGTTTGCACCTCCGTTTCATGAGTTGGGCCATCTTCGGCAAGAGTAGGAAGGGTTGATGCAGTTGAATGGCCCTGCATACCAAATACAGCAGTCGAAAGTTACAAAGATGCACAACAAAATAGCAAAATCAGGAGATCATAAACTTGATCGTTCACTAACCTCCTCCAAAGGCCTTTCAGCACCATAAGGAGTGACAGGGCAGTCGACGTTGCAGGGCTCACTGGATTTTGTGCTGGTAATGGACCGCACATGTGACACCAGTTCGCTCTTCGACAGTTCCTCCTTGCTCATTCGGGTGACGTCGAGCGCACCCTCATACTCCCACATGGGGTGGGCTCGAGCGCGGAGCGGCCACACCCGCATCTTCACAAAGGTGGCAATCAAATGCACACCAGTTACGCTGCTTAGCAGCTCTCCAATCTTCGACAGCAGAGGCGCCGCTTCTGCCTTTTCTTCAGCCGAAAGCGGGTGGTCCCAGGCATTCGTCCTCGCGAGTATACCAGCAGTCGAAAATGGCGGGACTCCTTCCTGGTCGACGCGCACATAAAACCACCTCTTCCTCCACCCTTGCGCCGAGTCGACTGGCTTCAGGGCGAAGTAGCGGGTGTCGTTGCGCACCTGGATCCCGAAGCCGCCAACAGGATAGGTGCGGCCACCTCGGTTGTTGGGCCGGACCATGAAAATCGACTTCCAGAGGGCCCAGCTGGGAGAAACTCCCAAGTAGCACTCGCACAAAACCATAAAGCAGGCAATGTGCATAATACCATTCGGGGTGAAATCATGGATTTGCACCCCGTAAGCAAACATCAAACCACGAACAAAGTCATGGAGGGGAAACGGAAATCCCCTAGGAAGAAACTCCGCAAAACAAACGCGTTCGTTAGCGCGAGGCTCGGGGAGTACCTCCTTGGGCGACGGCGCGCGGACGAACAGCTGGTCCGCGGGTGGAAGCATTCCCTCCTCACGAAGCTTGTCCAGATGCGCCTCCTTAATCGTGGATTTCACCCAATTGCCGTCGCTCTTCTTGAGGTCGACGACGGGCGCAGATGCGCCAGCCGCAGTCTTCTTCCCTTTCAGAGTGGCTGCGTCGGTCGCGGGCGCATCGGCAGCAGCAGCCTTTCTCTTTGGCGCCATGACAGTGGTGGCTAAGGGGAACAGCAGGAGCTCGGGCGCAAGAACAATATGGAAGCGAGAGGAAGACGATGAAGCAGGGGTGGCGCGCAGAGCAAATGGCAAGTAAAAATAATGCCAGCGCCGTTCCCCCTATTTACCACAAATCAAAAGCGATCATAACCGTTCAGATCATAATCGTGCGTTCCGCACGCAATCCCACCGTACACGTGGCAACCGCGGAGGGCAACCGTCGCCGGCCACTCCGCCCACTACGCACGCAAAAAGAGGAGCCATCATCATGCCTCCATCAAAAGTGGGCCAGCGCGGTCAAATTCAGTCCAAACGGCACCGTCGTTCGGTCAGCGCTGCACAATGGGCCCACGTAAGTGTCACGTCCCATCCATCGCAGCATAACGCACGCCACCGTGTGTCAGGCAGCGAAGTCGCCAAAAAACGTCATTCCTGACGTCATTGCAAGCGATCTATTCAGAAAAGCATTCGAGTTCGCCCAATGCATATCAGTCACTCATTGCCTCGCTTGATTCGGGTGCGAAAGAGCACGTTAAAGAAAAAATGGTCACTCGACCGTTCCTTCGACTAAGGGATATTACTCCCATCGGGAGCGTAACAAAAATTTCTTCGACTGAGAGTGTATGGGATAAAAAGATTTGAGATTATCCTCCATTGCAAGCAATAAAGCACAATCTCGGGGGCTACTCCATCGGGAGCGCTGTCGCGCACCCGATAGAATAACGACAAAGTGTCAGTCGACAAAAGGCTCGACTCAGTTCATATACAACATTCCTGAGTTGCGTCCTCCGCAAATACCTCGGATGCTGCACGCATAGTGCAAAGGTAAGACCCGCCGAACTTTCGAGCTGGGTCAAGGACCGTTCTAGCAACGTCAATCCTTATATTTTCCGTGTCAGCAGACATGATGAAAAATCCCGACGGACGCGTTGGGTAAATTTCAAAGTTATACTGCAGATCGATTCAGTAAGACCTCCGCGGCCTAGTCGAGTCTGACCAGTCTTTCCAGATTCGAGTCCGGGCACTCGAGTTTGATTGAAAGCTAGTAAGGTTTTACCCGAATGTGTAGTTAACCGGTCCCGATCCGTCGAGTGTACCGGACCTACTAAGCTGTTATCCTTGAGTATCATAAGCAAAAACCATAGTCGATGAAATACTCGACATAGCCAACATGTGCTATTCATACAGGAATTCCAACTACAACATACAAGTACAAAGCATATGACGTGCACTTACGAATGAGTCCATGCCCGATTCTTCGAGTCAGACAAGTACTCGGGGGATACTGACAAGGATATATATCTCGGGTACCCTACCATAAGGGTACCTGGTGCACGTGTCGACTAAGGCCCAACTATCAAGAGCCTACATGAAGCCCATGACGAAAGGCCCAACAAGATGGAGTATACTCCAACATTGGACATAGGCGTAGTCGGTTTAGTCTTTCCTTACATGTAATCTGGGTCGGTTACGAACTCCCAAGACCCAGCCTATTATATAAAGGTTGGGAGGGCCGCCGATCCAAGACACGCAATACTCGAACCACCAAAACCCTAGCGAGATCGACATCTCGCCGGAGCCTCCCTGTAACCGCATAATCTCACACGATCAATACCAGACAAGCAGGAAGTAGGGTATTACTCTCCGAGGCCTGAACCTGGGTAAATCTTTACCTCTGCTTGTCAGCCGACGAAACTACCAGTACTACCACGTTCTCTCCCATAATCTCAACACTAGGTCCTTAACCATGGGATTTGATGAGTTAAACCCTCGTCACCTACTCCTGCTCGAGCTCTCTATCATCGGTGGACACAGTATAGAGTTGCTCCTCGAGCTGTTCGGTGAGCTCTCCATGGCTCGGATCTCTCTCTAGCTATTCTGGGGTGAGGAGGAAGAAGTGTTCAGGGTCCCTTCTACTTGGGCACCAGACAGCCTTATATAGGCCTGGCTGTCTGGCTTACAGGCGGGGCCGGCTGGTCCGCGCCAGCCGGCCAATGTCGGCTACAGGGGGTTTCTTCGTGACGCTGCATGTCCGCAGTACAGCGTGCTATTCTTCGCATAGTTGAACTCCCTCGCGGCGGGGGAGCGGTCTCACTAGACTTGGCGACGTTGAGGGCAGGCAGGCGACGACGCCGGCCCCCGTCTGCACGGTAGATGGCTCTCGAGATTTCTTGTCGGCGCTGGGCGGCGCCCCGTGTCTCCCGCCTGTCGGGGCTCCTCGGCACTATAGGGGACTGTCGGAGAATGACTCGCACAAAACAGGGATAGTCAAGCTCACGAAGAGAGTTCGTGTAAGGGGCTGAACACGTTGGTCAAACAACCCTCAACCTGGACGGCGACGGTGCTCGTCGAGCAAGTGGAGGGACATCACGACAGAGATGAACACCAGCCCGTACCCAGGTTCACGGCCCTCGTGTGGAGGTAACACCGCTACTCCTGCTTGTCTGTATTGCATTGCTTGTAGAGGTTACAGTACAATGAGCTTGCCGAGAGCTCTCTTTTGGCAATTGTGTACACGAGGAAGGGAAGCAGTGGTCTTCTTCTTCCTTGCGCGTAAGTGGCTATGCTGGAATGAGAATGCGATCCCTTGCTACGGTGGTGCTCCTCCTTCTTTTATAGGCGCCCCGGGCTTCCTCCCTGTGCTTGCGCTACGGAAGGGCTATCACGTGGCGGCAGAAGGTAGAGCGTGGCGCACCGCAGCCGGCTGTCCATGGACACGGTCCATGGGCGTAAAGCTGAAGCCTGTGGCAGAGTGACCACCGTCCTTGCAGGACGGCCAACTGGGGCCGCAGAGGAACGTGGGGGTGCCCACGGTGACGTTGGCCGTGGAGCGTAGCGCCGGCCGGTCCCCTTATCACCAAAGAGAAAAACCTTGTAGTCCGGTGCGGGTGGCACAGCTTTGTTGACCCCTTTAATCACCAAAATGGCAACTGCGGCATGGTCGTCACCGCGCGCAGAGGCGCGCGTCACTCTGCGGCCGCTGCAGAGCCCATGTGCGCTTTGCAGAGGTTGCTTTGCAGCGAAGCGATCTCCACGAGGGCTTGGATGCCCTGTGGAGAATTCGGCGTTGACCTCTCTCCAGGGGAGATTTCCTTGAAGAGGGGGCAGCAGTGGAGAGGGCCTCCGCAGGCCTCTGCTGCCTCAAAAAGCCCTCGTGAGGCAATCCGCCTCGCGAGGCTCTCCAAGCCGTAGGCTTGGTCCTTAGCGAAAATTCGCCACCAAGTGTCGGGGGCCGTAGAGGACAGGCCCAGCACACCCTGGATTTCACTGGGCCGACAGTAGCCCCCGGGCCCATGATGGGCACGATGTAGTCCAATGGACGCAGGCGAATCGTCATGGGCCCAAAGTGTCCGGCCGGCCTGAGACACGTGTAGGGCAGTTACGCCGCGACGACACGTTCTCCTCGGAGATGACGGGCATAGTGGGGGGACCCACCACGTCTCGGTAACTGCTCTGAGGGGAATAAAGCCTGCAGCACCGGTTCAGGCAGCAGTTACTGCATCATTTGCGCGCCCGTCTCCTCGCTCCCGACTTCTGCGCTCTGTGTCTCCGGCGCTCCTCCTCCTTCACCGAGTTTCTCCGCCGCCCTTCTTTCTTCGACCATGGGTCCCAAGAAGGACAAGGCGGCAATGGCGAACGTACCGGCCGAGGCGCAGCTGGAGGACGAGTTCGCGCCGGCGCAGGTGGGGACTCGCATCCACACGGCGGAGGCGCTGGACAAGATCCGGCTGATGGCCGCAGGCAAGAACAACGAGCACGGCGCCACTGTTCTCGAGGCGGCGCGCTTTGGCAAGCTCGCGGCGGGGCGGTATCCCATTTTCTTCCAGACCATTTTCGCTGGTTTGGTGCCGCCATTTTCCCCTTCTTGGAGGAGGTTCTGGCCTTCTATCAGATCCAACTTCTGCATCTGCATCCCAACTCCATCTTGATCCTCGCCATCTTCGCATATCTTTGCGAGGTGTATTTGGGGGTGATGCCTTCCGTGGCTTTCTTCCGGAGCTTCTACGCGCTCCGCTCCACGGCGCCTGGCGAGCGGTCTGGTTGTGTGTCCTTCCGCATCGCGGATGGGATGGGAGGCATCTACATCCCCATGTCCTGGGATGGCGACAAACCCGTCACAAGGGTGACGAAGAAGGTGGACGATTTCCGCCAGCGGTGGTTTCTCGTGGACGCCAAGACGCAGAATTCCTTCTTCGACGTCCCTGAGGCGCCGCCGCTGAAGAACTCGAACTGGTCGAGCGCAACCTTTCAGAGCCCGAAGATTGCTGACTTGGTCGCACGCATGAAGCTCGTCCGCGAAGCTGGCCTCACGGGGCAGATGGTTGCTGAAGACTTCGTGAGGCGCCGTATTGCTCCTCTCCAGAAGCACACAAAGCCGATGTGGATGTATTCAGGCCCGGCGGACGCAATGCGGCTGCACTGCAGCTCCCATACCCCCGACGTTATAGCTTCCATTATGGGCATCCTCTTCACCGCGCCGGAGGTTCCTGTGCCGCGCAGTGAGCTCGCGAAACCACTCCATCAGATTACTCCGAAGAAGCGCCTCGCGATCCTGGAGCTGATGCCGGAGTTCACCCCTCAGGGCCTGGCTGGGGAGGAGAAGAAGGAGGTCGCGGCACCCGTGGTGGAGGAGGACTGGGCCTCGGAGTCACCCGCCGCATCTGACGCCGATCTGGGCGTCGCCTGTGGAGAGGCGAATCCCTCGGCAGGGGAGGGTAGCTCTTCAAGACCTGCTCCTCCCGAGGGAGAAGTTCTGGAGATTTCGTCCAGCGGGGACGAGGATTTCCTTGTGGCCCCTTCGCACCAGGTCGCGGAGGGGGAGGAAGACAGCGATGAGGAGGCCGTAGCGGGATGCTGCGATCCCCGCTCCAAGGCTTTTCACGACAGGGCCGCCAAGAGCCCAGTGGGCACCCCTCTCAAGAGGAAAGCTGAGACTGCTGCTGAGGGGTCCGGCTCTGGAGCTGCTTCGTCGAGGTCGTGGCGGTCGTCCACCACGATGTGGGTTGACTCACGCGCCAAGTCATCTGGGTAAGCATTGGTCCCTGTTTTCACATCTTTTGAGAGTTTTCTTGCTCCCCTCTTGATGGCCTTCCTTGATTGTTTGATAGGGATTTGGTGACGGCAAAACGCCGGAGGCTCCGCAAGGCCGCGGAGGTCCGGGGCCTTGCCTCGGCAACCGTCGAGGAGCCTGTGGAGCCCTCAGCTGAAGAGGTTGCTAAGCCCGTGGTGACTGAGGCCTCGGAGCCGGTGGCGGAGGAGGCCACGAAGCCTGTGGCGGAGGAAGCCGCAGGGCATGTGGCGGTTGCACCTCTGACCGGAGCAGCTACTTCGTCTTCTACCGCGGAGGTGCGCCCCGAGGAGGAGGCGGTGGTGCGGACACCAACACCACCACGCCCTGTCACTCCACCAGAGCGGCAAGAGGAGGTCGCCGCGGAGAAAGCGGGGAGCGGCTCGCCGGCGAAGGGAGGCGCCGACGTTGAGATGGGGGAAACATTCCTCCACCGCCCCAAGGCACCGACGCCGCGATGGAGGAAAACGTCCTCCGCCGCCCCCGCCTAACGCAGATGCTGAGGGGGCGGCGGCTTCTTCTGAGGTCGCAGCGGGTTCGGCGGCGGCGGACCCCACGGTGGCTGGGCAATCTTCCCCAGCCCCTGAAGCTCGAGAGGAGGCGCCGGTGGAAGACGACGGTGCCGGAGCCCATGGCCCCGATGATGGAGAGGGCTCGCTTCACAGCCCCTAGGCCAGGGTCGACCCGGGCCCAAGCTTGGAGACTCCCACCCTTGAAACTAGTGCGCACGAGGGAGCCTCCATGTCTCATGGGAGTTCGCGGGCTCTGGTCCTGGGTGGCAAGAGCTGGAGCGGCGCTCGCCGCAGCTCTACCTTCCGCCTGGCGAGGGGTGCACTGGATGGGCTGGAGGCCCAACTCGCTCTCGAGGAGGCCGAGCTCGCCAGAGAGTATGATGAACTTGAGAAGGCCTGGACCCGCTTCTTCGAGATCGTGGAGCACCGTCGCCACGACAACGAGGCCATGCAGGCGCAACGAGAGGAGGCGCTGCGCTTCGCCAAGGAAGTTCGCGAGAGCGCGGTGCGCGAGGCTCAACAGACCCTGGAGCCACTCCAGGCAGAGCGCCAGGCCGCTGCAGAGGACCGCGAGGCGGCTGTGGCGGAGTGCCAAGCGGCAGCCTCAGAGCGCGCGGCCATCGAGACCACGCTAGCCGCACAGCGCCAGGAGCTTGCTGACTGCGAGGGGAAATTCACTGCGGAGTCGGAGGCTACGCAGAAGTCTTTGGACCAACACCATGTTTCTTTGGATGCCCGTGAGCAAGCACTGGCGGCGCGCGAGGTGGAGGTGCTCAAGCGCGAGGAGCAGCAACTGCAGGCTAATAGGGAGCTGTCCACGCAGCGCGCAGACCTTGAGGCGCGGAGGGCAATCTGGCCGAGGCCATAGGCAAGCATGGTGAGGAGGTGGCCAGGCACAAAAAGCTTGTGGAGAAATCCAACCGAAAGCTCGCCGCGAGGAAGGAAGAGGCTGAGAAGGATGCCGCCGCTAAGCAGAAGGAATATCGCGCTGCCGTCGCTGAAGACTATGCTGGGAAATTCAAGAAGCAGGAGGACCGCTTCAAGAAGAAGCGTGCAGATGACAACGCCCGCATCGTTCAGCTGGAGCATCAAAACGCCAACCTGAACTCCCAGTTGAGGCGCGCCAGAGATGGTCGCCGCCACGCGGAAGAGGATCACGATCGTGCAGATCAAGACCTCGCCTCCCTGATGGCTGATATGAAGGAGCTGAACGCGCAGGTGGGCCCTGCTGTGGAGCGCGCTGCCGAGGCTGAGCACAGCATGCAGGCGGCGCAGGTCTTGACGCAGCAGCGGGAGCGCATGTTCAAGTCCTTGGTGACCCGGGGGAACACTCTCGCGGGCAGCTATGAGTGGATGCCCTGTTGTTCCCGTTTATGGGGAATGCTGACGCTGCCACATATCTCGCCTACTTCGATCAGCTCTTCACCGCGCTCGAGGGCCCTGTGGCGGAACTTGGCGATGTTGTTCATGAGGAGTGCCGCAAGCTCTTGACTGTGGCGATCGATCGCGTCTTCGCCAACCTCCAGCGCCTTCACCCCAGCTTCGACTACGAGTCAGTGACCGAGCCCATCGAGGGGAGTAAGCCTGGGAGCTCTCCAACTTGGTTCGAGAAGAAGTCAACGATTACGTCGACCGCTTCAAGAGGGTTGAGGCGGAGCAGGCCGCTGAGGAGGATGAAGGCGCCGAAGAAGAGAAGGCTGAAGTGGACGGCGATGGTGAACCCTCTGCCTAGGCCACTCCTGCAACAAGATGCGCTTGACGCGCAACTATCTTTGTTTTAAGACTTGTTTTGATTCATTCTGGCTTGTAAGATACTTTGATCGTACGCAATATGTGTGTGTGCCCTCGATGGGCCTTTTATCCCTGTTCCATGTCTTTCTTCGCTCTACGTCGTCAGGACCCATCTCTTTGCGCTATGACACCGCCGCTGCGGTATGCCGGAGCGTGACTCGGCAAGGCCGGGGGGTGTTTAAGGCTTGACGCACAAGCAGTCCATGGAGTGTGAGAGAGAAAAAACCCGCTCGAGGGACGACAGGTGCTCGTGAGAGGGGAAAAACTCTGAGGGGCGCGAGCGCTAGACTTAGCTTGGCGAGACTTTGGCCTCGTAGAGGGCGTTGGCTTCCCTGATGGGGCGTCTCCCTGAGGTGCGCTCCCCTTGGGGAGGACTCTTGTTCCCTGTATTGGTTAGAGAGGCAAACCCAAAGCAGGCACATGGTAGTAAACACCATGCGCGCTTATAGGCTTCCTCATGAGTATCTCGCGAGGAGAGTAAGTACCAAGGTCCTTTGGTGAGGTGGCGTGTTTGGGAGCAAGCCCATGGGCCAGAGCTCTTTGGGAGGTAACAGGCGTGAGAGCGTGCTCACGTGTTAGAGCTCGGATCCTTTGGATTTTGCGGTGCTGTTGGGGTGCTCTTGAGGCACAGTCACCGTACTCAGCCCCCGCTCGCGAGGTGCGCATGGGGAAGAATATGAGCGCGAAATGAACTAAGATGATGAAAAGTAAAAACTCACCACCAAAATATTACATAGCGGCGCCTCAGCGCAATGTTTCATTGAGAAACGAATTGGTTCATTACACTTGGTGTTACCAAGATAAAGTTTTCCATGTCGAGGCATGGGGACCACATTCAGTGGCTGAGACTCTTCACGGCCTGCGGCGGCACGTAATCAGGAGAGCTCAGAGGGGCTGGCCCTCGGGAGGAGAAGCTTTTGTGAAGCTTGGAGGTGAAGTTGTGTGCTTCCCTCTAGAGACAAAAAATGTCTGGCGTGACTATGATCACGGGTAGAACTTGCGTAGATGCGCGATGTTCCATGGATTCTTGACCGGATGCCGTCCTCCGTTTCGAGGCGTACCGCGCCAGGCCTGGCGATGTGTGAGACCCTGTAGGGGCCTTCCCACATTGGCGAGAGCTTGTGGAGACCTTCCCTGGAGAGGATTCTCCTGAGGACGAGGTCGCCTGTCTCGAGAGTGCGTGGACGTATGTGGCGGCTGTGGTAGCGTCGCAGGTCTTGCTGGTACTTGGCTGCCCTGAGGGCGGCACGGCGGCGCAACCCGTCAAGGAGCAGCAGGTCGTCGCTGTGGAGGTCTGCTTGATCGTCCTCGTTGAAGGCAAGGACCCGTGCGGATCCATGCTTGATCTCTGTGGGGAGGACTGCTTCAGCTCCATACACGAGGGCAAATGGCGTCTCACCAGTGGGCTTCGTGGGGTTCGTGCGGATGGACCAGAGCACGGACGGGAGTTCGTCTATCCAGCCCTTGCCGTAGCCCTTCAGGCGATTGAAGCTTCTTGTCTTGAGGCCCTTGAGGACCTCAGCATTTGCTCGCTCGGCTTGGCCGTTGCTCTGTGGGTGAGCCACCGAGGCGAAGCAGAGCTTGGTGCCGAGGCTCTCGCAGTAGGCCCTGAAGATGCCGCTGGTGAATTGTGAGCCATTGTCGGTGATGATGCGATTAGGCACACCAAACGGCAGACCAGGCCTCTGATGAATTTTACTGCTGCCCTGGCCGGTATGCTGCGCACTGCTTCAACCTCTGCCCACTTGGTGAACTTGTCGACTGCCACGAAGAGGAAGCGGTAGCCCCCTTGTGATCTCGGGAAGGGTCCCAAGATGTCTAGCCCCAGACCGCGAAAGGCCACGAGAGCGGGATGGTTTGGAGTCCCAGTGCAGGCTGATGGACTTGCTTGGCGTGGAACTGGCACGCATCGCAAGACTGGACGATGGTGGTGGCATCTTGAAGCACTTGGGGCCAGTAGAAACCGCTCCTGAAGACCTTGCCTGCCAGGGTGCGTGCAGAGGAATGGTGGCCACACTCTCCACTGTGAATGTCTCTGATCAGCATGCGGCCTTCCTCGGGGGGGACGCACTTGAGTGCAATTCCATTTGGGCGCTTGCGGTACAGGTCTCCCTCGAGGATGTAGTATGACTTGGCTTGTCGAGCCACTCGTTCCGCCTCCGCGTCTTCTTCAGGAGGACTCCCTTCAGCAGGTAGTCTTTGAGTTCGTCAACCCAGCCTGTCTCTTGATGCACCATAGCCAGCAGCAGACGCTCCCCTGAGGATGGACCGCAGTTGGGTGCCCCACCTACAGGAGGTGGTGGGAGTACTTCGTCTGTGCTTGTGGCTGCTGCTTCTTGTGGCTGCTTTATGGACGCCTTGGAGAGTCTCTCTTCAAAGACGCCGGCCGGCTGGGCCTGCCTTCGTGATGCTCGCTTGGCGATGTCATCTGCCTCTGGTTCTCCTTTCGCGGGATGTGCATGAGCTCCATGCCCCTGAAGTGCTTCTCGAGCTTGCGGACCTCTTCAAGGTAGGCGGCCATGTGGTCGTCTTTAGGCGTGTAGCTCTTGTTGGAGAAGTTAACCAGGAGCTGGGAATCACCCTTTATGAGTAAGTGCTTGACGCCAAGGGCGATTGCGGCTCTGAGCCCGGCGAGGAGGCCCTCGTACTCGGCGATGTTGTTGGAGATCTTGTCTATTGTGAAGCACAGCTGGATGGCGTAGTAGAGCTTGTCACCTTTTGGTGAGGTTAAGACAACGCCAGCCCCACCATTGCGGCAGGCGAAAGCTCCATCGAAGTGCATGGTCCAGTGGCTTGGCATTGTATCTCCCGATGACGCGGTTTCTTCTTCGCGAGGCTCTTCAGGAGTTGGGTCTGTCCACTCGGCGACGAAATCCGCCAGCGCTCTCCCTTTTATGACTCTTGTGGTGTCGAAGCGCAAGTTGAATGGTTGCAGCTCAATGTTCCATCCTGCGACGCGGTCAGTGCGTTGGGGTTGCGCAGGATCTGCTCCAGGGGGAAGGACGTGACCACCGTGATGGGGTGGCCCTGGAAGTAGTGGCGCAGCTTCCTGGAGGCGATGAGAGCGCGAGGAGGAGCTTCTGCTGCACTGGGTACCGCTCGCGAGCATCTCGCAGTACAGTACTGACGAAGTAGACTGGATGCTCGACGAGGGTCGTTGATGGTGCGGCAGCGTCGGCTCCCTCGAGAGGCTCCTCAGGACCTTTGGCGAGGTTTGCCTGTGGAGGAGCCTCGGCAGGGGTGCTCGTGGTGGACTCGACTTGAGGCTGTGGGTCTGGCACTGGGTCTGGAGAGACTGTTCCTCGTCGGGAGGTTCTGGACTTGGTGTGGCAGTGCTTTTCTTGGGGAGAACTGGCTCTTCTCTTTCCACCACCAGGACGGCGCTTGCAGTTTGTGGAGTGGCTGCTAGGTACAGCTTCAGATGCTCGCCTGCCCTGGGGGCTACCATGACTGGTGAGCTAGCCAAGTATTTCTTCAAGTCCTCAAATGCTTTGTCGGCCTCTGGAGTCCACTTGAAGGTGCCGGATTTCTTCATGATCTTGAAAAATGGCAAGGCTCTCTCGCCGAACTTGGAGATGAAGCGGCCTAAGCTGGCCATGCATCCTGCTAGGCGCTGCATGTCCTTGAGGCGGCGAGGTGGCTGCATGTCTTCTATAGCCTTGATCTTGTCAGGGTTTGCTTCTATGCCGCGGTGGGACACGAGGAACCCGAGGAGCTTGCCTGAAGGCACCCCGAAGACGCACTTGGCGGGGTTTAACTTGATGTTCACCTTGCGCAGGCTGGCAAGGTTTCCTCGAGATCCTTCAAGAGAGTGTCTCCCTCGCGAGACTTGACCACGATGTCGTCGACATAAGCTTCTGCATTTCTTCCCATCTGAGCCCCCAAGGCGATCCTCATGAGCCTCTGGAAGGTGGCGCCGGCATTTTTCAGGCCAAAGGGCATGCAAGTGTAGCAATACACACCACAAGGGGTGAGAAATGCTGTTTTCTCCTCGTCTTCCTTGGCCATTTTGATCTGGTGGTAGCCTGAGAAGGCATCCAGGAAACAGAGGAGATCACAGCCGGCGGTGGAGTCCACAATCTGGTCTATCCTTGGCATGGGGTATGGATCCTTGGGGCAGGCCTTGTTTACGTCTGTGTAGTCGATGCAGAGCCGGCCTCCTCCATTGGGTTTTGGGACAACCACACCGTTGGAGAGCCAAGTGGGGTGGGCAACTTCTCGAATGATGTCTGCTGCTTTCAGCTTCTCTACTTCTTTGATGATGAACGCTTGCTTCTCGGGGGCTTGTTTCCGCGCTTTTGCTTTACAGGGCGTGCGTCTGGACACACGGCTAAGTGGTGCTCGATCACCTCCCTTGGTACACCGGACATTTCTGACGGAGTCCATGCGAACATGTCAGAATTTGCCCGAAGGAAGGCGACGAGCGCGCTTTCCTATTTGGGAGGCAAGCCAGCGCCTATGGTGACGCTAGCCCCCGAGCCCTCAGCCCCCGAGCCGCTGGTGCTCAGCGACACCTTCTTTGTAGATGCTTGCTCTTGAGTGAACAGTTGTTTCTTCTTCTTGGGCCTCTCGAGAGGCTCCATGTCCTCGTCAGCGGGGAATGCCATGGCAGCGGCCTTGTAGGCGATCTCGACAGCGCGCGTGGCGTCCTGTACGTGACCACGTATGGTGATGGTGCCACCGCTGCCAGGGATCTTGACCATGTTGTAGGCGTGGTGCGTGACGGCCATGAACTTCGCGAGGGCGGGGTAGCCGAGGATGGCGTTGTAGGGCAGGCCAATGTGCGCGACGTCGAAGTCAATTAGCTCGGTGCGGTAGTTCTCCTGCGTGCCAAAGTGACCGCGAGCCTCACTTGCCCCAGAGGCGAGATTGAGCCGCTGGTGACCCCGGTGAAGGGCCTGGAGGGCATGAGCCACTCGTAGGGCACTTGAAGCGTCTCGAAGGTCTCGACAGAGATGACGTTCAGGCCTGCACCCCCATCAATGAGCGTCTTGCCGACGGCGATGTTGTTGATGGTGGGGGTGCACACCAACGGGAGGGTGCCCACAGTCTTGTAGACTTGGGGTGATCTTTGGCGTCGAAGGCGATGGTGTACTGGGACCACTTGAGGGGGCGGGACGTCTCGACCCCGGGAAGCGCTGCGTTGAGCTCGCGAGCGAACTGCTTGAACTGGTTGTTCGACTTGGGCGCCTGGGATCCGCCGAGGATGCATGCCATGGCACCCTTGGGGGCCTGGTAGCCTCCAGGCTCTTCGTCGGGAGATTGTTGTTTTTCTCGGCGGCATTCGCCTGAGTTCCCTGGGCCTCTGGAAGTTGCCCTTGCGTCCACCTTTGCGGTAACCACGGCCTCTGCCGCGGCCACCGCTGCCTTCTTCTTGCTCACGCTTCTTGCTCAGCTGCTTGAGGTCATAGCAGTTCTCCGTCGCATGGCCGCGCCTGTTGTGGTAGATGCAGAACGGGCGGTTGTCCACCTTTTTTCGCCAGCCTCTGGGAGTCCTCGCGAACATGCTTGGCGTCGGGTTCAGCTGCCAGGACTGCGGTAGGCTTGCGCTTTATCTCGTCACGCCTCTTCTGGGTCTTGGATCCCTCGACAGGGTCGTCTGTCGAGCCCACCTTGACGAAGAGGAGCCCTTCTTCTGCCTTGGCGCATTTGTCTGCGATGTCGAAGAGCTTCACCACGGAGGAGAGGGTATCATGGATGCCGAGCTTCTCGAGCATCCTGTGGTTGGTGACGCCCTCTCTGAAGGCCGCAATGACGTGCGAGTCCGGGATGTTCGGGATCTTGTTGCGGACTTGGCTGAAGCGCTGGATGTACCTGCGGAGGGTCTCGCCAGGCTTCTGGCGCACAGCTCGCAGGTCGTTGTAGGTGAGGGCGCGCTCGTACGTGCCCTTGAAGTTCGCAACGAACTGCTGGCAGAGCTCCTCCCACGAGTCAATGGATCCTCGGGAAGGTTCAGGAGCCACGACAAGGCGGAATCCTTGAGAGCGTGGGAGAACCAGTTGGCCATGACCTTGTCGTCTCCCCCCGCAGCTTGGATGGAGGTGGTGTAGAGCTGCAAGAACTCGATGGGGTTGTTCGTGCCGTCGTAGCCCTTGGGTAGGTCAGGCCTGAACTTCTGTGGCCAGACGACGCGACGCAGGTTGCGGGTGAAGGCCGCGCAACCTGTGGCGTACGAGGCGATGCCACCCTGAAGAGCACGGCGGTTCTGTCGCCCTGCTTGGCCGATTTCCTCGACGATGCGCTTCTGGAGGTCCTTCTGGCGCTCCATTTCCACCCGCGCGTCTGGGGGTGTCCGCTGCACGATTTGACAATCGCGCGGCGAAGACGCGTGGGATGCGGCCTTGTGCGCCGCAGCTGGAGGGGACCGGCGGAGGCGGCGGCGGAGGTGCGCCATGCGCGGTGGTTCCAGCGCGTCCGGAGTTGTGGTGCACCAGAGAGCGCGACGCCGCAGGAGCGCGCGGTGCCGCCGCATGTCGACGAGGTGCTGGAGGCGGCCGAGCCAGTTGTCGTGCGCCTCAGCTGTGGGGCGGTAGCGGAAGAGCTCCGCGGCCATGAGCAGCGCGGTGTTTGGGCTGGGCGCTGGACGCCCAAGAGTGGAGGCGCTGTGGCGCTGGGACGGATGCGAGGACTCAGCGTCCTCGCCGTGCCCGTGGTCGACGTCTTCGTCGAAGCGGTCGTCGTGGTGGCCGTCGTCGTCCTCGGGGTGCTCCACCGCGGTTCAGCGGTGTTGCGCCCCGTGGCACGGCTGGCGCGGGGACGGCCGCGAGGGTTGGTGGTGTTGGCAGCGGGCTCGGTGGTGCCCTGCCTGACGCCCGCCGGGTGGCGCGAGCTGCGCGAGTGTCCGCCATGGTGCAGAGGTCGATGAAGGTTGAAGACGCGCCTCAGCCCCCTACCTGGCGCGCCAATTGTCGGAGAATGACTCCCACGAAACAGGGATAGTCAAGCTCACGAAGAGAGTTCGTGTAAGGGGCTGAACACGTTGGTCAAACAACCCTCAACCTGCACGGCGACGGTGCTCGTCGAGCAAGTGGAGGGACATCACGACAGAGATGAACACCAGCCCGTACCCAGGTTCACGGCCCTCGTGTGGAGGTAACACCGCTACTCCTGCTTGTCTGTATTGCACTGCTTGTAGAGGTTACAGTACAATGAGCTTGCCGAGGGCTCTCTTTTGGCAATGGTGTACACAGGAAGGGAAGCAGTGGTCTTCTTCTTCCTTGCGCGTAAGTGGCTATGCTGGAATGAGAATGCGATCCCTTGCTACGGTGCTGCTCCTCCTTTTTATAGGCGCCCCGGCTCCTCCCTGTGCTTGCGCTACGGAGGGCTATCACGTGGCGCAGAAGGTAGAGCGTGGTGCACCGCAGCCCGGTGTCCATGGACGCGGTCCATGGGCGTAAAGCTGAGCCTGTGCAGAGTACCACCGTCCATGCAGGACGGCCAGCTGGGGCCGCAGAGGAACGTGGGGGTGCCCACGGTGACGTTGGCCGTGGAGCGTAGCGCCGGCCGGTCCCCTTATCACCAAAGAGGAAACCTTGTAGTCCGGTGCGGGTGGCACAGCTTTGTTGACCCCTTTAATCACCAAAATGGCAACTGCGGCGTCGTCGTCACCGCGCGCAGGCGCGCGTCACTCTGCGGCCGCTGCAGAGCCCATGTGCGCTCTGCAGAGGTTGCTTTGCAGCGAAGCGATCTCCACGAGGGCTTGGATGCCCTGTAGAGAATTCGGCGTTGACCTCTCTCCAGGGGAGATTTCCTTGAAGAGGGGGCAGCAGTGGAGAGGGCCTCCGCAGGCCTCTGCTGCCTCAAAAGCCCTCGTGAGGCAATCGCCTCGCGAGGCTCTCCAAGCCGTAGGCTTGGTCCTTAGCGAAAATTCGCCACCAAGTGTCGGGGGCCGTAGAGGACAGGCCCAGCACACCCTGGATTTCACTGGGCCGACAGGGACGTCATGCCATGCTTCACTTTAGCCCATGCCTAGGCGACGTGGAGGGCTAGCCGGCCATGGCCCCGGCGCTGCCCGACACGGTCCCATGTCTCCTGTTATTCGCGGGCGAGGGGCAGCCGGTCATCCGGCTGGCGACCAACCGAATCCGGCTGCTGCCGTTTGACCTTGGCGCACATGGTGGGCGTTGTTTGTCGTTATCTGTTTGTCATTGAGAATCGTGATGATGACGAGGCCGCAGTTCCTCCTGCCCGCGCTGCTCGGCTGTGCGGCGACAGGCTAGGCGGAGTCCGGCTGCGCTCGGGGCAGGCGGGCTCGGCGTAGCCGGACAGCTGGAGGCGGCCGGGCACTTGGCTTTGCGTTTCACTCGGGATCTTCTGTGGGTCTTTAGGCACCTGGGGTTTATCCCCACGTCAGCACGCGTCGTCGTCGTCAATGCGCGTGGCAGACGAGCCGGTGACGGCGTTAATGCGGCCATCGTCCTTCTCCGCTCCCCACCGGCTTTAAAACGGCACCCGAGGCGCCTCTCCTCTCCACACAAGTTCCACCATATCCACCATGCCTGGCGCCCGCAAGCCGCGACCGAAGATGACCGAGGAGGAGGAGGAGCAGCGCCACATGCTGGCGTCTGCCGACCGGCAATCTCGGCGCGCGCGCCGCCACCAACGCCACCCCCGAGCGCCGCCATGAGGAGGAGATGCAGCGCCGCCTCCTCAACGAGGAGAGGATGATGGGCAGGCATTCGCCCGCGAGATGCGGCGCGAGGAGGAGGCCCATGAGCTCCGAGAGAGGGCTCGCCGCCATGCGCAGCTCGTGCGCC
Organism: Poa pratensis; assembly: GCA_947311845.1. Taxonomy (NCBI): domain Eukaryota; kingdom Viridiplantae; phylum Streptophyta; class Magnoliopsida; order Poales; family Poaceae; genus Poa; species Poa pratensis. Next base: position 24,359,421 of record CAMZMU010000107.1, on the reverse strand, counting down.
GTCCCAAGCAGGCGAGCTCTTCCCAAGCGCCACCGACGGCACCTCTGCCGTCGCGGGATTTTCTTGCAGGTGCAGCGAGCTCTTTCCGCGTGGTGCAACCCACGGCACCTCTGCCTCCTACCGTTCTGTCGGTCGAGGAGGTGGAGGACTACCGCCGCCACAACCTGCAAGTTCCGGAGGGGTGGGTGTTACCGGAGGGCTGGGTGCTGAACCCGTCAGGTGGAAGCGACCGTTGGGGCGCGGCGCTCTCAATAGGCGGCAACGCTTGCTGGCACGCCCAATAACGTCTGTCCGACAACGTTGTCGGACGCTCTATTGGACGCGCCAGTGGAGATGCTCTTAGGTTTTTTTTTTTAGCGAGTACGCCAAAGGCGTACCATATATTATAGAAGAGAGAATGTAATTTACAAGAATCAGCCCTTGCTTGCATACAAGCCGGACTGGAACTCCACTCACGCCAAAAACTAGGCTAACTACTCATGGTGGATGATACCTCCCTCCGGCTGGTACCTGCTCCCAGGTTGCCCACTCATCTCTGATCCTTCCCACCAATTGATCAACAGAGAATTGCATTCTGGTATTGTTGAAGGCCCAAGCGTTCCTGTGCTTCCAGAGAGACCAGCAAGTGAGGATAATCAGGGTGTCCATCCTCCGACGGTCACGGCCCTGAACCTCACTTCTTGCTCTCTGCCACCAAAACTGCAGTCTCTCATCCCCCTCCGGCGTTGGGATTCTAACTTGCAGAAGCTGTGCAACTTGGTACCACACCTGTCGGGCAAACACACACTGAATTAGAAGATGATCGACTGTGTCTTCCTCCTGTAAGCATACGAAGCAGGCTGAAGTTTGAGCTTGCAGATGATGTCTGAATCTCCTGTCTGAGGTCCAAAGGCGATATTGGATTGCCAACCAAGCAAAGATTCGGCATTTCAGAGGGGCTTTCGACTTCCATATCCAGGTGGTGGCAATGAACTCCTCTCTTCCTAGGCAGAGTCTCTTGTAAGTGTCCCTAGCCGTGTAATCTCCTGATTTAGAACAAGGCCAGCTGAATAAATCTTCAGCTTCAGCATCCCTTTCGACTGACGCGACAGCGAGCCACAACTTGATACACTGCACGCTGACCTCCATGGTAATGTCCCCGATCACGTCCAGCATCCAGCTGTGCTCGAGCAGCCCTTCTTGCACGGTTCTTTTGTTCTTGGTTCGCGTGCTCACAAGGGCCAGAACCGCCGGCGCAATGTCTGAAACTGTGGCTCCTCCAATCCATTTGTCTTTCCAAAAAATACATCAGTGCCTTTCCCAACTACAATTGATGACAGGCTTTGGAAAACCTTCGTTGTGTCCACGTCTTTGATCATCGTGAGTCCCTGCCAAGGTCTGAGCTTATCTGTTCTAGATAGCCAAACCCATCTCGCTCTCAGTGCTAAACCCTGCAACCTGAGGTTCTTAACTCCCAAGCCTCCGAAGCAATATGGACTGCAAATTTTGTCCCACGCAACCAGACAGTTACCTCCGTTTATCTTATCCTTGGCTTTCCAGAAAAACGAGCAGAACCATTTGTTGAGTTCCTCGAGTAGCCAAATTGGAGCATCTGCTACCAGTAGGTGGTGTACAGGTCTCGCTGTGAGTACCGCTTTGATTAAGACCAGTCTGCCGGGTCTCTCAATCAGACCGCGCTGCCATGCCGGTACACACGCGATTGCTCTGTCTAGGACTGGCTGCCACTCAGCCTTTGTTAGAGGTCTCAAGGCCAACTGCAATCCGAGGTAAGTGATAGGGAATGCAGCCTTTGTACACCCCAGAATCTGCTGTACTTGCTGTTCTTGGACCTCTGAACATCTAATGAATGTAGCAGTGTTTTCTGAAAGTTCATCCTTAACCCCGATGCTCCACCGAATAAGTTAAGTAGCTCTTTGACTGCAACCACATCCGTGACTGCCGGGGTGCAGAACAGGACCACATCATCCGCAAACGCAGATAGACGCTGCAGGGGTCTAATGCCCGTAGATTTTGCAGTAGTTCACCTTCGACCGCACGCAATGTCATTTGTGTTAGAACCTCCATTGCCAGCACAAAAAACATCGGTGAAATGGGGTCGCCCTGCCTGAGACCACAAGCATGCAGGAAGCTCTTTCCTGGAACTCCATTAACCAAGATTTTCGTGCTTGCAGTTTGAAAAAGGATTGCAATTCTTCTTAGCCAGATATCACTGAACCCAAACTGTCGTAACACCTCAAACAGGAAAGCCCAAGATAGTGAGTCAAAGGCTTTCGAAATGTCTAATTTGATTAGGACCCCTGGAATCCTCCTAGAGTTGATCTTCCTAGCAGCTTGCCTGACTAGCATGAAGTTATCATGCAGGTTTCTTCCTCTGATGAATGCTGATTGGTTCATGCTTACCAAATCTCCCAGCCTGGGTCTCAACCTTTGGCTAGTATCTTGGAGCATAGTTTCGAGATGCTATGAACCAAGCTTATTCGGGCGAAAGTCAGAAATCTCAACGGCATCAGCCTTCTTGGGGATCAATGTGATTAGCGCTTTGTTGAGCTTCCCAAACCCCTCTGCCATCTCCTATAAAAAACTTCATCACTGCGGCCATCACATCTGCTTTGATCACTGGCCAAGCTTTTTGAAAAAAGGCTCCACAGAAACCATCAGTCCGGGCACGGTCCGATGGCAAGTCCTTAATAACTCCCCAAACTTCCTCCTCTGTCAACATACAATCCAGTCCTGAAGATTTATTCTTGGCAACCCAATTCTTTGCAGGTCAATTGTGTGTTTCTCTGTTATGGATCTCTCCAAGCAGTGCCCTGTAGGCGTTGAAGAATGCCTCTTCCTTGCTATTTTGATCAGTGCAAATGACATCGTCAACACGAACTGCCGGGATAAAATTCTTTGCCCGTCTACCATTAGCCACTGCATGAAACAGCTTCGTATTGGCATCTCCCTCTTTTAACCATCTGACCCTTGACCGTTGCCGAGCAATAGTTCGTTCCAAGGATGAGAGGCCTAACAGAGTTTGCTTTAAGGTTCTGTGCAGCCAAGCTTCCCCTTCTGAAAGGTTTCTTCCCTCCTGAGCTTTGTCAAATCGTAGAATCACTGTGTTTGCCATAGCTATTTGCAGTTTAACATTACCTACCCGCTTTTGACCCCAGCCTTGTAGGTGGGATGCAGTGTTTCTAAGCAAGGTGTCCAAACGCCTGTATGGGTCTACTATTTGATCATCACAGACCCAACCCTCCTTTACTGCCTCTTCGAAACCTTCAAGTTTCGTCCAGAAAAGCTCAAACTTAAAGCGCTTTGTTGGCTTTACCACTGCATTCAGAGACAGGAGCAGGGCGCGTGATCCGACACAGAAGAAGAGAGTGCCTGTAAAATGCAGTCAGGGTGCATCAAATCCCAATCCACCGAGACCAGGGCCCTGTCGATTCTAGTCATTGTCGGGGCAGCTCTGCCGTTGCTCCAAGTAAAGCGTCTTCCGTGCATGTACAGGTCTTTTAACTCCTGTTCTCCCACAAACTCTCTGAACTTCGACATGATGGAGCGGTTCAGGTTGGTGTTGCTCTTCTCCGACGCCCTGAGGATCATGTTGAAATCTCCAATTACCAACCATGGCCCGGGGCACAGCAGCCGTCTCTGCGCCAGTTCCTGCAGGAACAAGATCTTGCTCTCGTTGCTTTGGGGCCCGTAAACACCTGTGATCCACCACGTGCTTCCATTTGCAGTGTGAACCTCACCAGTAATCGAATGCGTATCAAGGCTGATCGACTTAACTTCAAGCACGGATGTTTTCCAAGCAAGAAGTATGCCTCCCCTTGTCTGAATCGCCGGTAAATAAGCAAACCCATCGAAAGATGGGCCAAGGCATTGCATTACAATGTAGCGGTCGATAACCGCTAGCTTGGTCTCCTGGATACAAACTAGGTTTACATTGGTCGAATCAAAAAACTCCCTCACTGAATCTTTTCTCGCAGGGTCATTAAGGCCCCTGCCATTCCAGCTCCCTATCTCTATGTTGTAATCCATTAAAAGGATTGTAAAAGACTCCAGGGGCACACCTAATGTACCCCGGCCTCCACTGCCATCTCAGTGATGGCTCTCACTGGCGCCGTGGGTGCTGGCAATTTCTTGCCGAAGACGCCCGCGAGGACCCGGAGCTGCTGCTCTTTCAAGGAGAATCAAAGAGTGCTCGGAACCCCTTCAGGTGATCCTCGTTGACCACCAAATCTCCTGAAGTAATCCCAAGTGCATTCAAAAGCACTGTGTCCGCCGCTGAGCCCTTGCGACGCTGTCGTACCGGCGCGACAGGCGTCGGCGTCGGTGCAGCGTTCCTGATGTGCCTGTCAGATCTCCGGGGAGTAAAAAGGCTCTGCCTCTGGGCGGAGCTTGGATTCCACCTCACGCAGAAGGGGAGGCGCGATAGTCTTGAGATGGATGCACAGAAAACTCTGATGTTGGGTAGGGCAGCCTCCTCCGGCGGGTCCTGTCTTGCTCTTCCACTGAACCCTGAATCTGAGCAACTGTCTGCAAAACTTCTTCAGGGCGCACACGGGATGGAAGAATCCCCAGAATCACACAAAGGGCCTTCTCCAACTGGGCCTAGAACAGCTGGGCCCTGATCAGATACAGGAGAGCCCACTCCGGAAGAGAGCGAAACTCGAAAGTAGTCTTCTCCAGAGGGATCCGACAGCGTGGGCCCCCTCTGGCTGTCTTCCAAAGCGCAACTGCCAGCTGCCAAGTTGTCATTCCCCAGCCCATCCTCCGACGGGATTGGGTCGACTTTTGACCTAGTCTCCTCCTGTTGCAGCGCGGACGGATCTGAAACCAAGTCGGGTTGACTGCCAGGCCACCAGATGGCAGCACCTCATTGCCTCCTACCGCCACCACTGCCTCATTAGACAGCGACGGGTCCTGCACCGCCGTTTGTTTGCAAGCGGCAGCGTCTGCAGCTTTGAACGCAGCACCTCTGGCCGCGGTCGTACCCCCCAACGGACGGGTCGTACGAGCGACGTGGCCTCTGATCCAGCCATCCATCGGCGGCAGCTGCCAATCCAACGGCTCAGCAAGCGCCTGTCGGTAGGTCCTCGCTCCCGACCCACCAGCACCACCACCGGCGCCGCCGTTAGGGCCACGGCGGTCCGGCACGCCCCTCCGCCAGGGAAGCCGCCGGAAATCTCCACCACCGGCGGGCTTGGCGGGCTAGGAAGACCACTACGATCGCTGCCAGAAGAGTTGAACAGACCCCGGACTCGTCACGCGGTAAGCGTTTCTCCCACGCCCTCGACATGAATCAACACTCTGTACCTGAGGGTAGCAGCTTCCTCGTGCTGGCGCGCACAGAATGGCTTCTTGACTCGTCGGAGAACTCACGCGCTGGCGAAGGCGGATCCGAATCCTCATCCGGCTCCGGATAACCAGAGTGCGCACCGTCGGGATCACCTCGAGGTTGTCCGCCCAGGCACTGAGCGGAACAGCGCGAGATCCTCCCTCGTTCCCGTCGCATGCGCAATCGACTCCACGACACAGGAGGTGCCAAGAAGTTCTTCGGCAACCTCCTTCTCCCAGGCATGCGCCGGGATTCCCTCCAACACCAGGTGAACCTTGGACCGCATCGTAACCGCAGTAGCTTGGCCTTGACGGTTCCATGGCCTGCAGCCAAACCTGCACCCCCGGTGCTCAAAGTCTGGATGCGCATCACGGCATTACGGTGCGCCGCCGTGTCCATGACCACCAAGAAATCCTCCGGCTGGTACTCATGCAAGAGAAGCGGCGGCCGGCACGCTGGCCTTGGCAACAATAGCCTCGCGGACGAACTCCTTCGTAACCACGGGCCTGTTGCCGCTGACCACCACCACCAGCGCGAACTTGAGCCGGCGTTCCAGCTCGAACATCCGCGGCGTGCGCCGCACCACACACAGTTGCGCGTCAGCCGAGACCTCCCAGGGCTCACGGGTTCGGGCCTCGGCCCGACCAGACTGAGGAGCCGGGGGCCCGGCCGGCGGCGGCGGTGGGTGGCGGGGGAGAGGCAGGGGCACGAGGCGGGGCACCCGGAGCAGCGCCGACTTGACGCCGTGGGTGGGCAGGGTCGCTGATGCCACAAGGCACGCTGCCCTCATGAGCAGAGCGTGGCGCCTCGGCGCCGGTGCGGCGAGCCAACCTTGGCGAGAGCAGCACGACGGAGCTCGTCCTCCGAAGAGGACTCCGCGGCCTCTTGCACTCGCCAGCGACGTGACCCTCGACACCACAGCGCACGCAGACGAACTTGTTGGTGCACTCGAATTTCCGGTGCCCGGTTGGAAACACTTGAAGCAGAGGCCATGTAACTCACGGAGGGACGGGGCCCGAACCGCCGACGGACCAGCTTCCAGGCGGCGCTCCTGACGGCGCCTCAAAGCGACTTCCTTGACGGCCGTGGCTGAATCCATGGCTCCTGGATCTGACCTTCCTCAAGGGCCGGCGCCGGCTGCGCCGCCCTAGACTCCACCTCCGGTGACGACTGGCCAGAGGACTCCTCGGAAGAGGCCCCATGCCAGACACCGCCAGGCGCTCGCCACGCGGCGGAGCTCTGGTGATTGCCGGCACAGGACTAGCGTCGATCCTCTGCCAGCGAAGAACCCTAGCGAGCGCTGACCAGACACCAACTACAGGGGGGGAACCCGCCATGGCGACGGGGAGGGGGGGGGGGGGGGGGGGGGGGATGAGCGGGGCTCACCGGCGTCGGAGAGGGCGCCGGTAGGGAGGGTGGACGCCGTGCCGGAGTGACCGCGGCGGGGTACAGCGCGGGAGGGTGGACGCCGTAGGCAAACATATGCTCTTAGGTTTGAACATCTGACCAACCGCGGGTGGCCGTCCGCCCTTCAGTGCGCGCGCGTTGCACTGCCATCGTGATAAGGAGAACCGCATCATCGTGTTCAACCCACGTGGTCGAGCACACGCGCGCGTTGAAACTTCCTCGCCCACCTGCTCCCATTTAACTTCCTGGTGAACCATCACGCAGCAGCGAGTCCACCCC
>CAMZMU010000107.1:24177332-24307920 GCA_947311845.1 Poa pratensis | reverse complement strand
CACGTCGTTGCGGGTCACGATTGGCGGCAGCCACCGCGGCACCTGGCGGCGGAGCGGCACTAATATTTCGGAGAGCACCTTCGTGCCCCCCTCAGGCCCGTTGAGGGAGACGAGCGATTGGGCGTCGACGGCGAACGCGTGGCGACGGAGGCGTAGGTGTCGCCCTGTTGCATGACATAGGTGACGAGCGCGGTGGCGTTGTCGGCGGCGGCGGGGCACTGACAGAAGATGGGGAACGTGACCATGTCCCCGACCTCGAGCTTGTGGGCACCAACGTGGGGTTCACGCGCTCGACGGCCTGGTACTGCGTCAGGTTCTGCAGCTTGGTGACGGAGACGATCCAGTAGGTGTCGCCGGAGCTGATCTGGTACTTGGTGGGCGCGTAGGCGTTGGGCGAGCCGGAGGGGCAGCCGCACTGGAGCGGCACGAGCAGAGGTTGCCCGTTGGCCGGAGCGGACGAGGTGGACAGGTTGTTGGCGTGCGCGAGCATGAAGCGGCTGATGCCGAAGAGGTCGCCGACGGCCGAGAGGTCCAGGGGAACCCCCGCGAAGCCCGCCCGGTAGAGCGCGTAGGCCTGGCACGGGTACGTGCTGTTTGCGGAGCAGTTGAATCCCTCCACGCTGGCCGGCGACGGCGTGGCGGCCCCGCTCTGGGACCGTGCCGGGGCCGGGAGCGCGCAGAAGAGGCAGAGTAGCGTGGCCAGCGCCGCCCGATGCCGCAGCAGCGTGCGCTGCCTCATGGTTGGTGGTTTCGTACTCCGGATTGGGACGAACTGCAGCTTGGGAGTCGGGAATGACATATGCGGGAAGACGACGGTGAGCTACTTCGGCCGTTGTCGTGAGCCGCGGAAGAGTCAAGATTTGGTGCGCCGCCTGCGTGCGTTCGTCGGGTTTCGGGGCATCTTTTCGCCGGCGAAGTGTTGACTATTGACTCGTTCGGGCCGTGGCCGATATGACTGACACCTTCTTCGCCTCTGTTATTCGGGCACCTCCCGTCGTAGTCACGGTCTGCTGTGGTTTCCTTTTCCAAGTTGCGCTCCGACTATAGCTGGCCAATCCACGCCGCGTGCCTCGCCAGGCACGGCACGCTAGCGGCACGGTTGTATTCGTGCCGTGCCGGGCCGGCACGCGGGCTCCAACTCCGGGAGGAGCATGGCACGGCAATGGCACGGCGGGCACGGCACGGCACGTTCAGCACGGCATAGCTCCGGCGACGGCGCGGCACAGCTCTGGCCACGGCGCTGCTCCTCGTCTCGTCCGTGTCGAGTTGGGAGAGCAGATCGCTGGCGGCGGCACTGGGCGGCGGTGGTCGATGCCGTGGGGTGGCTCCAGGCACGGGGCGGCAGCGGTGGGCGCGACACGGTGGTCAACGACGGCACGCTAGCGGCACAGTTATATTCGTGCCGTGCCGGGCCAGCCCGCGGGCTTCAGATCTAGATCGGGCACGAGCACGGGCGGGTCACGGGCCTGGCACGGCACGATTAGTTCATGCCGGGCCGTGCTTGGGCCGGGCCAAAAATTCCGTGCCTCGTGCCAACCCGTTTGGAACGGCCCGTTTGGCTAGCTATAGCTCCGACTAGCAATAGATTGCCATTGGACACGGCAGAATAGTTTCCTGTGGCAGCGAAACTTGGTTTGGACTTCGAAGCGGTGGTACGTGTGTCACCCTTCCTCTGTTGGTGAGAATTTTTTTTCTTTTATCATTCTTATCTATAGCAAAACGCCCGTGCGGTGCTACGGGCTGATAAAACAATTTAATGATTAATTTTTTATAGGTGAATAAATGATAAATACCCATGGGTTGTTATGAAATCACTAACGTCCATGTCATATCCTTGAAAAACTAACGCCTACTATATCACAAATTGATAAATACCCATGCGTTGCTACGAAATTACTAAAGTCTATATCTCCATATGAATAGTTTGCTGCTTTGTGATGCTCCATCAATCATCAGTGTTGGCTCGCCAACTCATCCTACACATTCCACGTTATTTGATACATCAATGTTGGTGTTGCGACCGAACGAAAATGTTGGTGCCTAGTGTCGTATAGGTGTCAATGTTCATCTTCTAGTCCACACACGCTCGTTCTGGCTAGGCCTCAATGCACGGTGGTCGTCCACATGTTTCTTGTTGTCCAGGATGTCGATCAGGACGTGTTCATAGCCATATGTATTGTACCGAGCGAGCACCTCCTCGTGCTCAACGTCCTCCACCGCGAGGGCGGCCAAGGCAGTGGTGTTACCTAGATTTCCCCTATAATCAATCGACCCGCATAATTAAGTTTAACCTTTGTTCGTCCTTTTGTCTTAATCTTTATTTTCAATTGATATGTTGCTTTATACTTTGTTTTTGTTCTATTTTCATTTAATATCCTATTTGATACTCTGATTTGAATGATCTAGATTTAGCTGTGTGCTGAATGCAATCCTAACTGTCTTGTCCTGTTATGTCAAAAAGAAAGCCAACATGGCTGCCGCTCTACAAGAAAATTGGTGGCTCGAACCTGACCATACGTAGCCACCAATACAACACGATCTGTATAGATTGATTGATCTGTGTGGATCTGTCTGAATTTTTCTGGGCTGCTCCGATACAATACAATTCTTTTTCTGTTGGAACGTAAGGCTCGGATCGAACTTTCCTTAAAAAAAAGCTATGCCAGCTCCGATTTTTGTAATGTAGAGTTTTGGGCCGTTCCAAATTTTTTTTACCGAAGGATTGGACAATAATTAGCGATGGACTACGGACGAAGGTAACATACCATCCGGTTTTTTCACCATTCACGCGAGGCTTCAGTTCTTTTACCGATCGGATTCCTACATGCGTGGTTCCGGTTTTTGGCCCCTATTTTTTAGCAATCATGGGTGCGTGGCCTGGTTTTTTTACCGATCGGAACGTGCTGTGTCGGGATGCGACGTACGTACGCGTACCATGTCGTTAACCAATATTATATACTCCCTCCATTTCAAAATACAAGGCACGTTATTTTTATGCTGGTCTTTGATGATCAATTTTGACCACTAATATAAAATAACATATAAAGAGTGAGAATGAATAAATGATACTATTGGATTCGTCTTGCAAGACACTTTCATTTGATATATATTTATAATAATTTTGTGGATATAATAAGTATAAATTATGGTCAAACTTATACATCGTTGACCAGCGAAATTAAATGGCGCCTTATATTTTGGGACGGAGGGAGTAGTAGATAGAGAAGAGAAGAGAAGAGATGACCAACTCTAATTTCAGTTTTATCATTTGACCGATCGAAATTGCAAACTTGGCAACGCTAAAGAGACAGAGTGGCAAAACTGAGGAGCGACTAACGGAGTACTGGCAAGTTTGCAATTTCGATCGGCAAAATGGCAAAACTGAGATTATCGTTGGTCATAGTGGCAAGAATGTTTAAAACCCTTCTTTTTTAAGTCTTGCTATAGTTACGACAGAAGTAGATGGACCGTTAGATTCAATCGCCAAATTGTATTAGTCCATTTGATTAGACCGTCGGGCGCAAAGTCGTTTCGTTTTATTTTTATAGAAAAAAACTTAAGCCCCGTTTGGCACCTCAGTGTTTTCAAAAATAAAGTATTGGAAAACCATAGTATATATAGAAATGCTAGGCATAGGAATACTTCAGCTTCTGAAAAAAGGTCTAGGGTTGTGTTTTCAATACTTCATAAATAGTACGTTTTGAGGGTACTAAAGTATTAATACTACGTACTGAGTCCGAGTCAAACACATCAAAGTATTTAAAACTAGTATTTTGAAAAAATTGTAGTATTAATGAAATACTTCAAAAATACTTTGGTAACAAACGCATCCTTAAGGTTTTAATACAAGTTTCTTCTATCTTGCACGTGAAAATGTAAACCAGGAGTTGGCATCACACACGCTAGCATCAATGGTAGAAAAGAAGTACACCACACATAACAACACACATATAAAATTGTTCCTAACAAACGCTATCCACTATCGATTTTTATACATGTCAGCGTCCGTCCTTTTGAAGATTGAAGATCTCCATCGTCACGATTTTTAGCTTCTCAATTCCTTATCAATATGCTTTTCGAGATTTTTTTAAATCCGTCCAATGGTCAATCCAATAACAAATGGGCCGAGGAATGATATGGTCAAAGCAAGCTTTGTCACTGGTTTTTCAGATTGTTCAAAAGATAGTTGTGAAGCAAATTTTAACGGCACCTCTCCTAGCCCTAAAACTTAAGAACTCACTCTCCCAATTCTACAAAGCAGGAGGACCTGGGTTACCACATTGAAAGCCTCCCAAATATATCTAACATATGGGGACTTAAAAAACAAATGATTTATGCTTTCATCAAAACCAGAAGGCATACATTGTGTCGCCCCTTCTCACCCTTCTTCATTAACTTTTGTCCAAATTCTCTCCCACATGAACAACCAAAGGAAAAATTTGATCTTGGTTGCAGCTTGGGACCAAAGTTGTTTAACTTTGTTTTTGAAAGTCTGGAAACCAAAGCACTATATAAGGTTTAACCACTAGCGAAGCTATGCACAAGGGGGGGGGGGTGAAAGGACAAGGATGTCGCCTAGAGGGGGTGAATAGGCGATTAAAACTTTTCCGGTTTAGACTTGATAATTGCGGAATAAAACTAGGTGTTTAAATTAACAAGCCAACAACCTAAATATGCTAGGCTCACATATGTGCACCAACAACTTATGCTAAGCAAGACAAGCAACAAAGTGATAGCAATATAGAATACTTCAAGCACGAAGGCTATCACAATGTAAAGTACATAAGTAAAGAAATCGGGTATAGAAATAACCGAGGCACACGGAGACGAGGATGTATTCCCGAATTTCTTCTTTTTAGGGGAGTACGTCTCGTTGGAGAGGTGTGAGATACCACAAAGGTCAACTCAACAGCCACAAAGGCTTCACCTTCTTCTCCGATGAACCGCACCACAAAGGTTTGGTTCACCTTCCACTATCGGAATCATTCAAGGCGGAATTCGGAGCCTTTACAACAACGATCCGGGGCACACACACCCACAACTGAATTGGGGGCTCCGAACAGCTAAAAGTGACCACAAGAGGTCTCAACCACCACAAAGGCGTCTAGGGTCCAAAGACCCAAGAGTAACAAGCTCACAAACTTTCAACTTCCACGAATCCTCGTGGAGAGCACAAACCGATGCACAATGCAATGGCAAGAGCACAAGTGTTCAAATCCTTCACTCCCAAATCCCACCAAAAGCAACTAATGCTTATGGGGGAGAAGAGAGGAAGAACAATGGAGGAAAACACCAAGAACTCTAAGATCAAGATCTACTAGGTTCCCCTCACTTAGAGGAGAGATGGATTGGTGGAAATGTAGATCTAGATCTCCTCTCTCTTTTCCCTCAAAGATATGAAATAATCATGGGAGGAATTGAGAGAGGGGCAAGCTTTCCAAGGTCAACAATGGAGGAGAGAGAGGGGGAAATTTCGTACTTGGAAGAGCTATCCAAGGTGGAATAAGGGGAGGGTATTTATAGCCCCTCCAAAGTGTAGCCTTGCAGGAAACTGGGCGGGCCGGATATTCCGGTCCAAGTTTGGACCGGAATTTCCGCCCAACTCCAGTGCCCGAATCTTCCTGCGCAGAACCGGATATTCCGGTCCAAAACAAACCGGAATATCCGGTTTCCTAAAAACTGACAGAAACAGCAAAACGAAAGCTGCAATATCTTTTTCATCCGGACTCCGATTTCGATGATCTTGGGCTCGTTGGAATCGCAACGAAGAGCTCTTCAAGATCATGCAGAGAAACATTATAGTCCTACATGTGAGAAGGAAGCCAAATGTAGAAAGGTAAAACCTCTCTATAAAAAGATGAACCGGCAAATCCTCTAACATCAAAAACGTTACAAAGTATGCATATGAAATCCGTTTTTGATGAACTAGAGCTTGGTATGGAGATGAACACAAGATCTAAATTCTCACATGGATAAAAGCCAAATAAGAACCAAGAAAGATGATATGCCAAGTATGCAAAGGTTTGAGCTCTCCACAAAGATGCGATCAAGTTACTCACTTGAGAGCCCCTCTTGATAGAACGCCGTCTATCCTATAACCCGGTCTCCCACTAACTCCACGAGACCGGTAAAATAGAAACCTATCAAGATCATACCTTTTCCTTGCGCATTCCACTTGAGCTAGATGATGACGATCTTGACTCCCTCAAGTTGGAACATCTTTCTTGATTGTGCTTGCTAGCACATGCTTGATGAAGACTTCTCCAAATACTCCCCCATACTCCAATATGGGAGAGCCTTGCTAAGCTCCGTCTTCATGAATCCATTGCACTTCATCTTCTTCTCTTGATAATATGATGGCTTGGAGATAAACATGAATGTTCACTCAACTTCTTTTCCAAGCCATGCTTGCAATAAGCTCAACTCTAGATGACCATTCTTCATATAAACCCTTGGATAGAACCTTGGTCATCATATAATCTTCTAGAGTCCAACACATGAACTCCAATCTTTTCATGGACAAGATCTATAAAGATATCTCAATGCAAACATTAGTCCATAGAGATTGTCATTAATTACCAAAACCACACATGAGGGCACATGCACTTTCAATCTCCCCCATTTTGGTAATTGATGACAATCTCTTTTGAGAGGGTTTATAATATGGAATTAACGCAAGACGTTGCACTAACATTAAATACTACAAAAGTATGTGATGTTAGTCAACCACATATATAGCAAACTCCCCCACAATCTATGCACGTGTGTATGAACATGAATTCATTGCATATATTGTCAACCATTACCGGTGGTGGAGTTTCCACTATATACAAAACCAAGCAACGAATGCAAAGGCAAGAAAGGCAAATACTTAAGAACCAATCAAAGTACAAAGCCGAATTCCATAAACCCTCCAAAACTTCTCCCCCATTGGCAACAATTGCCGAAATGGGCAAAAAGCTTCGGAAGGCCAACATAGTGAGAGTTCCTCCACGAGTTTAGCTTTTCTCATAAAAATGAGTATAATCAAGTGGACATTTCCACCGATCAATAAGGAGGAAATCAAACTATATAGAGAATCCAAAGATTGCAACAAAATACAAAGGGAAAGATACCTCAACAAAAGAGGCAAGCAATCAAAGATCCGAAACACCAATTGGACACAAGAAGATTTTATGATAAGATCAACCAAGTGTTCTAAACATCAAGAGAGAGCTCCCCAAGGTACATGCACAAGGATTTGCATTGCAATATGGTGTGCACAACATGGAATCCTCACTCCCTCCTAGATATTTTGAACACAAACAAGTGCAAGAAAGCATAGATGGAAATTGAAGCAAAGCAACTAGGTCCACAAGCTTATTAAGATGCAAAAAGGGATATCAAATGAAAACCAAAGCTTGTGCCTTTTAGGAACCACCAAAGAATCAAAAGCAATAAAAGGTGGTCACTAACAAAATGGAATACCAAATAAAGATGTAACTACTCTCATGTGTATAAGTTTCTAAGTAGACATCAATCATGAAGATATAAGTCCACAAAGAAACATGCACACACAAAATAGATACTACGGTGAAGAACATGATATCCAAGTGGAAGTCATATATATACCAATAAGATCATTGCTTAAAAGCATAGCACAAAGCTCAATTTTATCTTAGAAGGATATAGATGAACTTCCAACACAATCTCATCATAGCATCAAAAATATCCACAAGGGAAAAAAGATAGTTGGGATGCTCCGAGAAAGATAACAAGTATCACAAAGGGCAAATGAATTTGCAAATTCATCAATATTGCATATGAGAGACTTTGAGAAGAAATGCTAGATTAACATATTTGGGATTGGTGAATCAATAAAATGATTATGTATATTCCCCTTGATATGTAATCATCCCGGCTTGCTCACATTTGCAATAAAGATGTTTTATAAAGGCTTTGCAAGAACATATCAATTGCGACTAAAGGGATTCATGCCAAGATACAACCTACACAAGGTTGAAAGCTAGTAAAGTATGCATGAGGTAGATACTTGTTACCGAGATAGCATTGGTGATGTAGAAGATAAGAGTTCACGATCATCCGAGCTTGGCTCCAATAAGCACATGGTGATAACACCTTCCTTGTAAATGAGACAAGCTTCCAATGCATCTCCAATGTACCTAAAACAAATTCAAGTACAAAATGGTACCCAAACTCATTGGGTCCAAAGTAGTTAGAGCAACTACAATACATAGGACAAACTCCACATAAATATGTGCATATTGATATGAAATTGAATTTCATGCACATCTTAGCCATTTAGGATTTGATGGAGTTTATCCTATATATTGGATCAACGAAAGTAAGCATGCCATAAGATATAATATAGTAAATATGCATGCACAAGACTTCCAAGAACCAAACGAGATACAAATTGGACAAAACACCAAGAAAGCACACACAAGTGTGACAAGAAAGAAATTGTCCAAATTATATCAAAACCCAAAAACACATGATTGAAGATACCACTTTGAAAATATGCCAAATGAAAGTAAGATACCAATTGATGAAAATATCATCAAGGAATAAACCAAACCCTCTACACTTCTCATGATGGCACAAAGTACCAAGACGAGAAATGTTTGTCTTCCAAAGAGACACGTCATCGGGATCAAATGTCAATTGAAGACAACTAATGTTCAAAAGCATATAGGATAGCTCCCCCAAGATTTGTGCATTATTTATGATCTTGCATTTGAATACAAAATGCACACAAATGGGATCATCACTCTCCATACATATTATCCAAACACTAGTCATGTTCAAAGAAATCAATAAGATATAAAGCCAATTTAAAGAATGATGTTCTACTCAATGTAGGATAGCTTCCCCAAGAATAGTGCATTATCTAGAAGTATGACTTTGAATTAAATGCACTAGAATAGGATCATTGCTTTTCCTAAAACAAGAAAGACAAAACAAATTTTGAGTAGAGCAAAACGATTCAAAAGATACAAGGAAGACAAGAGGAGTTAGATCAAACCAAATCCTTGGCAATAAAAATAAGTCAATTCAAAGCAAGAGCCAAAGTGAAGATGGTCCACAAATTTCACCACACATACGAGTATCACTTGTCAAGTACAAGGAGTATATAGAGATATTTCTCGGTGGTATATAGGATGATATTGAAAACCAATTTCACAACAAATAAGCATATGGCAAAAGATAAGATTTAAAGGCCAAAGCTTAAAAAGATAGATATTCTTGATAGCTTCAAGTATCACGCGATCATGCAAAGCCACTACAAAGAGTAGCTTGAAGCAACGATTTTCCAAAAGGATATGCGAACAATTTGGGGAAAACCGTACCAAAATGTCCAGCACAAACAAGATCCAAAAGAGTGAGAAAATAAAAATTTAAGCCAAAAGGGAACTTGTTTGAGAAACATGCCACAAAGGAATAAGATAATGAAGAATATCAATTCTAGGTGGCAATACCTCATATGTTCACATTTTCTAGGCTTGTAATATGCACATAGCTTATTACTCCCCCATAATGTGATAATCCAATTTTCTAAACAAGAGGCAAACAAAACCAACTAGAGATAATTAATGGACATTATAGAATTTGAATTTCTCATGAGAGTGACATACCACATAGAGAGTAGATAATATTGATATATCAACACTAAGTGGTATTCCTCATGTATACACATTTTTAGGAGTGTGAAGTGCACGAAGCATATCACTCCCCAAAATGGGATAGTCCATTAATCTCTCAAAAAGAGAGAACAAGATAAGATATCAAATAAAAGCAATAAGTCTCAACACAAGTAAATGGTGTGCAAACCAACATACACATACTTGATTACTCAAGATAAGTAAGTAGAGAGCACATCACATACAAACACTAGCAAGGTACAAAACCTAACACATGCAAGGGTGCAAGCAACTTTTAATGTATATATGATTTAAATAAAAGTTACCGCAAGGAGCAACATTGGATATGAGATAGAACAATATAATCCAAATGACTTGGCTTGAAATAATATAAATGATGAAGATCACTTAATTCTTCATGATGTAGCCAAGTCTCTAATGCCCACCATCAACACCTATTGATGAAGTTTTAGCTTGTTGGTCCCCAACCAAGTTATTTCAACTAAGAAGAAGGGAAAAGCCAATGTTGCTACTTATGCCGTGAGAAGGGCCACTTTGCATCTTCATGCACTAATGGTACCTTATCCAACCCCATTATTATTGATGACGTTTATTCTCTTCGGAAGGATAAGGTTGGCAATGTATTTGCCAAATATGTTGGTACTCAAAGTGGTGTCAAGAAAAGCACCATTTGGGTTGCCAAGCCTATTGTGAGTAACCTCTTAGGACCCAACTTGGTTGGGGATCAACAAGCTAAAACTTGATCAATAGGTGTTGTTGGAGGACATTGGAGACTTGGCTGCATCATGAAGAATTAAGTGACCCTCATCAAGTTTATTCTCTCAAGTCAAGTCATTTGGGTTATATTGTTCTATCTCTTATCCAATGTTCCTCCTTGCGGTAACTTGTGCTTATATCACATATACATTGAAAGTTGCTTTCACCCTTGCATGTGTTTGGTTTTGTACCTTGCTAGTGTTTGTATGTGTTATGCTCTCTACTTACTTATCTTGAGAAATCAAGTATGTGTATGTTGGTTTGCACACCATTTACTTGTTTTGAGCCATATTGCTTTTATTTACAATCTTATCTTGTTGGCTCTCTTTGAGAGATTAATGGACCATTCCATTTTGGGGGAGTGATATGCTTCGTGCACTTCACAATCCTAAAAAATGTGTATACATGAGGAATACCACTTAGTGTGATATATCAATATTATCTAGTCTCTATGTGGTATGTCATTCTCATGAGAAATTCAAATTCTATAATATCCATTAATTATCTCTAGTTGGTTTTTATTTGCGAAAATTTGGATTATCACATTATGGGGGAGTAATAAGCCATGTGCATATTACAAGCCTAGAAAATGTGAACATGTGAGGTATTGCCACCTAGAATTGATTTTGTTAATAATCTTGTTCCTATGTGGCATGTTGCTCAAACAAGTTCCATATGTGCTAAAATAATTTTATTTAATCACTCTTTTCGATCTTGTTTGTGATGGACATTCTTGGTACGGTTTTCCCCAAATATGTTCGCATATCCATTTGGGAAATCGATTGCTTCAAGCTACTCTTTATAGTGGCTTTGCATGATCGCGTGAATACTTGAAGCTATCAAGAATATCTATCTTCTTAAGCTTTGGCCTTTAAATCTTATCTTTTGTCATATGCTTATTTGTCGTGAAGTTGGTCTTGCAAGTCATTCCTTTACCACCGAGAAATATCCCTATATACTCCTTGTCCATGATGAGTGATACTCATAATTGTGGTGGAATTTGTAGACCATCTTCATTTTGGCTCTTACGTTGAATTGCCTTATTTTATTGTCAAGGATTTGTTTTGATCTAACTCTCTTATCGTCCTTGTATCTTTTGGATCCTTGTTGCTCTACTCAAAATTTGCTTTGTGCTTTCTTGTGTTAGGAAAAGCAATGATCCCATTCTTGTGCATTTACATTCAAAGTCATACTTCTAGATAATGCACTATTCTTGGGGAAGCATCTACATTGAGTAGAACATCTTTCTTTAAATCGGTTTTGTATCTTATTGCTTTCCTTGATCATGACTAGTGTTTGAATAATATGTATGGAGAGTGATGATCCCATTTGTGTGCATTTTGTATTCAAATGCAAGATCATAAATAATGCAAATCTTGGGGGAGCAATCCTATATGCTTTTGAACATTAGTTGTCTTCAATTGGTATTTGATCCCGATGACGTGTCTCCTTGGAAGACAAACATTTTTTGTCTTGGTACTTTGTGCCATCATGAAAAGTGTAGAGGGTTTGGTTTATTCCTTGATGGTATTTTCTTCAATTGATATCTTACTTTCATTTGGTGTCTTTTCAAAGTGGTATCTTCAATCATGTTTTGAGTTGAATCTTTGATATAATTTGGACAATTCTTTTTCTTGACACACTTGTGTGTGCTTTCTTGGTTTAAGTGGTGTTTTGTCCAAATTGTATCTCGTTTAGTTCTTGAAAGTCTTGTGCATGCATATTTACTATATGTATATCTTATGGCATGCTTACTTTCGTTGATCCAATATATAGGATAAACTCCATCAAATCCTAAATGGCTAAGATGTGCATGAAATTCAATTTCATATCAATATGCACATATTTATATGGAGTTTGTCCTATATATTATTGTTGCTCTAACTATTTTAGACCCAATGAGTTTGGGTACCATTTTGTACTTGAATTTTTTTTAGGTACATTGGAGATGCATTGGAAGCTTGTCTCATTTAAAGGAAGGTGTTGTCACCATGTGCTTATTCGAGCCAAGCTTGGATCGATGATCGTGAACTCTATCTTCTACATCACCAATGCTATCTCGGTAACGAGTATCTACCTCATGCATACATTTCTAGGTTTCAACCTTGTGTAGGTTGTATCTTGGCATGAATCTCTTTAGTTGCAATTGATGTGATTCTCGCAAAGTTCTTATCAAAACATCTTTATTGCAAATGTGAGCAAGCCGGGATGGTTACATATCAGGGGAATATATATCTTTTTCATGATTCACCGATCCCAAATATGTTAATCTAGCATTTCTACTCAAAGTCTCATATGTGTAATATTGATGAACTTTCAAAATCATTTGCCTTTTGTGATACTAGTTACCTTTCTCGGAGCATCCCAACTATCATTTTTCCCTTGTGGATATTTTTGATACTATGATGAGATTGTGTTGGAAGTTCATCTATATCCCTTTAAGATAAAATTGAGCTTTGTGCTATGCTTTTAAGCAATGATCTTATTGGCATATATATGACTTCCACTAGGATATCATGTTCTTCACCTTAGTATCTATTTTGTGTGTGCATGTTTCTTTGTGGACTTATATCTCCATGATTGATGTCTACTTAGAAACTCATACACACGCGAGTAGTTACATCTTTAATTGGTATTCCATTTCTTTAGTGACCACCTTTTATTGCTTTTGATTCTTTGGTGGCTTGTAAAAGGCACAAGCTTTGTTTTCATTTGGTATTCCTTTTGCATCTTAATAAGCTTGTGGACCTATTTCCCATATCTTCTTTGGGTTGTGTGTATGGAAAGACATGATATGCACTATGTGCCACTTATATTGAACGACTATGTTGATGCTACGCTCATCTTTGCATTAGTCTCCTAAAATGTCTCTCCTTATCACATCCATCTCTTTTCGGTTGAGCATGTCTTTATTTGTCGCTACTTTCTCTTGTTGCTCAACATCTCTTTGTTGCAAGTTGCTTTGCTTCTTTTCAATCTATATGCTCTCTTGCACTTGTTTGTGTTCAAAATCTAGGAGGTAGTGAGGATTCCATGTTGTGCACATCATATTGAAATGCAAATTCTACATTTATGCCCTCTTGTTTTATTGAACACGTTTTGGATCCTTTGATTGCGTGCGTCTTTTGTCGATGTATCTTTCTCTTTGTTATTTTTTTGCAATCTTTGGATCCTCAATATAGTTTGATCTCCCTCCATCTATTCGTCATTGGATATGTGCATTTGATTTCACTCATATTATGAGAAATGCATACATTATGGAGGAGCTCTTATTATATTGGCCTTCTAAATTTTTCACCCATTTCGGCAATGAATGCCAATGGGGGAGAGATTTAGAGGGTTTAGGGGAATATGATTTTGTTCTGTTGCATCCTTGCTTATTATGTTGCTTGGTTGCTTAATTCATTATATAAACCCTCATAAAAGGGATTGTCATCAATTACCAAAATGGGGGAGATTGAAAGTGCATGTTTCCCCGTGTGTGGTTTTGGTAATTAATGACAATCCTTATGGACTAATGTTTGCATTGAGATATCCTTATAGATCTTGTCCATGGGAAAAGATTGGAGTTCATGTGTTGGACTCTAGAAGCTTATATGCTACTCAAGGGTTTATATGAAGAATGGTCATCTAGAGTTGAGCTTATTGCAAGCATGGCTTGGAAAAGAAGATTGAGTGAACATTCATGTTTATCTCCAAGCCATCATATATATCAAGAGAAGAAGATGAAGTGTAAGTGGATTCATGAAGACGGAGCTTAGCAAGGCTCTCCCATCATGGAGTGTGGGGGAGCGATATGTGAGTCTTCATCAAGCAAAGCGCAAATCAAGAAAGGTGGTCCACTTGAAGAGATCAAGATCGTCATCATCTAGCTCAAGTGGAATGCGCAAGGCAAAGGTATGATCTTGATAGGGTTTCTATTTTACCAGTCTCATGGTGTTAGTGGGAGACCGAGTTATAGGATAGACGGTGTACTATCAAGAGGGACCTCAAGTGAGTAACTTGATCGCATCTTTGTGGAGAGCTCAAACCTTTGCATACTTGGCATATCATCTTTCCTGGTTCTTATTTGGCTTTTATCCATGTGAGAATTTAGAGCTTGTGTTCATCTCCATACCAAGCTCTAGTTCATCAAAAACGGATTTCATATGCATATCTTGTTGCGTTTTTTATGTTGGAGGTTTTGCCGGTTTGCCTTTTCTAAGAGAGGTCAAACTCTCTCCTTGTGGCTCCCTCCTCACATGATGGACTATGATGTTTCTCTACATGATCTTTGATCACTCTAAAATATATCACTATTCTGACCACTAAAATCCAAAACCTAGCTAAATTCAGAGAAGTTCATTAAGGTTTTGAGTGCATTTTACAGCATTTACATCCATTTTGCAGATCAGTGCGCAAAGGCACACATTTCTCCAGAAATTCAGAGTAGAAGTGCAGCAAGAAGCATCACACATGACAACCCAATGCTGCAGAGAAGCTACACATGTTTAACATGAAGAAATCAAGTCAAAATTGCAAAACAACTCTGTTGTCAGATGGTGAACAGTACACTGACAGAGATGCAATTTCTGTCAGTTAAACCCAAATGCAAACAAGGCTCAAGTGTTGGCAGTAGAAGGTTGTGATCTTTCTGTTAATTTTCCTTCCCTGTCTAAACCTGCTAAAAACCCTTGCTTGCATGACTAGTCTCTGCAAGTTGTGAAGTAAAATCTTGTTCCCTGTCTAAACCTCGCTTGGATCCTTGCTAGACTCTTGATTGACAACCAGGAGGCTACAAGTTAAATTCTGAATTTGTTCTACTCAAACTCTTTTCCAAAACCCTTTCTTTTCTTCAGTAAAAACCCAACCTTTTCTGAATTGGTCTAGCTTCTGTAAACCCTTAGAACCATCATAACTTTGTTGATCCCTGTGGAGACGATAAACAAACCCCCTATATTCTGCACTTGATCAAAATTGGCGCCGTTGCCGGGGATTGACTTATGATTCTTTCTTTGAAATACAATAGACTAGGCTGTGTGATTTCAGTGAAACTGTTAACAAATCTGCATGATCTAGATGCTTGTGATGCTTTAGTCCTGTGATCTGAAACTAGAATTGTTATTAGGGGTTTTAATTCACTAACCCTTGATAAAAGTTCTTGTTTGTGCTTGTGTGTAGAGGAATCATGATCTCTTTTCTGCAGTGTTTGGATTTTGTTGATGCAGTCGTCTGAAGACTCACCTCTTGCTCCATATGATCCAGAACCTGAGAGAACTTTTCTTGCAAGAAGAAGAGCAGCATCAGTGTCCTCAGTAGAAGAAACAGAAGAAAGACAGTCAGTTATCAACATGGGTGACAAGAAATTGAGAGATTTGTGGATCCCCAAGGACCAGATATCAAATGCAGATGTTACTATGCCTGCCATCCAGGCAAATAACTGGGAGATCAAGCCTGCATTAATCAATATGGTGTTGCACAATCCATTTAAAGGAAGTGCCTTGGAGAGTCCACATGAGTATATCAGGAATTTTCTGGAGTATTGCAATACTCTGAAGCACAATGGTGTACCCCTGAAGCAATTAGAATGCAGTTGTTTCCATTTTCTCTGTCAGGTCTTGCTAAGATGTGGTTTCATGCATTGCTAGCTCACTGTAAAGATTCTTGGGAGCATTTGCTGCAAGCTTTCTTTGAAAGATACTTTCCACCCACCAAAGCAGCTGAGTGCAGAGATAAAATCACTAGGTTTGTGCAGTATGAAGGTGAAAGCTTGTATGATGCTTGGCAGAGATACCAAGGCCTCATCAGGATGTGTCCTAACCATGGTCAGGAGCAGTGGCTTATTTTGCAGACATTCTATAAGGGTCTGACAGAGCAGACTAGATCCTTTGTTGATTCAGCTGCTGGTGGAGGCATTATGAACAAAACACTGGATGAAGCCACTGAGCTAATTGAGAGCATTGCAGCACATAATTTTTCCTGGACCAATGAAAGAGCAATTCACCCAAACAATCAGTCAATGATTCAGTCAAGTGGACAGAATGCTTTGGAAGCTAAGCTGGACAGCCTGACTAACCAGCTAGCTCAGCTCATGAATGAGAAGAACAGCAAGGCAATTGTGCCTGTAAACCAAGTTTCATCAGCCTGCTTGATCTGTGAACATGAAGGTCATTCACCTCTTGAGTGTACTCTGTTTGTACCAACTGATACTCAGGTAGCAGAAGTGCATTATGCTCAGAACCAAGGTGCTTTTTCTCAGAGCTACAATCCTGCTTGGAGGAACCATCCCAACCTGTCTTACAAGAATGCAAATCAGCAGAACTATCCTCAAGCAAACCAACAGAATTATGCTCAAACAGTTCAGCAAAATTTGAGGCCACAAGGCAATTTGCAGTATCAGCAGCAGCAAGCAAATCAGCAAAATGCTTCTAGCAGTCAATCAGAAATAAGTGAAATGATGAGGCTGCAGAAAGAAATGTTTAGTGGAATGCAGGAAACCATGAAGATGCAGTCTGAATTATTTTTCAAGACAATGCAGACACTCACAGCCGGGATATCCAATGCCCAAGTAAATCAGCCTGAAAACAAGTTGGCTGCACAAGCAGAGAAAAATCCTAAACAGTGTGGAGCTATTTCAACTACTGAATCAGTGGAGGCAGTCACAACTAGGAGTGGAATTAACACTGCACCAGTGCTAAAAACACCTCCTATGGTTCCTTATGTTCTCCACATAGAAGATCACAAGTACAGCAACCTGTTGTCTCTGAAAACACTGTAGTATATCCTGAAAAGACAGTGGAACCATCAGTTGAAGCGGAAAAGCCAGAAAATCTAGTGGAAAATGCTCCAACACTTGGAAAGCCAGTGCAGCCTGTTACTGAAACTGAAAAACTGATAACACTGTAGTAAATCCATCCCTGCAGTGCTGAAGCCTGTTTTACAGAAAGTGACATTTCCTGAAAGATTAGAGAAAACCAAGGAAGAAAAGCAATATGCCAAGTTCTTGGAGACAATGAAGGAAGTCCAAATAACAATTCCTATCTTGGATGTAGTTCTACACATCCCTCTGTATGCAAAAAATTTCTAAGACCTGATTACAAAGAAAAGAAGTTTGGAAGACCCTGAAATAGTTGCTCTGACAGAGGACTGCAGTGCTGTCATTCTGAATTATATGCCCAAGAAGCTTGGTGATCCAGGGAGTTTTAGTATCCCTTGTGTGGTTGGAAAAAGAACATTCACAACATTGTGTGATTTAGGTTCATCAGTTAGTGTTTTACCTTTGGCTGTCAGTCAAATTTTGCAGTTAGGAGCTCTGAAGCCCACATCCATGACACTGCAGTTAGCTGACAGAACACTGAGGAAACCAGCTGGAATTCTTGAAGATGTGCCAGTGCAAGTTGGAAACTTTGCTTATCCAGTTGATTTTGTGGTGTTGGAAATGGAAGACAACTCTGAGTCAATGATTTTAGGCAGACCTTTCTTGGTAACAGCAGGAGCAATAATTGATGTAAAGGGTGGAACACTGAAACTGCAGTTTGGATCAGAGCAAGCTGAGTTCAATATGAGGCATGCTTCCCATCTACCCAATGTTTTGGAGCAATGCCATGCTATTGATGTTGTTGACAAGAGTGTTCACAATGTTCTAAAAGAATTGCAGTCAGAAGAACCTAAAGTTCAAGTATTTGTCACTGCTGAAAATACAATTTTACAGGAACTATGTGAAATAAAACTTTGTGATGGAATCTCTGAAGAATTGGTCACTGAACCACCTCAACAAGCTAATAATTCCATTGTTGAAATGAAAGAGTTACCTTCTCATCTGAAGTACTCCTTGGAAAAGGAGAAAATTCATCCAGTGATAATTAACTCTGCACTGTATAGTGAACAGGAACAAAGTCTGTTGTCAGTGTTGAGATTGTACAAGAATGTGATTGGTTATTCCATTGATGACATTAAGGGAATTGATGAGAAAGTTTGTTCACACAGAATACACTTGGAAGAAGATAGTACACCTACAAGAGAGGGGCAGAGAAGATTAAATCCTGCTATGCAAGAAGTAGTGAAAAAGGAGGTTCTGAAACTCCTACAAGCAGGCATGATATACCCTATCTCTAACAGTGAGTGGGTGAGCCCAATACATATTGTTCCCAAAAAAGGTGGCTTCATAGTTGTTGAAAATGAAGAGGGAAAGTTGATGACCACAAGGCCTGTCACAGGATGGAGAATGGTAAATGATTTTAGAAAACTTAACAAAGCAACCAGAAAAGATCACTTTCCTATGCCTTTCATGGATCAGATGCTGGAAAGACTTGTAGGGCAAGCATTTTATTGTTACCTTGATGGTTATTCTGGATTTCTTCAGATACCCATTCATCCATCTGACCAAGACAAGACCACTTTTACATGTCCATATGGCACTTTTGCTTATAAGAGACTGCCATTTGGTTTATGCAATGCACCTGGCACTTTTCAGAGGTGTATGCTATCAATATTCTCTGATCAGGTTGAAAAAATCATGGAAGTGTTCATGGATGATTTCACAGTGTATGGAAAAGACTTTGCCACTTGCCTGAAAAACCTGACAGCAGTTTTACACAGATGTTCAGAGCAGAATTTGATTCTTAATTGGGAGAAATGCCACTTTCTAGTAACTGAAGGCATTGTGCTTGGACATATGGTCTCAGCCCGAGGAATAGAAGTGGATAAAGCAAAAGTGGATGTAATTGCTAAGCTACCACCTCCTGAAAATGTGAAAGGAATACAGAGTTTCTTGGGACAAGCTGGTTTCTATAGAAGGTTCATCCAGATTTTTTCTCACATTGCTAAACCACTCACTCACCTGCTGAATCATGATGTGCGGTTTGTGTTTGATGAAGCATGTATGCAAGCCTTTGTAACATCCCAATATTTTGGAATGTTTAAAAATCACTAAAAATTTAAACCTTTTGTTTTTATTAAAAGAAAACATTAAAATTATAATAGAAACTAAATATAGAAGACATTTGGCATCTTCAAAAACTTTAATAGTTTAAATATCCAAGTAATCTTTAATTTCAAAATTTGAGTTTAGTTTAAATTCTTTTTATCCAAGGTATTTCAAAGACACCTTCATCTTATCAAAATGTTTTATTCCAATTTTCGATTTTAAATATTTATCTTTTGACTATTTATTAAACCCTAAAACCATATTTGCAAAGTGCTAAAGTCATTTAAAGTATGCCTATTTCTAAAATGGTTTTGGTTAAACTATATGATTTAAAATTAGGAGTTTGCTAAACCCTAAAACAATATCTATAAAGTGTTTTAAATTATTTAAAGCTTGTTTGAAAAATAAGTTTAAAATAGCTATTTCTCAATATTTACATTTGTGGTATTTTTATTTGGATATTTATAAAGCCCATAATATAAAGGGGTATTTGTATTTAAATGATTTACCAAACTCTATTTAAATAAAATGTTTTGTACCAAATTATTTTATTGAGTTTATCATACTGAATGATATTACTCATACTATTTTCTAGATTTTATTTTAATTTCAAAAAGAATTTATAAAACCCTATTTTATAAATTGACATAAAGGTGTCAATTAAGCCTTTATGCATTATTTGAATTTTTCAAATTTTGAAATTGTTCGAAAATATTATGGTGTTTCATCTTTTTTGAAGCAACAAACAAAATATATTTTATAAACATGCATCTGGGCAGATCATATGTTCCCTAGGCTCTAATTATTTATTTTGGTTTTATCAATTGTATTGTTTTTTTATTGATCTATTTTTGGAGCTAAGCACAAAAAAATAAAACGAAATAGTATAGCTAGCTAACCAACTAAGCTACGTACCTAATCTAGCAGCCATCGCTCCTATATGTTTTTGTACGAAACAAAGGAGAATAGAAAATCGATTTATGCTTCACGTACGAGCAACTTCACGTACGAGCAACCTAGCTCGGCCCAAGTTCGGCCCAACTAGCATGGCACGCCAGCGCGGCCTGTTTCCCTTTGTTTTTTTTTCCTTGCATCGTCTCCTTCTTCCTCTGTACGTTTCTGAACCCAGAAACGAGCTGTGCAATCAAAACCGGAAATTTCGCCGATTCTGTCGATGTCGCTGCCCTTAATCCACGGAAACTCCTCCATAAATACTAACGCCTCCTCCCGGTTCCATTTTCTTCGAAACCCTAACCCGAGGACCACCAGATCGACCCCCAAATCGCTGGCACTACCGCCGCCATTGCTGAACTTCGAGGCGACGTTTCCAGAGTTGTTCCTCTCTGTTTTCCTTCTAAAGCTTGCCAGTTTGGTCTGCCTCCTTCCCCTGACCCATCTCATGCGCAGGAACTCCGTTTTAAGTGTGACACGCCACTGGAGATTCACCGGAGTCGAGCTTCTTCATCCCTGATCATCGCTAGGAGCTGCGCCAGGAAAAGACGACCAAGACATCGAGATCGCCATGAAGAGAAAATAGGTAGCAGATCTCGCTGCACTCGGGGGACCGCGGAACATCATGGCGTGCACAACCATCACCATCATCCTGAAGACACGAGCTTTTTGACGAACACCGCTGCCGGTAACGATACCCTGTCCCAGCACCCTCAGTTCTTTCTACATGGCCTAGATTAGATCACGTAGCACAGGATGTATGCAGTTAGATTTAGATCTGATGGACAAGAAGCAGTCACTTATACGAAGAGCCGACGAATCCATCGCGCCACATCGTCCGAGCATCAACCGAAGAGCTGAGCCGAACATAGCTGAGACGGAGCTGAGCTGAAGACGAAGAACAGCAGCCACCAGATCCAGATCCGACGGCCAGAATCATCCACGTCGATTCTATTTCTTTTCAAAACCATAAATCTTATAAAATTCATATCCTTTGTTCTGCTCATCCACAAATTACAAACTTTATATCCCTGAACTCGAAAAAAATGTGTAGAATCCAGTGGAGTTTTAATATGTCACTTTTGCATCACGTATGTTCACCCTATTTGCAGATGTTCAAAATTCGTATTTTGGTTATAAAACCTTTTCTGTAGATTATTCTTGAGTGATTCCTTTCGCTCTAGCTAGCCAATGGAACCCTAAATTTTTCACCTCAGCTTATGGTGGTTATGTCCCTTAGGTTCCGAACCAAAAATAAATAAATTTATAAAATGCGCAGTTGCAAAAATTGTTTATACTTTGTTTAAGAATTTCCTAGTTTTTTTAAAAGGCTTTTAATATTAAGATGCATTAAAATTTGTCTTGAAGCGTCATGCATACATTAGTGAACACAAAGTAAATAAAATGATTTATTTAATGGTGTGTGACACCTTGCATCCATCCATGCATTTCATATTTCTTTGTATTGCCATATTTGTTGAATGATGTGCTTATGAAATGCAATGTGTGATTTGAGTAATTTTGGTATATCTTTAAATCTATAAATTCAAATTTTGCAAATAAAATATTTTTGGAAACCTTTGGATCTGTAGAATAGTTAGCCATTATTAGAAATATTTTTTTTGGATACTTTTAAACTGATTTAAAAATCAGAGGCTCAATTTGAGTATTTTTGGTATAGTTTAAATCCTACAACCTATTTTATTATGTTTCTTCTTGCAAAATGTCACAAGTTTTGCCCTGGCCAGAGAGACCCTCCCATATTTTTGTAAACTATTTTATTTAACAGTAGTAAATAATTCGTGTTTATACCTTTTTTGGGAATTGCTTTGTTTAGTTGTTTTATTAAAAAAATTGTTTTAAATGCATTTTTGACTTCATGCATGATTTCTTAAACCAGAAAGGTTAGTGTAATAGTTTTGTTGTGTTTTTAATTGCATTTCATGCATAGCATATTTTTTTATTGTTATTATGTTTGTATGTTTATGTGTGGTATGTTTTATTTGTTAGACATTTCGGAGAGACCCGAGGACTTTTGCAGCTGCTACTCCTGCTCTTCTTGCTGCCAAGGCAAGTGGCACATTCATAAACTTCCTACTATTTTGTCTATGCATGTCTAGTGTATTTTTCCTTAAGCATGTGTAGGTGTTATTAGTATTGCTATGCTAAACTGTTTAGAGTATCACCCCTATACTAGTTGGTCTAGAATCCTATTATAACATGGTAGACTTGCTTAGCTATGCAATTGATGAAAGTTTTACAAAATGTTAAGTGGCTTCTCAGGGCCATGTTCATGGGGGTTTTCACATAAGATAGTTTTTACTATACTTAGGACCATGGTATGTTGTGGTTATCACCTGAGGTAGTACACATCTACTAAGTTGAATGAATCACCTGGGTGGAATTGGTATTGCTTGGTTTATGTTGAGTGGCTACTCAGGACCATGTTCATGGGGGTTTTCACCTAAGATAGTTTTCACTATACTTAGGACCATGGTATGTGGGGGTTTTTACCTGAGAGTGCACTTGTGGATGGCCACCCAGGGACAAAGGGATTTGAAGTTACTCCAAGTGAATATTGCTTCCAGTGCAGCCATTTGTCATATGGGCTCTGTCTTGACGGAGTACGTTGTTGTGGACCTGGGTCAGGAGATCGACAGATGTAGGGTTGATAGGTGGGCGGTGGTCTCCTGGTATGATCATGGGAACACAACTTCTGAAAAGTCTCGTCTCGATCTTATCCTTTTCCATATCACTAATGGAGTGTAGAGGATAGTTTGGGCTGATTGAGTCAAATGGTGAATGTGCACAATCTCTCGAGAGTGTCAAAACTAAGTACTTAGCCGTGTCCCCGGTTACGGACAATTCTGAGCAGCTGATCAAGGACGTCAACGGAGGATCCCAACATTCCAATTTCTCAAGTAAATATGAAGTTGAACAAGGGTACATGAGCCAGTGGTTTTCATGCCATGGATGTCTCGATTAGAAGAAAAGTGTTTTCCAAAGTTAGGAAAAAGTTAGGAAAAAGATGGTGTTGTGAGAAGATGTGTGCCATCTGAAGAAATACAAGATGTGATGTTCCAATGCCATGCAGGCATGTATGGAGGTCATGCTGGTATGATGAAAACTCAAGCAAAAATTCTGCAAGCTGGATTTTATTGGCCAAGCTTATTCAAGGATGTAAATGAATTTATCAAGCAATGTGATCCTTGTCAGAGAGCTGGGAAAATATCAAGAAGAAATGAAATGCCACAGCAAGGCATATTAGAAGTTGAATTGTTTGATGTATGGGGAGTTGATTTTGTTGGTCCATTACCATCATCTCAAGGCTACAAGCACATTTTGGTAGCAGTGGACTATGTGTCCAAATGGGTGGAAGCAGTACCCACTGTGAGTGCAGATTCCAAGGCAGTATGTAGGCTGTTCAAAAATGTTGTCTTCCCTAGGTTTGGAGTACCAAGAGTTGTCATCAGTGATGGTGGAACTCATTTCAACAATGAACGGCTTGAGAAGCTACTGAGCAAGTATGGTGTGAAGAATCACAGAGTGACTACACCCTACCACCCACAGGCCAATGGACAAGTTGAGCTATCCAACAGAGAGATAAAGCAGATATTAGAGAAAGTTGTGTCTAAATCCAGAGCTGATTGGTCATTGAAATTTCCTGATGCTTTGTGGGCATATAGAACAGGATACAAGACACCTATTGGTATGTCACCATTTAGTCTTGTCTATGGAAAAGCATGTTATTTACCTATCAAATTGGAGCACAGAGCACAATGGGCTATTAGGAAGCTAAACATGGACTTAGGAAAAGCTGGAAGTGCAAGAAAGTTGCAGATGTGTGAGCTAGAAGAGCTAAGGCATGATGCCTATGAGAGTTCCAAGATTTACAAGGAAAAGACCAAGAAATGGCATGACAAGCACATTCTCAGGAAGGAATTCAGTGTTGGACAGACAGTGTTAGTTTATGATTCCAAGCTACATTTGTTCTCTGGAAAATTCAAGTCAAGATGGTTTGGCCCTTGTGTGATCAAGAGAGACTTGGGACATGGTGCTTTCGAAGTGTAGAGCCCAACTGAAGGAAATTTCAAGGTGAATGGTCAGAGACTGAAGCACTATCTGGTTGGTGATTCAATTGACAGTGAAGATACAGAAGTAACAGCAGATCATGAGCTATAGGATGCGGCCAATGCATCTTCTGCTCAGGAGAACCAGTGAAGGAGCTACAGTCAAGCTAATGGCTATAAACAAGCGCTCATCAGGAGGCAGCCTGATACCTTTTTATGTTATCTACATTTTTATTTCCTTTATTTGCTATTTTTGTTTTGTGTGTTTCTTTTGCTTTTGTTGTTTCAGTTAAGGAATAAAAGAAGAATGGAGAAGTTTGGCTGTGATATCATGAAGCAAGGAGCAGAAGTGATTACCAGGTGAAAACATTCCAATCCCTAAAACCATTTTATAGCATGAATATTACTGTTATGCCATGATTCTGAATTCTTATCAAGTTGGCTATTTATTGCTGTTTCAGTAAAAGTTTCATTGTGTTACTCTGTTCTGATCAAACAACATTACATACTATTGAGAATCATGCATTGTATCTGTTAATAATTCTCGCAAAGGCCTATGTTCAGAACCATTTATCAAAACAGAATTCATTTATTTCTCTGTTCAAGATTTTTGGAATACCTGATAATGCAATCTGCTTAGAAACTGAATGTGATGATCCATTTCAGAGCCATTTATTAACTGCATATCTGCATTTTTTGCATTAGCAATCATGATCTCTGGATTGTGATTTGTGAAGCACTAACAGTGAAGCCAACTAAAAATTTGGTATCAGCAAAACAATTTTTGCATTAGCAACCATTATCTCTGGATTGTGGTATGTGAAGCACTAACCTGAAGTTTCTGACAGAATTCTGAAGCAAATTTTGCATTAGTAGTTATGATCTTGGGATTGTAACCTGTGAAGCACTAACTGTATTAACCTGACAAGAAACTGCTAAACTAACTCATTTCTAACCTATGCATTAGCCTACTATGTTCCTGGGAACTGTAGTAGGTGAAGCACTGACTTTGCATTCAGTTAACATCCATCTTTGCATAATGGCTATTTTCTGGATCATTTCTATTCAATTTCCTTGCCAATTGTCTTATCTTGTTAGTCCTAAGTATTTGAACCTAGAAATGATTAAATTCTGTTATTTGAAACTTGTTTCAGAACTAGCACTTGCTCAAATAGTAAACAGAAACTGCAAAGAATCCAATTTTAATGAACTGTTGTGTTTTCAGAACCGTGCACTGTTCATTTTCAGACTGTTGTCATTAGTACCTCATTTTCTTTACTTGAGGACAAGCAAAGGTTTGGGTCTGGGGGTTTGATCACTCTGAATTATATCACTATTCTGACCACTAAAACCCAAAACCTAGCTAAATTCAGAGAAGTTCATTAAGGTTTTGAGTGCATTTTACAGCATTTACATCCATTTTGCAGATCAGTGCGCAAAGGCACACATTTCTCTAGAAATTCAGAGTAGAAGTGCAGCAAGAAGCATCACACATGACAACCCAATGCTGCAGAGAAGCTACACATGTTTAACATGAAGAAATCAAGTCAAAATTGCAAAACAACTCTGTTGTCAGATGGTGAACAGTACACTGGCAGAGATGCAATTTCTGTCAGTTAAACCCAAATGCAAACAAGGCTCAAGTGTTGGCAGTAGAAGGTCCATGAGAAGATCAGGACGAATTCAAACAAGTTTGAACCAGAAAGGAGGGAAGAGATCAACTTGGAGATGAAGAAACCACAAAAGGCAAAAAGGTGATAAAGTAGGGAACACCCATGTGCACTGTGAGCTAAAGATGGAAAAGGGAAACTTCCTCCTCTCCACCAAACCGTACCACTCCATCTAGAATGGAAAAAGGAGTATAAAGCAACCACTAAGGCCACGAAGGACAAAAAAAACCTCAGCCACAATCCATCCCATCCGCAGCTCCTCTTCCTCAGCCACCACACCACTTTCCACCAACCACCAAGAACAGCAAGAACAGAGCAAGAACAAGACCAAGAACAAGATGAACATGGAGACCAGGAGAAGAAGCCCAAGGCCTTGATGACCTGAAGCTCATGATCTGCAACTCTACTTCCACCCCTGTCTTCACCTCTGCTTCCCCTGCTTCGACTAGGTTTTAGTGAGCTACAGCCAAGGAACTTTCTCCACTTTTCTGTGTAATCTTGTGTTGAACTGAGTTGATCATCCATCTGTGAGTAGGGCCTGTACTATTTGTTGACTGCAGTGAAGTGAGTGACACATTTCTCTGAAGTTACTGAATTTTTTCTTGATCTGCTTACTGTTTGCCTTGATCTGTGTGTGTAAGGCTAGTCACTGCATACCTGTGTGTTGTAATTCCATCCCTAGCCTCCAACTGCTTGTTAACTCACAGTGATCTGGCCTGACAACCCAGAAAGTTGTGATCTTTGTGTTAATTTTCCTTCCCTGTCTAAACCTGCTAAAAACCCTTGCTTGCATGACTAGTCTCTGCAAGTTGTGAAGTAAAATCTTATTCCCTGTCTAAACCTTGCTTGGATCCTTGCTAGACTCTTGATTGACAACCAGGAGGCTGCAAGTTAAATTCTGAATTTGTTCTACTCAAACTCTTTTCCAAAACCCTTTCTTTTCTTTAGTAAAAATCCAACCTTTTCTGAATTGGTCTAGCTTCTGTAAACCCTTAGAGCCATCATAACTTTGTTGATCCCTGTGGAGACAGTAAAGAAACCCCCTATATTCTGCACTTGATCAATCTTGAAGAGCTCTTCGTTGCGATTCCAACGAGCCCAAGATCATCGAAATCGGAGTCCGGATGAAAAAGTTATCGCAGTTTTCGTTTTGCTATTTCTGTCCAAATCCTGTTATTCCGGGTCATTCCGGAATTTACATCGGGTCTGGCACCGGGTCAGTCCGGAAATAATTCCGTGTAAGCACCGGGCGCTTTCGGGCGACTCCAGTAGCATTTTCCTAAATCCGGTCTTAATTCCGGATCTGGCACCGGATCTGGCACCGGGTCTGGCACCGGGTCTGGCTCCGGATGTTCCGACTTTAGTGGCTGCAACGGCTCTATTTCGGGAGGGGCTATAAATACCCCTCCCCTTCTTCCTCCTGCAGCAAGCACGTTTTCCCCTCTCTTTCCCACCATTGTTGACCTTGGAAAATTTTGCCCCTCTCTCAATTCCTCCTATGATTCTTGCATACTTTGAGGGAAAAGTGAGAGGAGATCTAGATCTACATTTTCACCAATCCATCTCTCCTCTAAGTGAGGGGAATCCTTTGGATCTAGATCTTGGAGTTCCATTTGTTGAGTTCTTCTTTATTCTTCCTCTCTTCTCCCCCACAAGCATTAGTTGCTTTTGGTGAGATTTGAGAGTGAAGGACTTGAGCACTTCTTGTGTTCTTGCCATTGCTTTTGTGCATCGGTTTGTGCTCTCCACGAGGATTCGTGGAAGTGAAAGTTCGTGAGCTTGTTACTCTTGGGTCTTTGGACACTAGACGCCTTTTGTGGCGGTTGAGGCCTTTTGTGGTCACTTGGGAGCTCTCAATCCTTTTGCGGGTTGTGCCTCAAGATTGTTGTAAGGGACTCGATTTCCGCCCAAAAGGGAAATCAATAGTGGAAGGTGAACGAGCTTTTGGGCAAGGTTCATCGGAGAATAGGGTGAGGCCATTTGTGGCGTTTGAGTTTGAAACTCACACCCTCCAACGAGACGTACTCTCCTAAAAGGAGGAACTCGGGAATACATCCTCGTCTCCGCGTGCCTAGGTTATTTCTATACCCGAGCTCTTTACTTATGCACTTTACATTGTGATAGCCTTCGTGCTTGAAGTCTTATATATTGCTATCACTTTGTTGCTTGTCTTGCTTAGCATAAGTTGTTGGTGCACATAGGTGAGCCTAGTATATTTAGGTTGTTGGCTTGTTAATTTAAACACCTAGTTTTATTCCGCAATTATCAAGCCTAAACCGGAAAAGTTTTAAATCGCCTATTCACCCCCCCTCTAGGCGACATCCTTGTCCTTTCAGCCGCTTCCCTTGTTGCTTCTCACTAAGAGGCTTCTTTTTCAAAGGGCAAGATCTAACATGGTGCCCTTCAACTTTGCACTTAAAGCAAACAATCTTGGCCGAATCCTTGACTTGTTCTTGGCCCTTGTTCTTCTTGATAGACTTGGACTTGTTATTGTTGTTGGAGTTGAATCCAAGTCCAGTCTTGTCATTGGGGCGTCTTTGAACACTTAACACATTGTCAAGTGTGGACCTCCCAACATGACGTTTTTCCAAGTCTTTCTTCAAAGAAGTGACTTGGGCCTTGAGCTCTTTTAATTCCTCTACATGGTTAGTATCAACACAAACACTAGAGGAAGTAGATGCTTCATTGTTAGAGCAACAAGGCAAGGAAGGTAATTCATCACAAGATTTAGCAATAGTATGTGATGTAGAATTACTAGGACTACCACATGGCAATAAAGCATTGTGAGAGGAAGTTGTGTCATTGTCCACATGAGGCTCACAAGATGTTACCTTTGACATAATAGCCTCATGAGCTAACTTTAGCTTAGCATAGGATGATAGAAGATCATCATTAGAGCTAGATAGCTTTTCATGACTTTCTTCCAATTTCCTATACTTGCTAGTTAGCAACTCAAGTTGAGACCTTAGTTCAACATTCTCCTTCAAAATAGATGCTTCACAAGAAGTGGAGTTAGTAGCACAAGCATCATCAATATTAGAAATGGAAGAAGACAACTTGGAAAGCTCATCATTCTTAGATAGTTGAGTTTGAAGTTGATCATGAGACTTGATAAGGAGAGAGTGTTCACTTTCTAAGGCCTTGTGAGCTTTGTCAAGTCTCTCAATGTCCTCAATTAGTCTTGCATTGCCAACACCAAATTCAACTTTTTCCTTTTTAAGCACTTTATATTTTACAAGGGCATGATCTCTTTTCTTAATGATTTTAGCAATAATAAGATCATTAGACTCATCAAGGGACACAAGTCTCTCTTCAAGAGAAGCCCTAAGCTCTTGCTCTTCCTCAAGAGCATTCTCTAAGGATGCTTTTTCCATAGCATCCTCTCTCTCAAATTTACATTTCTCATCAAATTGAGTATCCAAACCCTCAATGATTTCCCTACTCTTAATAGCATAAGTAATGATTTCACATAGAGGAGGGATAGCTTTGCTACCTTTGGTGAGAGCACCAAATACCATCTCACCCTTCTTTGTTAAGGATTCAACATCCATATGTTCTCCATAAGAATCTTCATCCACATCATCACAAGATGTAGAGGGTTCCAAAGGTGGAGATACCTTTGAATCCATAGCCATAAGGCAAAAGTGAGTAATGGACAAAGATGGTGAAGAGTTACTTGAAGCACCATTGAGTTCCATGTCTTGTTTCAACAAATGTTGGGATTCCTCTACATTGTTAGCCAAACAAGTACTAGAGGATATGGAAGCATTATTTTCATGACCACAATACATAGAGAGCATATCATCATGAGATTTAGTTAAGCAACTATTACATGATATGCAAGGACTAGCAACACTAGCATGTAAAACATTTGGAGTGCTAGAAGTGTTTAAGTCCAAAGATAGAACATTGCAATTTCTATCACCACTCACCATATCATTACCTTGTGACAAATCACATGTTGGTGAAGTGGAAGAAGTTGTGAACTCGTCACGGCCGGAGGTGGAGGGAGAACAATCATCCTCAATAATATTGGACACTTCATATTTATCTTGAAGCTTGGTCCAAAGCTCATGAGCGTTCCGAAAAGACATGATTGAAGCAAGAACTACATCGCTCAAAACACATGTAAGACCATTAGATACTAGAGTATCGAGATGAGAGTTTTCCTCATCCTCTAAAGATAATTCTTGGTAATCCTTTGGAGAAGAAAAACCCACATCTACAATCCTCTTAATATAATTTGGACCCATGGCCCTAAAAAGATTAAGGATGCGAATTTTCCAAACATCATAATTTGTGCCATCGAATATGAAAGTGGGATCGTGCACTAATTCTCTAAGCGACATCTTTACTCTCTAGGCGGTAAAGCCCAAAAAGAGAGCCGAGGATCTGATAACAATTGAGAGGACAAAGATGTCGCCTAGAGGGGGGGGTGAAGAGGCGATTAAAACTTTTCTGGTTTAGGCTTGATAATTGCGGAATAAAACTAGGTGTTTAAATTAACAAGCCAACAACCTAAATATACTAGGCTCACCTATGTGCACCAACAACTTATGCTAAGCAAGACAAGCAACAAAGTGATAGCAATATAGAATACTTCAAGCACGAAGGCTATCACAATGTAAAGTACATAAGTAAAGAGCTCGGGTATAGAAATAACCGAGGCACATGGAGACGAGGATGTATTTCCGAGTTCCTCCTTTTTAGGGGAGTACGTATCGTTGGAGAGGTGTGAGATACCACAAAGGTCAACTCAACAGCCACAAAGGCTTCACCTTCTTCTCCGATAAACCGCACCACAAAGGTTTGGTTCACCTTCCACTATCGGAATCCTTCAAGGCGGAATCCGGAGCCTTTACAACAACGATCCGGGGCACACACACCCACAACTTAATTGGGGGATCCCGAACAGCTACAAATGACCACAAGAGGTCTTAACCACCACAAAGGCATTTAGGGTCCAAAGATCCAAGAGTAACAAGCTCACAAACTTTCAACTTCCACGAATCCTCGTGGAGAGCACAAACCGATGCACAATGCAAGCACAAGTGCTCAAATCCTTCACTCCCAAATCCCACCAAAAGCAACTAATGCTTATGGGGGGAGAAGAGGAAGAACAATGGAGGAGAAACACCAAGAACTCCAAGATCAAGATCTACTAGGTTCCCCTCACTTAGAAGAGAGATGGATTGGTGGAAATGTAGATCTAGATCTCCTCTCTCTTTTCCCTCAAAGATATGTAAGAATCATGGGAAGAATTAAGAGAGGGGCAAGCTTTCCAAGGTCAACAATGGAGGAGAGAGAGGGGAAATTTCGTGCTTAGAAGAGCTATCCAATGTGGAAGAAGGGGAGGGGTATTTATAGCCCCTCCAAAGTGTAGCCGTTGCAGGAAACTGGGCGGGCCGGATATTCCGGTCCAAGTTTGGACCAGAATTTCCGCCCAACTCCAGTGCCCAAATTTTCCTGCGCAGAACCGGATATTCCGGTCCAAAACAAACCGGAATATCCGGTTTCCTGAAAACTGACAGAAACAGCAAAACGAAAACTGCAATATCTTTTTCATCCGGACTCCGATTTCGATGATCTTGGTCTCGTTGGAATCGCAACGGAGAGCTCTTCAAGATCATGCAGAGAAACATCATAGTCCATCATGTGAGAAGGAAGCCAAATGTAGAAAGGTAAAACCTCTCTATAAAAAGATGAACCGGCAAATCCTCCAACATCAAAAACGTAACAAAGTATGCATATGAAATCCGTTTTTTGATGAACTAGAGCTTGGTATGGAGATGAAAACAAACTCTAAATTTTCACATGGATAAAAGCCAAATAAGAACCAAGAAAGATGATATGCCAAGTATGCAAAGGTTTGAGCTCTCCACAAATATGCGATCAAGTTACTCACTTGAGAGCCCTCTTGATAGAACGCCGTCTATTCTATAACCCGGTCTCCCACTACACCACGAGACCGGTAAAATAGAAAACCTATCAAGATCATACCTTTGCCTTGCGCATTCCACTTGAGCTAGATGATGACGATCTTGACTCCCTCAAGTTGGAACACATTTCTTGATTGTGCTTGCTAGCACATGCTTGATGAAGACTTCTCCAAATACTCCCCCATGCTCCAATATGGGAGAGCCTTGCTAAGCTCCGTCTTCATGAATCCATTTGCACTTCATCTTCTTCTTTTGATATATATGATGGCTTGGAGATAAACATGAATGTTCACTCAACCTTTTTTTCCAAGCCATGCTTGTAATAAGCTCAACTCTAGATGACAATTCTTCATATAAACCCTTGGTTAGAACCTTGATCATCATATAATCTTATAGAGTCCAACACATGAACTCCAATCTTTTCTCATGGACAAGATCTATAAAGATATCTCAAAGCAAACATTAGTCCATAGAGGTTGTCATTAATTACCAAAACCACACATGAGGGCACATGCACTTTCAGAGGGGGGGGGGGGTCTCATCGCACCCCAGCCCAAATTATTTTAGCCTAACTACACTACATGATCTAGGTTTAGGTTGATGTAAAGTGGGTAATCATGTTGCCATCACTTTAACTAACATAGGTACAAAATTCACGGTCTTCAAAGTCCTTAACTACCTCTGCCCATATTGAACCACAAGCCTCTAAATTTCATTATTTCCAAGAATACATAGGCAGTATATGTGAAAAAAATTGTGTTATTTAAAATTAAATTAAGTGTAAATGAAACGCCGAGTTTGAATGCCACATAAGAATAAACACACTTTGCTCTAGTAAATGCAACATCAACTCTATTTAGTTTGATAGGATGCCTATTTTCCCATTATGATTGCACCTAAACCGTTGAAATTAAGATTATATCTCTCTCGCCACCTTGAAATCCATCAAATGTACTCATTGTAACAGAAAGATATGCATCATTCTGAAAATTTGGTTCAAGCTTTCCTTTTAGAACAACTACTAGGTCTCTGTTTGGTGATAAGACACCAACACTTGTTCTTTCCTTCTCATGTAAGCATCCTGCAGTAGTTTAAGATCAAAGAAACATCCAATAGATCCATCAAACTTGATGTGAAGAAGTTACTTAATGCTTTCAACATTCTATTTGAAAGCCTAGATATATCTTACTCGACTTTTTCAATGATATGAGTAACTACATCAACCTCAACCATATTTATTGAACTGTCATCAGTAAATGAATAAAGATGATGAATAATTACGGGGAGATATGACTTGTTATATTCGTTACAATGCACAATCTCTCCATCAGAAATTAGTTTATTGTAGAATTTCATATTCGGAATTAGACTTATTGAAGGATGCATTCTCTATTGTGTATCTAGTAAGTGCGTGTGTAACACATTGCACACAATCTCTCAAAGAGACTTCTCCCAAGTTGAGCTTCTTGAGCAATCTAGCAAAATTTAAGAGAAACTATGAGCAACAATTGATTCTTGAAAATAATCACCCAATCGGATGATAATAACATCACTGGCGAAGCTATGCACAAGTGAGGGGGGCACCTGCCCCCCCCCCCCCCCCCCCCCCAGGCAGCCAATTCTGTACACGCACAAGGAGCAGCCACCCTTGATCATCTTCTTTCAATTCGACCCAATTAATTATCTCCAAAATTATTCCAGTGCACCACTAAATCAACCCATTAACTTCTTCTAAAATGTAAATAAGTCCCTTTGGATAGTAAAATTGTGTTAAACTTTGCATTTCTGCTAGAGGCTAACCTATACAGTCGAGGGAAAGCCTCAACAATATTTTGTATCCTCATGTAAAACATCCTCTGAGATCTTGTTTTATTTTTGGACTAGGATTTTTTCATCGTTCTAGACTAGAATTGAGAAGTATCTATTTTTCAGTGTGGTCCGACGCAAAGTTTCTTTTTTACGATATTTCTTATTTAAAATATATTGCCAACCACCACCTTCATTTTCCAACCTCCAAAGTCATTTAAGAAGTAAACTAATGTTGATTAAGTCAAGGTTTAAGACGCCCCAATCCTTAGCAGAGCAAATAGTCTCCCAGTTCCTCAAGTGATATTTCCTGACCCTGATCTCCTTCCATTACAACCTTCCTCTCTGGAACATCAAAAGTTTTCTTAACACCAGTTGGCACTCTGTAAAAAGATAGCATATAGAAGACAATGGTAGTTAGGCAAGAATTAAGCAAGATAGTTCTTGAACCAATGTCTAGTCATTTACTCAACACCGAAGTCTTTTTTAATCTTTTATTGTGCAAGTTTCAAGTGTTTATTGAGAAGTCTAGACCTATCAACAGGTAAACCTGGATATTTAAGCGGTAAAATCAAAATTTACAAGTAAAATCTCTCCTTAGCACTGTGTCGTTATGAACATTTGGCAAGAGAAATAAAATTTCACTCTTCACAATTGATTTTGAGCCATAACTTTTGTTCAAAAAATCAAAGAAGGAATTTTAGATTCCTAGCATTTTCAAAACCCTCATCAAGCAAGAAAATGGTATCATGGGCTTATTAGAGTATGGCAATCCCATTCTCCCACAAAATGAGGGGCCATACAAGTAATCAGATTATTTTCTTGTATATTATTAACCATTAAACACATTGAATCAACATCGAGATTAAAAAGGAGATAGGGGATCGCCCTATCTCACACCTCTATGAGTATTGGAAAAAGCCCTCAAAACAATTCATTTAAATGTTGACTTTATCACTAGTTATAATGCTAAAGATTAAATCATTCCACTTATGTGAAAAACCTTTTTACCACAATGTTATTATACATAAAAGCTCAATTTTACAATGTTATACGCCTTTTGAAAGTTAACTTCGAAAAGGACACCATATATTTTTTTCCTTTTAACCTGATGCAAAATCATCACCCCTTTCATGATAAATCTATTTTTCATGAAGGAGGTTTGTGTTTTATCAATAATTTCTTCAATAACAGATGTGGAACACTCTTGAGCATAAGATGCAAACTTGATTGATGAACAGCGAAGCAAACGGATGTGGAATACTCTTGAGCAAGAATCTAGGCAATACTGGAGATCTTGAAACAAAAATCGCATTGGAAAGCAATTTGTGATTGGAAAAAAACTTTGAGGCAACTTTTTCATAGTCATCACTGAGCTTTTAGTCCAACCTGTTATCATGCATAAATGAGCCATATAAGATTTAAGATGGAAGTACAAAACAATCACAATAAGCTAAAAGCCACATGAACTGTCTGCCACACAAAAGGAACATGAGAGAAATAGAAGATGAATTGGTTCCTTCTAATATTTAAAACAGCAAAGTTTCTTTGAGTTTCGGCTTTGCTTTATTGGCTAGCCGTTGCGACTGGAACGTGTAATTTAGCATATATTTTTTTCCAATGTGCGAGTTGCTGGGTAAAAAATTAACCATGAAAGCCGCAACCTACATTGTACAAAATTCAAAAAATACTTACATAACACCACGCTTTGGGTACTCCAGTTCGATAAATAGGGACAAAACCCTCGTGACAAAATAGCACATGGTGCTTGCCCGGCTCCATGTATCGAATTATCACAAGATAATCTGCCGATGCGTCTCATGTTTTTAAAGCCTTGTTTTGATTGGGTTTGACGACAACTGACATGTACACTATCAAGTGCTCTAAACGAATGATGAATAATCTATACTACTATTAAAAGAGTAAACTTGTGTTGTGCTATGTTGATACATTAAATTTTACACGTTCAATCTGATCTACGGTCCAGATCGCAACTCAAAATCCCGAAACGGTATTTGCCTCTTTTTTTTCCGCTCCCGACGAAATCGACCACCGGAAACCGCCGGCGTGCGGGGACAAGATGCGGATGAAGCCGCAGAGGACGGCGACCACGCGCATTCACCCCCACCTGGCCGCCCTCGGGCATGGGCAGCCCCGCCCGCACTGGGTTGGCGTTGGCGGCGGCGCTCCGTTCCCAATCCCCTCCCTCCCGAACCTTTTATCCACGATGTTGGCGGAGAGCGACGGGCGCAGAGGCAAGCGACAAGCTGAGCGATAAAGGGCCGCGGCAATTGACGGACGGCGGCGCCGAGCACCGAGCGGCGTGCGACGTTGTGGGTTCCGGCCGCTGCGGAGGACCTGACGCTGTAGATCCAGTTTCAGCAACCCGGCCATGCCACCGGCCACGTCTCACGCCTCCCACCGCCATGCCGCAATCGGGAGCTCCTGTGCTGCAGGTAGCTTACAGGACTGCCTCCGTGTGCTCGAACAGGCGGAGGTTGCTCCTTCCTTGGGGACGACGTCTCCCTGACGATGCGGCTGCGACCGAAGACGCTGCAGGCAACACGGATCACTGATGGAAGAGTCAACTTTTCTTTGCCGAACACCTGCGTAGCTTCATTCAGTGGTAAATTTTCTGAATGCTTGTTCATACCTGAAGATGCTACTAGGAGCTTCTGCCTATGTTTGTCCGCAAAGATTGATGTGTTTTGATTGGAAGCTACGATCCATTTTCTGTATACAAGGTCAACGTGTTTCATCTGTCATATCTGAAAAAGAAAGCGTCTTGCAAAATTTGGTACTGTCGCATTGCATAACATACACAT
This sequence comes from Poa pratensis, assembly GCA_947311845.1. Taxonomy (NCBI): domain Eukaryota; kingdom Viridiplantae; phylum Streptophyta; class Magnoliopsida; order Poales; family Poaceae; genus Poa; species Poa pratensis. The sequence goes on along the minus strand of CAMZMU010000107.1, from coordinate 24,271,336 downwards.
AGGTCTACTTCAGTTAGGACTTAGGAGTCAGGGACATTGTAAAAGAAAGTGTCTTGCTTATATAATTATATAGTATTGTCACAAAAATGCACTGATAATGAGTTGAGCCAGGTTGATTGGTTAGTAATTGTTTCAGATTTTTCGAAGTTATTCATGCTCTCGGATTGATGTTTTTGCTAGCAAGGCTGCACCACGGAGCAGATGGTATTGCTAATGGATCATGGCTCATGTCCGGCCTTCTTACTGAGCAAACATGGCATACTCATCTATTTGTTCTTTGGACTTTCAGGTTTTCATATTCACTTTGAGTTGCTGTTTATGTATACGAATTTCTTGCGTGTAAGAAAGTAAACAAGTACTCAAACTAGCTAATTTATGATCTTCTGTTATACCTTCGTGCAGGTAAGAATGTCGATACGAATTTAGCTATGGAAGAGTTAAGTAAATTGGTTTTCGAAAGAACTATGTGCGATCAACTTTTGTTTGTCTTTAATTGTCGGATAATTGCAGGAGTTGGTTGTAATCCACAATAGTTGGAGCTATTCTTTGTTTATAACTGCATGCAGTTCTAGACATTAGACAAAGTTGTACAAAGTTGCACTTGATGGTTTGTACCATAATTGTATGATCAATACCATGAATCATCTTCTCTTGGGTTGTTATTCAGTTGTCTACATAAGCTCTGGTTAATTTTTTTCTAATCCGGATTTGGACTTTTCTTTTCTTTCGAGAGTATCGGGATTTGGATTTTAGTTAAGGCTTTTGTGAGATTTGTTTGGTGTAAACTTAAGGTCACTCTTCCATCTCCTGCGTGATTGTAATGGATGCACAATTGACATTAATCTATGGTACCAAATTTTTACGATTCAAATTGTATTGCAAAGCATACTGGACTAGGCATCTCCCTATAGTATTCTATTCCTTATCTGATTGGTGAATTGAATGTCAAGAAACACGATTACTGAACTTGGTATTTAACAGAATTACAGGAGAACAGACTACAGTGAGGTTAGTTAGGGTGTTGCGGAAGGTAGGGGCGGCTGGTTAGTGCAGTTCTAGGTAAAAATACAGATGATTAATTAATCACAAGATGGTTAGAACCGATCAGTGTTACATATAAGTCCAAAATAAGGGAGCTGCATTGTTGCATGGCAGTATAGAAAGGTCATGAGGAACTAAATCACTATTAAACGATTCTTTGTCCACTTTGTTTAAAGAACTCTACACATTCAGTAATTCATTTTCGAGATAGCACGGTCAAGAACTCTTATTAGTATTTTTCCCTTTTCAGCTTCCATGTTTTTTTACCATATATATAATAAACATCGCTGACTACATATGATGTTATTTACTTTGCAAAATTTCCGTACTCTTTAATTGTTGACAAAGAACTTAGCCTTAGTTTGCATAATATACCAGCAGGAAGGACTTTGGAGAGTCTTTATAGTGGGATTAGCTTTAATTTAGAAATAATCCTTATTCCTTTTTGTTTATAGACAATAAAGAACCATAGACAATTCCAATCCTTGTACAATTGCAGTACCTTCAGTTGCTTTTAACTTAAGACAAGATGAGCTGAATAGTTTCTGTAGACCACGGATGCATGTTGCACATGCCGGGACAACAGCGGTGTGTTGATCATGATCGAACGATGATTTATTGGTGTTTCAATGTTTTAAAAATTGCTAGAATTTCAAGTGGTATATTTTTTAGACGATTGTCTCTCTTGTTGTATAGGACTTATTTTCTCATGATATATTTTCTTTTGCAATGTCAAGTGGATGTGAATTTTTATGACTGAATAAGGATTTTCATTACTTTTGCTCACACACGCCCTTATTCCATAAATTTCAAGATTTTAAAAAGTCCGGCATGTACATATACCAGAATGAACCATGTATCATCAAGTTTTTCACAAATGCTATTGATTCCAAGTGTGCGAAAAAACTAGAATGAGGAGGTAAAAATACATTTTTAGGATGCAAAAACAAAATTTAGGTTGTTTCTACACAACCACAAGTATACATGCGAGATCATTTTGGGTATTTTCCAAACGGCATTCAACGCGAATATGTTAGTTTTCAGAGGTATTCAACGTGCATTGCACGTGTAACATTACTAGTTAAATAAAAGCTCCATGCATGCTTGCCAGGTTCGTTATCTATGGCGAGCTAGCCAAGGTGCCCTTCGTTTCACCACTTCTCTCACATGCATTTCGTGCACTATTTTGCGGCCTCGTCAATTTCGACCACTCCCACACACAGTTCCACTCACGTAACGTAAGCAGGTGACTATTGTAACATCGGCCTCCATCGGCTATGTGTCTTGTTTTCTTTTCGCGGCCGGCCGCCACCAGCTCGAGTTCGGAGAACCTGAAAGCCATTCATGCGTGACTGCTTGACCACTTGAGGATCATGGACGTCACTTTCGATTCGTGCAAGAAACCAAATCCCGGCCAACTTTTCTAGCCTACGCCGCCGGTGATGTGCCACCAACCACTCTAGAAAAGCGAGTTGTTTAACACTGATGGACCGGAATTATACCTGGCCATAGGTCGGTCCGGGCCGGGCTTCAGGCCAGGCCTAAAAAAGCCCACGGGCAAAATCCTAGGCCCAGGCCCATCCGACCTTTGGGCCTATATTTCAGGCCCAGGCCCTCCAATGAGTGCAAAATCCCATCGGGCTGGGCTTCTTCCTTAAAACGTTAATATGCAAAGCCCAGTCCCTTGCGACATTCGGGCCGAAATCTGAGGCCCAGGCCCGCCCATGGACAAGCCCATGGCGGCCCAGGCCCTGGGATTTCGGGCCGGGCTTCCCATGGCCAGGTATAACCGGAATCCCGCGGAGATGACGCAGTGGCGGACCTTGGGGGTGCTAATGGGCTAGCCTGGGAGGGTGCAACGAGATCAAGTAATGGACTAGTTTTACGGGCTATTAGGGCAATTTACAAAGGGATACATAGGAAAAAGTGCATGGGCTGGCACATCGGACGTTTTTTCTTATTTTCTTCTTTGTATCTTTTTTCGTTTTCTTTTATGTTTTCTTCTTTTTTTTCTATTCTTTCCTTTTTCTGTTTTTCTTTTTCTTACCTTTTATGGTTTTGAAAAATGTTCGGATTTTAAAATGTCTAGATTTTGAAAATGTTCAGATTCGAAAAATGTTCAGATTCAAAAAATTCTCAAACTAAAAAATGTTTATATTTCAAAAAAGTTCATAGTTGGAAAAGACTGAAATTCGAAAAAAAATAGATTTCAAAATGTTCACATTCAAAAAATAATCAAATTCGAAAAATATTCAAACTCAAAAAATGTTTAGATTTCAAAAAAAAATCATAATTGGAGGATTTTTCAAAAAAGTTCAAAAATAATTAAAATGTTCAAAATCAAAAAATATTCTGATTTTCAAAAACATTCAAATCTGAAACTATTTTTAAAATCGAAACAATTATCAAAATAGATAATAAATGAAATAAACAGAGAAAGGAAAAAAGTGAAACGCAAATTAAATGAGGAACGCCATTAAATGGCTGGCCCAGTGGTCCGACCTCCAGGCGGCGCGGGACGGTTCCGCCGCCTTAAGGCGGGATATATGAGTTCCCCATCTAGACACCCTCTTTTCCAGATTCTTTCTCTTTTTAATTGAAACAAATAAATTTTGGTGCATACGAAATCATATATATTAGGCATGATATTGTTATCCTGCATTTTCTTATTCCCTTGTCCTAGCTTAAAAGAGGCGCTTAATTTAGGACTCCGCGGAATGCCCAAGCGAAAAGAGCCAACACAATTAGTTAGCCGGTCCAAGTGGGAGGCTGCAAGAAGATCGCCCAGAAGGTGTCATCCTTGTCTCGTACCGGCACATAACATAATCTTCTAAGCAAATGGTTTCTGGTGTCTTTGCTGTGTCGTTTTGTTAAGGAGCACATAGCCTGGTGCCCTTAATTTTTCCTCAGCAATCTCGCTGCCGAATAAGAAATTCGTCAGATAGTCATAAACATTTGTGCAGAATTAAGCTCGCATGACCCACCAAATAAATTAGCCCGATGGAAAGAGGGAATAATGGAGTCCACGTTCAAGCCTGCCTTTCCCATGGAGTGTGTACTAACTACTAACATTCCATGCATGGATAGAAGTCAGGTCAAAACTGGGCTCCTCACCAAACAAGAGAATGGAAAAGCAAGCGACCAAATTGTTTGGAAGAGTGTTGTGTGGAAGCAGCAACCTCTGAGAAACAGAGAGAGTGGTCAAATGAATGCGACCCGGTTGAAGCCAAGTTCAGCAGGAGAAGGAAGAACAGCGCTCCTCTCTCTTGAAAGAAAAAAGAAGAGCGGAGCTGTTTCATGTGAATTTGCGACTCCCTGCGATGGGGACGACCGGGGGACCGTCTATAGAAGACACTCCTGGCTCCGAGAGCAAAAGAATGCGAAGAACCTTCCCCTGGGCCTGGCTACCTTTTATCTCTCTTTTTTTTCATCTGAAAAACATTACAACAATATCCTGATGAACTTTGTACTTATAGAGCGTACCTCCGATTTATAATCTGACAACATAACTACCTAGAAACGAAACAACTAGAACTTGCATTTTATAAAGCAGCGAGTATTTAAAAAGAATCTTCTCTTACGTTACAAACAGAATTAAAATTTATTTTCACCATTGCTAATTGATATTTCCTTAGCTAGTCGGTTTTCATTTCGGTATCATCTCAGGGGATCTACTCGCCCGCGCGATTCCCCCAGTGAGTCAGGTGATCGACTCGCCCCGCACGATTTCCCCACATGGGTTGGCCCACATATGAGGTTTTCTTATTTCTCAATTTTTATTTCTACTTATGTTTTATTTTTGCTATATTTTTATTTCCTGGCTAATACATGAACATATTTTTCTTCTTTTTTTCCTTTTTTGTTTCTTATTGTTGTTGGACTATGTGAATTTATTTTTTGAACATGCGAGCCTTTTTAAACCAAGGAACATTTATTCTGAACCACATGAATATTTTTTAAACTTAGTGAACAATTTTTCAATCTTCGTGAATAATTTATTGAAATATATGAACCTTCTTTTACATAGGTGAACTCTCTTTTCAACCCGGGAACATTTTTGAAACTACGGAAGATTTTTTCTGAATTACATGAACATTTTTTTGAATCTCGTGAGCAATTTTTCAACCTTCACGAATAATTTCTCGAAAATGCAGGAACCTTTTTTTTTGTAGGCGAACTCTTTTTTTAACCTTAGAACATTTTTCTAAATGTCATGAACATTTTTTAAACTCAGGAACAATTATTTTGAACCACATGAACAATTTTTTTAAACCCGGTTTACAGTTTTCTCTAATATTTCTCGAAAATCCATGATCCTCCTTTTTACATAGGTGAACACTTCCTTTTTCCCCTGAACATGTTTTTGAACCTCTTCAACCGCTTTTTTTAAAACATGAACTTTTTTCTAACCCCCGCAATTTTTTTTGGAAATACATTTTCTTGAAAAATGTTTAGGTTATGAAAAAGGGTTCATGTCTTAGAAAAAGTGGTTCTCGATTGAAACTAAAAATGTTTGTGTCAACATTAGAAAAAGTTGATGTTGTCTAGAAAACAGTGTTTATATATTAAAAAATGCTCAAAAAATACCCGTGTATTACTACAAAAAAGAAAATAGAAACATAAAAGAAATGGACAAAGAAACAAAAAATAAAAAACAAAAGAGATACCAAAAAAAGTAAATAGGAAAATAAACATAAGAACAACTGAAAACGAAAAAAAGGAAAAGCAACGAAGATGGGCCGGCCCTGCTGTGAGCGATAAATAGTGCCTGCGATCTCAGGCGTCATTCAGCACAATACTTGTTTTTCTCGAGAAGTGTTGAGTACAGTGTTCCTACAATTTGTATAGAAGAAAAGAGTTGGTCCAGTTTATAAGAAAAGACCATCCCGCAAAATTATATATTGTGGTGTTTATAAGAAAAACCAGACCGAAAACCCGCAATAACGAGGGTGACCCGTTGCCAACACGATTCCGGTCCACCAAATGCAACAAATGCACACAACCAGCTCCAGGGTCGCCACCTCAACTTACACCACTCGGCACAAAAATTGCCCGATTACAAAACCACATAGAGGCCCAAAACCAGAAGTTGTCGCAAGATGCGCTTCACTGGATAATGGATAGTAGCAGCGGAGCAGCCTATGACTATGAGAACAGTAACAAGCAATCCATGGAGCGAAGAGGACGGTGGAAGTGTGGACCTCCGCGCTGGAGTCACCGGGTCGCGCAGCCAGCAGGAGCCCACCGTCCAATCCTCAAGCTGGCCAACACGCACACCCACGTCGCTAACCAACTACCGCCGCTCGAGGCCACACCTACGCTCGTCGATCTTTCCGCGTTATTCCCTTCCCTCCGTCGTCTTCCTCCCCTCTCGTCGTCTCCCCTCACGACTCCCGCTAGTTTTATATATAGATCAGCTCCACCATTTCCACTGTCGCCCCGCCTCTCCCGTGCCTCTGTCTGCTCATTCGGCGACGCACGCACACCTCGCACGGCACGCCTCATCAAACCATCTCGATCCGAGACCCCGAGGCAAGCCAAGATCGACGCCATGGGCTTCCCCGTGGGCTACTCCGAGCTGCTCCTCCCGCGGCTGCTCCTCCAGGTGCTCATCCTCCTCGGCCACCTCCACCGCTTCCTCCTCTGGTCCTTCCACGCCGTCGGCCTGGGCGACCTCATCGACGTCGGCGCCAACGCGCCCACGACGACGGCGCAGGAGGCGCACTGGCACGCGTCGGCCTCGCTGCAGCACCGGCGGCCGGGCTTCCGCGCTCTGCCGGCGGTGGCCGTCGACGAGGCGCTGCCCGTGCTGCGGTTCGACGCGCTGGTGGCGTCCTCCTCCCCGTCGGCGTACTGCCGGGACGGCGGCGACTGCGCCGTGTGCCTCTGCGGCATCGGCGGCGGCGACGAGGTGCGGCGGCTGTCCAACTGCCGCCACGTCTTCCACCGGGGCTGCATCGACCGCTGGATGGCGCACGAGCAGCGCACCTGCCCGCTCTGCCGCGCCTCGCTCATGCCCGGCGACGTGGCCAGCGCCTCGGCAGCCAGCCCGCATGACGCTTCCGACTACGAGCTGTCTTACCCGTCCCCGCTGCCGATAATGACCACCCCCACGCTGCTGCGCCCGCACGAGCTGCTGCTCAACGGCTTGGGCGGCTTCCAGTGAGCCGGCACGACTAGCACTGGTCGCAAGTCAGTCGCGTGACCTCCCAGCCAGCCATGGACCGGCTACCTCGATCGGCAGAGAAGAGCTAGCGCGCTGACTTGCACATAGACGCCAGGGAGAAATAGAGACGACAAGTACTCGTAGGAAATTTAGGTTGCTATATCTAGGCCGATTCCATCTTCCAAGACCGTGAAGTTGTGGATCTTTTTTGCACATCGAACTTGATTGTTGAGCTATGAATCTCGTTCTTGCTACATTTGGGTCGTGCGATGGATGCTTTTCCCAGTTCCCCAAGTTCCCCTTTCTAGCCACAACAATCCACTGCGATTTCTAAAGACGGACGCGACGAGACCAGGAAAGTCTCGCTTCAGTTCAACTGCTCATGCTGCAGATGCTTCCTCGGACCTTCCCGGCTCACTCCGTTGATGCGTGTGACTCGTTTGGAAAGCGTGGCGCGAGTGAGCTTCCTGGACGCGGTTTGTGCTCCGAATGGAACCAAGTCGAGGTGATGGGTGAACAAGAAAGACGACGAGCCCTTTGGCTCCACAGACTTGGCCACCGTATACATGAGACGCTAAGGTTTTGGGCCAACATGTTTTTGCCGTGCCATAACAAGGCTGGGCCGACGTATCTGATTTTGTATCCTTGTCGCGATTCGGCATGAAAGGGACCAAATATGGGGAGATCCGGATATAGAAATGCCGGTCATGTTGAACCAAGAAACAAACAGGGTCAGTTAAAAAAAAACAGGTCCAGGTGAAAAAAAAAGCTTTTTCGAGAGCTTGTCTCGAGGAGCGGCGAGCCAAAAAAAAGTTTTTTTCACATACACTCATTGCTATGAACACACACATTCACACCCTTCCCCCATAATCATCTTAAAAGATTAAGATAGCTGAGTCATAATATGAGTCTCGTTATCGATAGAAACGTCACCCCCACTGAAAAAATATTCCGTCTTTATGGGACACCACATGTCTCAAATATGGGCTTTAAATACTGATGAGATGTGGGTACAATTGTTGGATAATAAGCCAATAATTTCATGATTAATTTCAAAATATTAAACATGAGGATAACAACTACTTATATGTGAAACTCGAACATAATAGATGTAGTAATAAACATGAACATCAACAACCAGATATCGTAAAACATGTAATCACATGCCATATTTAACCAGTAGACAACGGGACATCGCACATACCGATCGTTTGTAGACGAGGTCGTCGTAGCCGATGCACTGGTTATGTTGTTGGCGACAATGTTGGAGAAGACAGGTCGCAGTAGAAGCGTTTTGGATGACGGTAAGGAGCACCGCCTGACTTGGACATTAGACGGCCCGTGATGCGGAACACGACCAGTCGCACAAGGCACTTCCCAAAAATCCAATTCACTCTCTCATGTACGGTATCGCAAGAGCGAATGATTCCGGAGACCCTCCCCATTCGCCGACACTCGGGATGGAGTAGACTATGAAGGCGGTGCAAGCAACGAGAGCACAAACCTAGATTGGTTTTGTGTGTTGCGGCATACACAACCGATAGCCTTATATAGTGCGGCTCGGAAAAAACCTAAAAGATACAACGTGGGCTGCGAGTCCACGTTGCACGTTCGAGTGGGTTACAACAGCCCACAATCCGAAAGCCACCCGAACTGGCGATTAAAGGCTCGATTCTTGAAATGTGACGCACGTCATGACGGGACGGGACGAGACGAGCAAGCGGGTGAGGAGTAGGAGTGCGACAAAGCCTCTCTCCTATTCTTACTAAGTGGTAGAACACACTCCCGTATAAGGTTGGTGCAACTCCCTCTCAACTTTTCATGTGGTACTAAATTTAGCACTCCCACCTCTTACCAACATATGGGCCTTTGAGATTTTCTGAAATTGCTATTTGGCCTGCCTCATATGGGCTCAAATTCTAGCAACAACCACGCTCCTATCCAGTTGCCTCCCTAAAAAAGTCAGGATTTGGCTACTCCCTTCATTTGAGTTTATTTTTTCTCTTATTGGCTAGCTGCCAATTATTGTTGAGACGGATCGCTCTTTTTTTTTACTATAACAACGGCGGGCCACAGCCAGCCTGATCACTTTTCATTTCATATCAACTATTACAGGGGCAGTTTTTTACAAAGGAGAGGGGGAGGAAGAGTGAGAGAGGCCGGACAAAGCCGGGTTTACATAAGTTGCTCAAGGGGGATCAAAGGTGATGCACCACTCAGCAAGCGCATTTTTAACCACAGCAGATTGACAACGGTGAGACAAAGGCGAACATCCGCAGTGCAGCGTCGAACCACGACATTGACCGACTCATCAACCTGGTTGAAAATAAGCGAGTTTCGACCCTTCCAGATGTTCCAAAGGACAGAAGTGAAAATAGTCGCCCAAGCATAGGAGGTAGCGTGGCCACTCCAAATCTCCTCCACATCGCGACCGTAGCAGGAACATTAGACAGCGAGAGAGCATCCCAGAGTTCAGCGGCACGGTCGCAGCGAAGAAGCAGGTGGTTGGTGTCCTCGTCCATAGGGCAGGCGGGGCAACTAGGAGAGGTACATAAATGGTGACGGAAGCGCCGCTCGTTCGTGGAGATGCACCGACGGAGAACAAGCCAGTTGAAGATCTGACAAGTTTTCGGCGCGGCATTACGCCAAATTGCGGGGATCACCTGAGCCCCACCCGTATCGTCAACCTACAATAGCTTAAGAGAATTGGCATAGAAGCGGCGGTTAGAGAGCTTTTTGTTAGTGAAACGACAGAGGCGCAAATCATCATCCGGTTCCTGTGGGTCGAAGGAGGAGAGGTCACCAACGAGGACCTCCAGCTCTCGCGTCGCCGCGGAGGTGAGTCGCGGCACAAGCTGGGAGGAGATGCCGGATCGGAGGGTAGAGGAGACGTCAAAATTTGGGCGCGTGGAGTGAGAGAAAATAGCAGGAAACGAGTCAGCAAGGGTGTCCGAGCCATGCCAACGATCAAACCAGAAGGAGGTGGACTTTCCGTTCTTAACGTAGACAATGGACACATCCCTAAAGGCGGGAGAGCGGCAGCAATGCCTTTCCAGACCGGGGTGTCAAGGCGGTGAGAGTCACCAAGGTCTCTAGTATCGACCACCCATAAAAGCGGCGAAACCAGCACACCCAGGGGGCAGGGGAGGCGGAGTGGAGCTTGGTGAGGAACTTGGAAAGAAGGGCGGAGTTTTGGGAGGGGAGAGAGATTACACCAAGACCTCCATTGGCTTTAGGTTTACAGACTTCAATCCAAGCCACCTTGCATTGCCCCCCGGAGCAATGGTCTTCGCTAGTCCAGAGGAACGCACGCCGACATTTGTCAATGGCTTCAATGACACTTGCCGGGAGGACCCCGTGCTCATGGCGTGGGCAAGGAGAGAAGAGAGGATAGAGTTGACAAGAATCAGACGCCCACCAATGGGGAGGGAGCGCCCTCTCCATCTTGAGAGATGTTTGTGCTTTTACAAATGACGGGGGCGAAGTCAGAAGCTCGGGCCTTATGAGTTTATAGCGGAAGTCCGAGGTAGGTCTGGGGGAAGGAGGCCACATCACACCCGAAAGTCAGGGCCATGAAGGAGGCATCATCATCATCCACTTTAATAGGAACAAATGTACTTTTGTGATAGTTGATGTCGAGGCCGGTGGCGAGGGAGAAAGAATGAAGGAGATTTTTAAGGTTTGCAACATGCTCAGGAATGGCACAGATGATGATGAGTGTATCATCCGCATATTAGAGAATGGGACAAGGGAGGTCATCGACGAGGGGGTGTAGAAGAAGGCCATCACGACAGGCTTGAAGGAGCAGCTGCTGAAGCATGTCAACAACAAGATTGAAGAGGAAGGTGGAGAGTGGATCGCCCTGTCTCAGACCACGACGACATTGGATCCAACGCCCGGGGACTACGTTGAGGAGAACGGCAGTTTAACTGGACAAATTGAGATTTTTGACCCATTCGCGCCAGAGAGGCGAGAATCCTTTTGCTTCCAAGATACGATCAAGCGCCTCCCAACTAATAGAGTCGAATGCTTTGCGAAAGTCAAGTTTGAAGACTACCGCCGGAGCTGAGCGCTTGTGAGAAGCTTGAAGCACATCGGCAGCATAAACAAAGTTTTCCGCAATGGCACGCCCGGAGATGAACCCAGTTTGGTCGGGGTGCACAAGGGAAGGCATGAGAGGCTTAAGGCGAAAAGTGAGACACTTCATGATAATTTTGAGGCAGCTGTTTCTGAGCGAGATAGGCCTAAAGTTGTCGGGCTTATTGGTGCCAGCATTTTTTGGGAGAAGAACAATAAAGGACTTGTTGATAGGCCTAAGATCAACATGGGAGTGGAAGCTGTGAAAAACGTCCAGAAGGTCGGCCCGAAGCCATCGGGGCCGGGGCTAGAAGCATCCTTCATAGACATGAGAGCCGAACGCAATTCTTTCAAAGTAAACAGAAGGACAAGGGGAGCGAGGTCAAAGGTAAAGGAGGAGGTCCGAGGCGAGCCAAGGAGGTCCCGGAAGAAGGAGTGGAGGATTTGAGCCTTGGCGTGATGTGAAAAAACCGAATTGCCGTCTGCGTCATCAAGAACTTTGATCTAGTTTTTTCATATATGGCCAGAGGCGCAAAGGTGGAAGTACTGAGTGTTCTCATTTCCCACAACGCAATTTTTAATTTTGGCGCGCTGCCTCCAATAAACAGCCTTGGTAGCGTTTAGCCGGCTGATGGAAGTTTTTGCAGACAAGCGAAGGGACGACTCAAGAGGAGAGAGGGGGCGTTGCTCCTCAAGATGATCAATGAGGGAGATTACAACCCGGCAATTGATGAGATAGACTGAAGGGAGTTGACGGGAGCGAGCCCATTTTTCGCCTCCGCGCGAATTTGCTTGAGCCGAGAGCAAAGAAGGCCGACAGGTGGGGGACACCGTAGAGAGGAGCCTGCATTGGTCCAAGCAAAGGAGACAAGAGAGAAAAAAAACGTGCTGTTATCAAGCCAGGTATTCTCCAGTCTGAAGATTGTGCTACGAGGAGCTTTGGAGGAGGCATCGAGGTTAAGAGGGACGTGGTCTGAGGTGGGGCGGGTAGAGGAGGTGAGAGTACTATCAGGCAAGGCTACACTCCAGTCTAAATTGACCAAGAAGCGATCAAGTCTGGCAAGGATCGGAGGGTTTTGCTGATTAGACCACGTGAACTGTCGATCAAGGAGTGGTATATCAATGAGCCCGACGTTGTTGATAAAATCGTTAAACATCGTGGTCTCAACCAAGTTGATGTTGCCATTGGATTTGTCTCTCGGAGAGCGCACACGGTTGAAATCACCAACTACTGAAAAAGGGCCAGAGAGAGCAGCGGTGCAGAGCTCTAGGGATTCCAGGAAAAGGGGTTTAAGATCCGAGGTACAAGGGCCGTAAACATTGACCAGGGAAAACTGAAGCTTATCAATTTTAAAGGCAAAGGTAGTCGTGACCGCGAAGTCATTGATAGAGTGAGAGACAAGGTCAAGGATCCGTGAGTCCCAAGCAGTGATGATGCCTCCCGAGGCCCCAATTGAGGGTTTGAAGACAAAGGAATGGAGGTGAGGTGGGAGGAAAGACGACGCCGTGAAGGGGGGAGATATCAGACAATTTTGATTCTTGAATACAAAGGACAGAGGGGGAGATGGAGTCCAAGACAGCCCGAACATCATCCTTTCTTTCACGGCTGCCAAGCCCTCTAGTGTTCCAAGATGAAAACCAAAGCTTAATGATCATGGTGACCCAGAGGACACCGATGCGCTAGCCAAAGCAGCATGCACTTCTTCAGCCTGAATGTCGCAAGCAGCAGCGAGGACAAAGACGTCGGTGTCATGCAGAGGACCAACCATCTCGTCCGCCACAATAATCAGATCAGCGACCACCAGCTCGCCCTTCTGGGCACCAACAAAGACAGTCGAGCCCTCGAGACGGTGTTTGTGGCGTGCCACAACATTGTCAAGGATGGAGACAAACTGCGGGTCCTCCGATCCGGCGAGCGCGGTCTACGGCGAGGCCACGGAGGTGGAGCAGCAACATCCTCCACCACAGCTAGGGCCACCTCAACGCCAGGCGGGGGTGGCGCAATGTCCGCCGCAGCAGGCTGGGCCTCCACGAAGCCAAAGTAAGGCAGAGCAGCCTCGGCGTGCGCAGCAAGCGGAGCGACAGCCACCGGAGCAAGGTGCATGTCAGAGACAACCTCAGGGTCTTCCTCCTCGCTATCACTGGCGGGGACGAGCTCCTCGGGTCCCACGTGTTCTTCCTCGAGCTGTACCAGGGGAGCCGGAGTAGAGCGGCATACATGGGCTGGGTGTGTGGATCCAAGGCACAGACCGTCCGAGTTCAAGACAGCATCGTCGGCAACCGCGTCGGCAACCGCATTGAAATCCAAGAGCAGGCTAGGAGAAAAGGTAGGAGATGAGCGGGGTTGCAAAGCAGTGGGTCGAGATGGAGACCGAGGAGGAAGGGGGACTTGAAGTGGCACTCGCGGTGGCCTGAGGTGCGGCAAAGGCGGCAGCACCGCGGGTCACGGCAGGCGGCGACCAAATGGTCCGATGCAAGACACCGAAAGCAGCGGGGTATGGAGAAATCGAAAGGGGGAGGGAGAGGAAAGAGGCGAGCGGGTGGTGGTTTTGGGGAGGAGCAGGCCACCTGGAGATAGGAGGGGGAGGAGGGGCCATCTGCGGCGACATGGTAACCAGAGAGCCCAACAAGAAAAGGGGAGCACGGGTGGTCGGGGGCGCGGCGTGCGGGGTGGAGGAGGGCGGAAGAGGAAAGGTGGGGAGAGGCGAGGCGGCCATGGGGGAGGGATACGAGCTAGAAGAGGAAATGGGGTCACGTGGGTGGACAAGCCATGGAAACGGGCCGGTAGGCGTGGGCATGATCCCTGGAGCAAGGAGAGAGATGCAGAGAGGGCGGCGGGATCTGCGAGGAGCGGCGGTCAGCGCATCCCTCTGCCATACAGGGCGGGTTGGGTCACGGGGAGGGTGAAGCAGGGGAACATGGAAAGAGACAAGGGACCCTGACGGAACATCGTCCATGGTCAAGGAGGGGCCCAGGCGTAATAGGGAGGCGACATGGCCAACGGGAACAGCGGGATTGGGGAGGAAGAAGGAAGCGACCATAGGTCCATGGCAGATTCCCCCGAGAGAGACGATGAAGTGGGCGATGCGGGGTGACGAAACCGAAAACTGAAAGACGCCGGAGCTGAGGAACGTAACAGACAAGCTCTCAAACGAAGAACTAAGCCAAAACTTAAGCAAGTTGCAAATATCAGCACACGAGGGGAAGGGGGCGGTGTCCACCGCGACCACGACCCAAACAGGCGACGGTTTGAACAGCGGTGACTGCGGAGCGACCGGTAGGCATACCAGTGAGCCAAAGCTCTCGAGGACGAATTGGGCGACGGGGTCGCCAGGGGGGACAGCGGCGGCTGCAGGGCGGCGACGTTGATCCGGAGCGCGCGAGGCACCCCCCGCGCTAGAAATCCTTGTCGGGAGGCGGCGGGCGCCTCTGCAGGCGGCCGGGGCGGGAGGCACGCCGACCACCGCGCCATCCTGCAGCACGTGAGCGGGCTGCACGGGGGCCACGGGCACACTAGTAGGAAAAGGCCTACCGCTGGCGGACGGAAATGGCCTACCGCTGGCGGGCGGGCGCCCGCCAGCGATCATTGCGCCAGTGGTAATAATTACCGCTGGCGGGCGGCCGTCCGCCAGCGGTAAGGCTGGTTACCGCTGGCGGGCACAATTTCCGCCCGCCAGCGTCATCTGCCACAGCGCTGGCTGGCAAGCGTGCGCCAGCGGTAAGCCACCACGGCCGCCAGCGGTACTAGTCGTTGGTTTGGCTTCTGGGAGCGCTGTCCGCCAGCGGTACGCCTCTGTGTCCGCCAGCGGTATTATTTTTTTCTTCAGAAAATCGTATTCCAGCAGTATATCGAATATAAATACAGTATATTCAGGTACAGGCGACCAAAATAACAATAATTCCACATACAAATGACCAAATTGTGATACACAAATACATTAGTTCATTATCACATGCATTACAAACCATAGTAGTACCAAAATAAGTTGTCATACACAAATACATCACATAAAAGATATAGAGAACCACAATGTTTAAGAGAGGGCGCGATGAAGTTGGTTTCGATCATCCGGTTGTTGTTGCTCTCTTTCAGTGGCTTCAAGTGTTTATCTTCCGCCTCCTCCTTAGATACTCTCCCACTTCTTCATATGTATACACAAAAGGCAAATAGAAATGTTAGCTAGGCAACTAAATTGTTCACATGTCGTGCAGAAATAAACAAAGTAGACAAATAAACTAAGCCAACTCGAAAGAATGCCTCATATAATAGATTGGACACACAAATTCATATAGTGCGCCACATCATTTTAATCATCGGCACTGTAAAAAATGAAGTATTATTGGAAGACTAGAGCTAGGCAATTTAAGAGAGATGATGTAAACTAGAGCTAGGCAATTTAATTTAACAAGAGTACTAAATCGACAACACACCTTTCACTTCTTGATCATCTTGGTCGGGTTTGACATTGGCTTCGGCGGGAACGGTTCAGAACCATTCAAAGAGTTGAATGGCTTGTAGTCACACTGTTGTGCTATGCGATTTTGTAGATCAACGTTAGATGGTGTTGCACCTTGGTAGTAGAACAACCCGGGTGGCGTGTCACGACAAACATCCCTAACGATTATTGCAGCAAACGAATTCTGGATTAGAGCAAACTCTTGCGTGATATCAGCATCAATGGTTTTCGCCAGCTCCTTGCACCATTTATCCATAGCAACTGGAAATTCTAGTCTTCGGTGACTCCGTATGAACTGCTGCATTAGATAGATGACATACCAGGCGTCTGTCGGACTGCCATGCACCTTCTTGATGCAGGTTAGATCCACTTTGTGGGTGAATGCCATCTTGCCTCTCTTATTATTAGTTCTTCTTAGGATGCCTTCATTTAGAAAACAGTAACCGTTGAGAGCATCATCGAGAACACTACTGATGTGCCTGTAGTCTTTCTTCTCATCACTACCCGCGTCGAGATAGATGGCAAATGACTCTTTAGGGTACAGAACGATGAGTGTGCCGTCTTGGTTACTGCACAAAACAATGAAAAGACCATCATTCTCACTTATGCAAAGTTAACGATGAAAATGTACGAATAGATGTTATGGCGGCAAGGTAATGACTTACTTGGGAAAGTAAGGCATGAGAAAGATGTTCTTGGTACTATTCGCCACGAAGATATCTTCGATGAACTTTGTCACGCGTGTCCTACCCGTAGTGGTGTTCACGAAGCAGTCAGACATGTAGTAGGGTCGATTATCATGATGTCCGAGTTTTTATCATTAATGAGCTGGCGCGCCATACTTAGCACAAACAGGCGGACCATCGATTGGCTGAGTGCTTTCATGTGGTACATGTCAAATATGTCATCAAATCTCACAAAGAGCATGTCTCCGGGAGTTTCATGGAAAAAACCCATAAGCTTTGGTACCTTTGCTATGTACAGCAGGTATACGTTACATCTTCCGCCCCCTCGTATCCACGACATCCGTGATTGTGGGGACCTAAATTCTTCCCATGCATCTTTTTCCCTCACAGGGATAGCGCCTTTGTTGAAGCTAAGCCTTGTTTATCCTTGAAAATGTTGTACTCTTCTTCAGAAATGGAGGGCCACTTGGCGTTGATCTTATCGTAATCATCACCATTAAGAATGGCCTTTCTCACTTCTGATCTTCAAGTTGAAAAGGCTTTGCTGAACTTGCCGAGGGCGTATGTGTTTACGATATTCTTCTTGATATCATTGTCGTCGTACTCTTTCGGGAAAGAGTACGATGCGTGCAACTTGGAAATAAGGAGTGTGGCCACATGTGAGTTCTCTTTATCCCTTATGTTCTCCTGGTTGATGTTGCCGAAGTCCCGCACAATGCATCCCAAGGCTAAGCCGTACCCTTTTGCATATTTTTTGGCTGCGTAGGAATCCCATCTGAGTTCACCTCCGTAAATGTCAGTCGACCGCTAGGGAGCCTGTTTGGGCGCCTTGGCTTACGTTCACGCTGGGATCCGCCAGCAGATGTGGTCTCGTTGCCACCTTCTTCGCCAGCAGATGTGGTCTCGTGGCCACCTCCGCCGCCAGCAGATGTGGTCTCGTGGCCACCTCCGCCGTCACCAGATGTGGTCTCGTCATCGTCGGCATCCAGCTCGGCATCGATTGACTTCCGAACCATCATCAAATAATTATCCTCCGGCTCCTTGTTGACTCCACCTCGAGAAGTCCCGGCCTCCAAATTGTTAGCCATCTTCGCACACACAAAAAATCGTAGTTAGTAAAACAACACTATAAGAAAAAATTCACTTGGGTGGTGATGAAAAGTTTGCATATACCCATGAAACCATTTGAGACTTCAAATGACTTCAGTTACTCCATATGTCATAATTTTAGCAAGTCAGGCCAAATTTTACGAAAAAATTTGGCATGACCTTTGCTAAAATTATGGCATATGGAGCACCCAAATTTGTCGGAATGGAAATTAATCAACATTCCGGCAATCTCAAGGGTCTCTAGGGTACCTGCAAACATTTCATACATAGCCACAAGGCCGCAATCGCAGTCACCACCACAAGCACAACAAATTAATCACCATCACAAGACTGCGATCACAGCCACCATCACCATTTTGAACTAAACAATCACCTAAAAACTAATTTTGAACTTCACAAATTGGGCTAGACATTTTCACAAACACCTTGTGGGTGCTAGATACAAGAAGGGGAGGGTGCGGCCGAACCATGGGGCGGCGGGCTGAGCTGCGATGTAGTAGGAAACGGTGGTGCAGGGGTCGACGTAGGAGGTCACGGTGGTGCAGGGGTCGACGCGGGGCGCTCGGGGACGTGCACGACGGCGGCGTACGTGGCGCGCTCGGGGACGTGCACGGCGGCGGCGGCTTGGCGCTCGATGGTGGCGGCAGACAACGGAAGGAGGAGGTCCGGGGAGCGGCTGGCGCGAGAGGGGGGGTCGTCGGCGGCGGAAAGGAGGGCGGTGGCGGCGTGGGGAATGGGGCGGCGCGGGAGTTGGGGTGATTTGGGGGATTTGGGGGCCGCACGCGGTGAGAAGAGAGCGAAGGGATGGGCCCAGGCTTATAATTTTTGGGGCCACCTTACCGCTGGCGGACAGCAGCCTTGTCCGCCAGTGGTAAGGTTTTTTTTTTTTCTGTTTTTCTATTTTTTCCTTTATCTTTTCAAAAACATTTTTCATTTCCAAACACATTTGAAACACATGTGTGTATTTCAAAATAATTTTACAAATTATTTTTATAAATATCAGTTTCTTTTTTAAAGTGGAAAAAATGACTATTTTGTGAACCAAGTACAAAAAATATGTTGCAACATGGCACTCATTTAAATATCACAAGGAGTAGTCCAAAATTAATGGATAATCCCCCAACTATTAGGAATTTTTTCATTTCTATCTAATTTCTCCTAATTAAATGAGTTTATGCTGATTTTTCGAAATTAATCCAAATTTGAATTACAACTGTTTTATAGTTTGGTCTCCAATTTTTAAAAAATCATTTTAATTAAGGTACACAACCAGTGATTATATCATAGAAACATCAATAGTTTTAGATAATTTGACCTCTTTTGGTGAAATAGTCCTGCTGGGCCGTGTCGATCGAAAGTTTTTCGTAAAAAAACAAATAGAGTGAAAAAAACACTCAAAAAGATATATCCTCTTGCATGAAGTCCTTTTATGTGTACTTAGTTGCTATGTAAAATGATAAACTTTTTTTTGACAAAAGTTTCAGAAACATTCTTCACAAAAATCACTATCATGTATAAACATCTATAAAGTTTCATCACCACTGGCATTTGGATAGAAGAGGCGGAAGACTGCGAACGGGGCCCACATGTAAGTGGCCTGAGCATACCGCTGGCATTTTTTTCTTTTGTTTTTTTTATCTTTTCAAAAACTTTTTTGCATTTCAAAAACATTTCAAACACATGTGTGTATTTCAAAATAATTTTTATAAATATCAGTTTTCTTTTTTTAAGTGGCAAAAATGCAGCTGTCGGCATTAACAAGGACGACAAGACTTAATCGGCTTTAACAAAGACGATAAGCCCTAGTCGTCTTTGACGAAGACGACTAGTGCATGGGTTTTTTTTTCGAGTAAAATTTGTTTCCCGGTCAATTGTTCCCGCCATTTTGTTCCCGCCCTTTTTCCCGCTGGCCTATCTCCCGCCTGTTTCTCCCGCCAATTCTTCTCATCTCGGTCTATAAAAACCCCTGCGCACTGAGGTTGGTAAGCATTCTAGTCCACTCACTCGAACATGTCGAGATTTCCTTCAGATGGTAGTTTCTCGGGAGGAATGTCGGCACTACTTTTGAGGTTTACGGCCGAGTTCAAGGTAGACAATAAGGAGATCCCATTCGAGAATATTGTTAGTCATCCACCTCATCTCTGTGAGCTATCAGCGAAGCTAGTTAGGCATGGGTGGCCATGTAGGAATTGGAAGGAAATAGAAAAAGAACTTCTGAGGCTGCATGCTAGGTGGCAGAAGAAGAAGGAAACATATAGGAGTGAAGCAGATATGTTGGATGCTCTTCGTAAACCGATTTTATGGGTCGAGGAGAGCGAGGATGAAGATGATATCTTCATGCCGACTGAATCGAGCAAGAAAGCTGCTGCAGCGGCGGCGGCGTCGAAGGGCAAGGGTGCGGCGTCGTTGAAGGACAAGGGTGAAGAATCATCGAAGAGGAAGAGTGCATGATGCGGGAGGCTGTGTCGATGGCAGATGACTTTTCTTTATCAATTTATGTTGTGTTGTCGCTACTACCAATTTTCTTGTTGTCTGCGTAAGTTGCAATGTTTGTTTAATAATATGTCTCGTACAACTTATTTTCGAACCAAATGACCAAGTTATGTCTCGTAAAACTTGATTTTTGACAAAAGCACTATCATGTATAAACATCTATAAAGTTTCGAACCAAATGACCAAGTTATATGTCAATTCCCAACACATAGTTTGTGATAAAGTTACCCCTGGCGGACGGTGTGGGGTGCCCGCCAGCGGTATTGCACTTTCCGCTGGCGGACGATTTAGGTGCCCGCCAGCGGTAATTTGCTAGTTTTTGGGCTCAGCCGAGGCAACTACCGCTGGCGGGCACTATATAGCATCCGCCAGTGGTACGTTTAGTACCTCTAGCGGGCACGGATTCTGTCCACCAGCGGTAGTTTGTCCCACCTCCTCGCAAATTCCTGCTACTACCGCTGGCGGGCATAGTGGGCGTCCGCCAGCGGTACGTGCAAAACCAGTGGCGGGCTCCGAAACTAGCCCGCCAGCGGTAGTAACGCTGGCGGACGGAAATGACGTCCGCCAGCGGTAGGCTGGTGGCTATAAGCCTTTTCCTACTAGTGGCACCAGGGCGGGAGAGGCGACGGGAGGGAAGGTGGCTAATCCTATTGGAGGGAGGAGGAGGTAGAGCGGAGGGGATGTGTGGGGGAGTCCGCGGCCAGCAGAGGGGAGAGCAAGGTCGCAGCGCCCAGCGGCGGGTCACCACTGGAGTCGCGAGAGCTCTCAGTGCTCATTCCTCCCGAGACGGATTGCTCTTAAGACTAGCCATAGTGGGAGTAACTAAGTTAGTAACATGCAACCACATGCAATGCCACATAAGCATTTTGGTGACATGTCATGACATTAAATGAGGAAAGAGTGTTGTTGTAACATAGTTAGTTACCGTAACATCACACACTCCAAAGCAAATTGTGTGTATAACTTAATAAATAAGATCTTGCATGACATCACTCATAAGTTACTACTCACTATAGAGGTAGTAATATAGACTAGTAACATATGCATGTTACTACTTTATGTTACTCCCCACTATGAGCAGTCTAATGTGTTGCTGCTGCAAAAGGATAAGTTGCAACATAAATGACCCTGGTGCATTTGATTTCTAAACTGATTACTTTCTAGTCATGAGAGATTTTGTGATTTGTATAAGTGGAGCGATATAAGATTAGGATTAGCCACACTCTCGCTAATATGGTGCTAGTTGATCATAGAAATGCCATTTGGGTACGCTCAGGAGTCAGGACCTATCGATATGATTCAGATTCTTGACCAAGACCGTCTTGTAACCCTCTCTGAGTAATAATGCTTCATTTTACCCAAAAAACTGAGGGTTTTGATACAGATGGGCCAGTTGACTAAAATAATGTCTCCTTCCATTTCTTGTCACCCTAATTCAGTTCTGTCTCTGTTTCGAACCCAAATCTTATATATCTGCATTTGAATCCTTAAGTCGTTATTATCCGTTCTGCTCTGAATGTGATGAAAAAATATGATAAAGGTCGTAAAGGATAAGGTGACGAAAAATCATATTCGATCAATTTTACCGGAGCCGTTACTTAGTGGCACAAGATTCACCGTAGATTCGTGCCCTAACATCCGTGCTAAAGATAAAACATGTATGAATCAAAAAAATTCATAGACATTGAGTGCATTCGCCTAAAAACCCACCTCTCAAGAGTCAAGACTACGTACACGGTAGCACGAGGCATCCGATCCATGCACGCACGAAGGGAGGCACGCAAAGCACAGCGGCCGCAACAGGAACAGAAACCGAAAATGCCTGAAACAAACGAGCTGAACCGTTCGTCCCAACAACGCGCGGCGGAGGAGATTCCGCAAACCTGGCGAGCTCGATCCCAACTTCTTCTCCTGTGGAAATTTCTCTCACTTTCCGTCCAGCCAATCTCCGATCCCTTCCGCCCAAGAGTTTGGCCGACGACGACGTCCGGCGGCCACGAGGATCGTCTGTACGGGCAGGTGCGGATATATGTAACGGCGTCCGGAGACGGCGCGGACAATGAAGGGCAAGGAGACCCTGGCGTCCTCCGTCCTCCGTTACATCCTCCTCCTGCTTCTCCCTCTCACCGTCCTGTACATCCTCTACGCTCTCCACGCCATTCTCTCCTCCACACCATCCTGCCCGCCTGAACATGGTCGTATTATCGCCACCGCCTCCTTTTCCCACGTCACCACCCACAATCATACATCACCGACGCCGCCGCCACCTGCCACAGTCACCGTGTCGACGGCGACGATGCCTCCGCCACCCGCCATGATCATGGTGCCGACGGCGAGGACGCCGCCGACGCCCGCTATGATCACGGTTTCGATGGTGAGGACGCCGCCGACGCCCGCCACGATCACGGTTTCGACCGTTAGGACGCCCGCCACAATCACGGTATCAGCGACGACGCTGCAGCACGTGGTGTTCGGCATCGCGGCGTCGGCGCGCCTGTGGGAGAAGCGGAAGGAGTACATCAAGATCTGGTGGCGCCCTAACTCGGGCATGCGGGGCTTCGTGTGGCTGGATCGCGCTGTGCGGGAGTCGAGCGTGCCGGCGGGGCTGCCGGCCATCAAGATCTCCTCAGACACCTCCGGTTTCCCCTACACGCACCGACGCGGCCACCGCTCTGCCATCCGCATCTCCCGCATCGTCTCCGAGACCTTCCGCCTCGGCCTCCCGGGTGTGCGCTGGTTCGTCATGGGCGATGACGATACGGTCTTCCTCCCGGACAACCTCCTCGCCGTCCTAGGGAGGCTCGACCACCGTCAGCCCTACTACATCGGCTCCCCTTCCGAAAGCCACCTGCAGAACATCTTCTTCTCGTATGGGATGGCGTTCGGCGGCGGCGGTTTCGCGATCAGCCAGCCTCTCGCGGCGAGGCTCGAGCGGATGCAGGACGCCTGCATCCGCCGGTACCCGTCGCTCTACGGCAGCGACGACCGGATCCAGGCGTGCATGGCGGAGCTGGGCGTGCCGCTCACGAGGCACCCGGGGTTCCACCAGTACGACGTGTACGGGGACCTTCTGGGCCTCCTCGCCGCCCATCCGGTGGCGCCGCTAGTGTCGCTGCACCACCTCGACGTGGTGCGACCGCTGTTCCCCAACGTGCGGTCGCGCCCGGCGGCGCTGCGGAGGCTGTTCGACGGGCCAGTGATGCTGGACTCGGCAGGGGTAATGCAGCAGTCGATATGCTACGACGCGGCCAACCGGTGGACGGTGTCCGTGGCGTGGGGGTTCGTGGTGACCGTGGCGAGGGGCGTGATGCCGGCGCGGGAGATGGAGATGCCGGCGCGGACGTTCCTCAACTGGTACCGTCGCGCGGACTACAAATCACACGCGTTCAACACGAGGCCCCTGGCCCGCAATCAGTGCGAGAAACCCGCGCTGTACTACCTTGCGTCGGCGCGGCGCACGGTGGTGCGCACAGGGGAGACCACCGTGACGAGGTACCAGCGGTGGCGCCACCGCAACGAGATACGGCCGCCGTGCCGGTGGAACATCGCCGACCCGGACGCACTGCTCGACAACGTCATCGTGCTCAAGAAGCCTGACCCCGGGTTATGGGACCGGGTAATCCTCACCGCGCTCTTTCTTGATATGTCAATGAGCATTTCCTTCTACTATTCCAAATTCAGATTCAGTTGGTCAAGGGCCTCAAGGCATTGTTCTTATATTGTTCTGGTCCAGTGACTAACTGACTACTGGTAGCAATACTGACTCGTAATCTGAATGGACTTGCAGTCCCCGATGCGGAATTGTTGCAGGGTGTTGTCCTCTCCGAGGAAAGAAGGAGACGGGAACAAGACGATGACCATAGATGTGGGTGTATGCAAGGATTGGGAGTTCAGCCAAGCATAGATTCATTGATTAACTTAAAAATAGACAGAATTGCATAGGTGGTCAGAATTTCTTTTCTTTTCCCATGTATTCAAACCTGTAAGATACAATAACTTACTTTCCTAGTAATAGTAAAACCTCCCCCACCGTGCCCAAACCTCTCGCCGCTAGCCGAGGAGGCCGTCCAATGGCGGAGGGAGGCGGCGGGGCATTTCCTCCGTACGTTTTCCCCATGATCACGGCCCTCCACGGTACAAAAATCTGCCCTAAATCAACCGGCGTGTAAAATTGGGCCTATGCGGCGTGCTTTGCCGCAAGGCCCGTGCTCTTCCAAATCCGGCTACTGGCTCGTATGGCTCGACCGCCTTGGCTCCGTCCTCCATGCGACTAGCCCCCTTGCTCCAAATCGCATGTCCGAGATCCCACTAGCTCAGTCGGTGCAGGTTACCATGGTCCACTGCAGAGCCCCCTGTCACTCTCTTCCATACAACTCACGAGGTCATTCCCCGGGTAGGCCCACGAAGGCTAAAGTCGGCCCACTCCGCGTAATGGTGGTCCACCACAAGGATTCGGACCCAAGCGGGGAGGGGAGGGGGAGGAATCATCTTGGAGTATAAGTAACAACTCAAGATCTACACGTGGATTCTACGGGATACCTCTTGTAACCGAATGATCGGATCTCGTTATTCTTATTAGGGTTTAGCGTTATGTTTATCACGTCTAAACCAACTCAGCTCCTTGTAACCATAATTCCCACCGTCCATATTCGGGGGAATAGGTGTATGCCCAGCGGTACGATACATCATCCTCGACATACACCATCCCGTCCACCATAGGTGAAATCGAGCATCTCTCAAGATTGCCAAAAGCACTCACATATAATCAAGTTGCCACAAAAGGGTTATTATTATACTTTGTTTGTTGAGATCTAAACATGTCTAAACCCATGCTACCATTTAGATTTGTCGAGCGTGACCCATCAAGATACAAATCTACCGTCACTAAAATACCACGAACCATATCGCTCTGCTCCATGCATAACACCACCACCATTTATCCAACGAACCCACGGCCCCATCCCCGCGTGTAGCTATGGAGTTCGGCTGAGCCACGCAGATGGCTCTCTCCTCCACACATGGCAAGGCCCAGTTCGTCTACGCCACTATATAGCAGAAGAAGCCTCAAGAGTTCGTTTTAGAGGGAGGCCAAGGATCTCTTTATCAAACGTGTGGAGAACAAAGCGACCATTGAAGAAGCATCGAGAGGTGGGTAAAAGTTTGTCGTTGTGGCAGTGTCGTCCATATGCACCTAATGTTTATGTTATCAATTTTTATTACAAAATGAATACTTGGGAGCATTTTTCCACTTTGACAGGTGTGTCCCACAACAAAGGCCACCCGATTGGCCAATTATGGAGCCTTTGAGCGACTGTGGCCCATATAGTTGTGGCCCACTTGCTCATGGGCCCATGTAATTGTGGTCACTTGCTCAAGACCCCGTACAATCAACAATAATTCATACTTCCCACTCTGATTTTCTATGTAAGATATGGAACCCTTACCCCACTCCTCACTACCACTAGATCTCCATGCCGACCCTAGATTGTAGCACTGCCCTCCATTACTACTAGCCTCTCTCCCACTTCTCCCTTCGATCCCTACAATCTGCATGAGCAGGAGATGCTCCGTAAGCCAGTGGGGGTCATATCGTAGGATCTCATGTGGTCTTTGAAGTCGCATCAGAGTTCCACCCGTGTTCCTGACCCGCATGTATGTTTTTAATCCTCCCTACATATCGCATTTCGTCTTGTCCTTGTTTCTCTTATTTAATCAACCTTATCTATTTTTTCAAGATCCGAAGTGAGGAAATATACGATGGTCATGGCCAGCTGGAGCTAACCGTCATGGTGCGTGGTCCAATTTGATTTTTATTTTCCGTAAAAAGAAGTAGATGACTAACAATCAAATAGTGCTTGCAGGTAAGCTAATGAAGTTTACTTGCCCCCAACACGATGAAGTTAGGTCAATAAGATTTCATTAAAAACTCGCCACAATAGGTTGAACATGCGTTGGCATGCTTAGTTCTAAGAGATAAATACTTAAGACCACAACTTTAGGGGACCTTATAGCATTGGAGTTGGGGTTCATGTCATGGGGTTGACACAGCAGATGCCATCATAGGGTGACTTACATGAGGTGTGGTACTAGGCGATTTAGGTTATCCAGGACGAAATTGGCACACACGATGTATCCAGATTCGGCCCCTCGCGGTGGAGGAAAAGACCTATTCATGCTTGATTGTATTGATGATGATCTCGATTACAAAGTTACGAGTTCGCTACTTGTAGTCGAGATAACTAGAGTGTAAAGTGTTTGCCCTTAGAAGGTGATCATGGCCGGCCTTATATACACGACCGGCTCGATGTTACATGGTTGTACCCGACTCGGTTGTGTCTTACATGGAGTTGACTATATCTTATGTCTTGTCTTTCAAGTTGAGCCACTGTATCGTCCAATGACTCCAACTTAAGTCATACTGAATCTTGAGCCAGCCAGTTTGTATGTGTAAACCCATGGAGGGTTGGTCGTGAGCCGGCAATGCCCACCTTAGTCTTGTGGGCCGTCTCTTTTGTGGGACTACGCGGTTGGTTATTCCCCAAAAGTTTCTTGATAAAAGACTCGGAAGTCGTGATGAAGTGTTATAAGATCACCTGAATTTACTGTTCTAGTAATTATCAATCTCTAATTCTAAACCAAATTTGGAACATAGTCAAGAGGAAATGAAATAATCAAGAGAAAACACCCAATAGCTAGCCAATACGGTAACATGTTCACTACGGACAATGATGACAACATGCTAGAATGTCTGACTAATTGCAACAGGAGGCGGTAGATGCCTCAAATGTTTCTAAAACTACTGGTCCGCAGCAAACTGATCGACACTCGGCTAAATAAGATCACACGTATCTAGTAGCACTCTAATAGGCATAACTTATCATACCGAGAGAAAACTAAATGCAAAATTTTGGATGAAGACGTTTGCCAAACAGAACAAACAGATCAGCAACTTCGGATGTAGACACTCCACGCTAGCACCAAACAAATCAACTTAAGGGCAAAATTCAACTGAAACGACCATTTTAGCCTATATGTCGCTTCCAATATCGGACAGGGCACAAGAGTCACGCTACAGTCCACCTAGTTATGATGTTCATCCATGAGGACGGAATATCTAGCTCTCACATATTTTAGGTGATTCCCGTGCTACTATTAAAAAATAATTTTAAATGTTTTAAAAAAATTAGGAAAAAATGTGAGTGTTCACAAAGTATGTGTCTACAACCAGTGGCGAATCCAACAAGGTGGAAGGGTGGGGCCCCACCCTGAGAATTTGGCCCAATAGCCCTACTATATATTTGAGAACAAAGAAATGCCATCTCCAGGCTAGGCCCAGAAGCAATACAATGCAGAATTCGTTCACGGGTCCATAACAATACGGTTTCTAGACTCGATAATCGTGTTCAGTCGTTCTCCCGAGACCTGCCCTAAACAACAGTCCCGATCGATTCAAAAACATAATCTATGGCGGCGGCGCGGGGACGAGTCAACGACGGCAAGCAGCGTTTCAGATCAGCGTTCCAGAAAATCAAATCAAGAACACACGGCGGACGCGCACACTGCAAGCGCACGGCCGCCGGCCGCGTACGCGTACACAACAAGAGTTCTCTTTGACGATTCTCATCAGGTCTGCTAGATCTTTACTTCTCTCTTGGCAAATTGGGATTCGCTTACTCCATTGCATTGCAAGACCTTATAAATATTTATTTATGGTGCTTATATACCCATACAGTTACTAAAATAATTTTATACACGTACATTCGCAATTAATTTTATGGTATTGAAAAGAAAATTGTGTCTAGTTGCCCCACCCTAGCGCAAAATTCTAGATTCGCCACTGTCTACAACCTTCAAAATTTCGAAAGGAACATTGAGAAACCTAAAAAGATAAAATACCCCCAACATATCTGTAAAAGTATGAGAGGACCTAAAACAAATGTTTTAAACTATTTGAAAACTCGCCACAAACTATATGAAACATCCATTTTACTCCGAATTAACATTTTGGATGAACTGTCTAAGTTCACCCATTTCACATGAAAACATGTTTCAATTCATTTTTTATGGAACACTATTACTCTATTAGTAAGAATAGTACTCCGCCTGATCGACAATATTGGTGGTGTTTTGGGATCTCGTCAAGTCAAACATTTTTAGGTCTAGCCATCACTATAGTAAATATTATCAACTTAAGCAACTAGTAATGCATATTTAGTCTATTTAGGGCAACATATTTATACGTAAATGGTTGATTAAAATAGTACTTTCAGAACATGTCAATGTCTGAAAAGGTCAACAGTATGACTCGGATGCTGTAATTTTTATGTTACTTTGAAGAAATTCCCTGAGTGTTAAAGCTCCAAAACTGGAAGTGGATGGAGTGGCATGCTGAGTTCCGCCGACAGAGTGTATAGCCACCCACCCTTACGCTTTTTCACTTGATTTGAACGTCCCTCCTATTCGATATGTTGATGATAAGCTTTGGGTTAAATAGACTGTTGCAATCAGAAGTGTGTAATTAGGCATTTAGGCCATTGAACGTGGCTCTTCTTTTATTAGTAGAAAGTACTAGTAAAATGCTGACACTGCCGGATGTGTTTTCATCGTTATCACGATAGAGGTGGTGGCTACCTAATACAGTAAATGTTTAGTATCATATCGCTCAAAAGGGGTTTAAAGTTGCCTTGCAATCTGTTCAAACAAGGATAGGCATCGATTACCAAGCTCGATTATTTCATACCAGTCTGTTCACTCGGCGCCAACGAACAGAAAGCAAGGAACAACTTGCATAATGAAAAAATCTTCTCCGTGCGATAGAAAGGCTACATGAACGTGGTGGTGAAACTCCCGGCATCCCTATCCACAGGGGCACACGCAGGATGCACTGAATTTCCGAGACATATGCTGTCATCAGGAGGCACTGAATTTCAGAGACATAACCGTCGCACGTCTAATCAAAAACCTTTTCAGTTTTCACGTATATCCTCCACTTTCCGGGCCTTGATGCGGTTTTACTCAATCCTTTCCCGCTTAAAAAACCAGCCGCGAATGAGCACTGAGCAAGTGAGCAGGCAGCCACATGAACTCGGCGTGAGGTTGAGGGCGACGGTAGAGGAGTCAAGTGGGCTGCCTTCCGCGCAGCGCAGCCACAAAACGCGCGCACCCCGTGGCCCACCAAGCGGGCGGGTGGGTGGGACCCACCACACGCACAACGCACGGCCGAAAAAACCCCGCGCGCCTCCCGAGGCGCCACCACCCACACACTCCCACCCACCCGGCGCCACACAGCACACCAGTCGCCGCCGCGCTACAGACAGAAGCCCGTCTTCCCGAGAACACCAGCGAGCCGACCACCAGGACGCCGAAGCACGCCGCAGCACTTACCGCCCCCTCCCTCCCTCCTTCCGCATGGTGTCCAAGAACCCGCCGACGCCGCTGCCGACGCAGCTGGCCGAGGCGGCCGGCGGCCTGTCGGGCGACGACGCCAGCAAGAAGGTGCGGAAGCCGTACACCATCACCAAGTCGCGGGAGAGCTGGACGGAGCAGGAGCACGACAAGTTCCTCGAGGCACTCCAGCTGTAAGCGGACCGCAGCACTAATTGCAACAGAGTTCTCTTCCCCTTTTACTATGTTTTTTTTAACGCAATTGGGCTCGCTTTTGCCTCGGAACTTCGATAAAGCTCCGTTCTTTCTATGGTCTTCGATCCCACGATTGAAATGGATTTTTTATGCGTTAGTTAGATCGAGGTAAATTTGTGTGTCTTGGTTGTGCTTGTTGTTAAGAAAAGTAGTGGTATGTATAATGTATAGTTTGCCACAGTTGTTTGTTTGGCCAGTTGTTTGAAGTTTGGTAATAGGACCAGTTGCTGCGTTTTGTAGGAATTTCTTCCTTCAGATTTTGGATAGAACAGTTTACAGCATAATTTTCGTTGAGCCATATATATAGAATTAGCAAACGTTTGCGCCACTATGATTTATATGTAAATACTATGTCCTTTTCAGGATGTATAGGTGCAGTATCTTCCTTGTATGTCTGTGAATAATGTGATTTTGTTGCGACAGTTACTGTGGTTGAATTCAAGCATATGTGGCGAAGATTTGATAGACTATTATAAGTTTGCCTCTTAATGTGACATTAATGTGTAAAACCTGGGCCCTTTTCAGCTTTGATCGTGACTGGAAAAAGATAGAAGCTTTTGTTGGTTCGAAGACTGTCATCCAGGTATTTGGATTAGTTGCAACCAGTTAAAGAAGGCTGGTTAATTAAATCATTTGAGCTTATTGTGTAATGAATTCAAGTGAAATTATGCATCGGAATTCCTGAATAATGGAACACCTTATTGGAGATGCATGCTGCTTTGCAAACAACCGATGGCTTGTCGTTTTTCTGAGACTCCATTGCAAATATTGCACAAGCACTTGTGATTTTCATGGCAATGGTCTCTCCGCTAAAACCATTTCATTTTGTACTCCGGCTTGTTTTTGCAGATAAGGAGCCATGCGCAGAAGTATTTTTTGAAGGTTCAGAAAAATGGAACCAGCGAACATGTCCCACCTCCGCGACCAAAGCGTAAAGCTGCTCATCCGTACCCTCAGAAGGCCTCCAAAAATGGTGAGTCATTGAAATTAGCTTTAGACGTAATATTTTTACATTATCACTTTATCAGTGCCTCTTTATACCAAACGATTTCTTAACTATCTTCTCTTGTCTTGCAGAACCTGGATATGCCCTGAAGATAGATTCATCTTCCATGCTTAGGAACTCAGGAATGAATGTTGCTGTTTCTTCATGGACACCCAATTCCATCCCACCAATTATCGCCTCATCTTTGGTGAAAGGTTTGTACTCCCAAGGCTCCTCTTCTTTATAAATATTTAAATGTGATATTCGTCCGTTAATCCTTACCATCTTTCACTCAGAAGATTTAGGTGCTGGATCTATGGATGCAAACATTTTTTGCTCGAGCAGTAGTGAAGGCCCTCCAAGGGCATGGCAACCTGGTGAAACCAATGATCAGATAAATCAAGTTCCATCACTTCGCAGTCAGTACCTCTTGATACTTCTTACAGTCTATGCACTCATTTTATTTTCAAGACTAAAAAATGTTTCTATGCTTCCTACGAATTTTTAATTTCGCATGTTCCTGTACTTAGAACACCAGGTTCCTTCTTTAGAATGGAAATAGAATCAAGAAATGCCTACAGCTCATTCTTCCCATAGATTTACTAGTACTGATATCATCCTTCATGACTACTTTGTTTTTTATTCAACCTGCCATTTTCTACTCCTTTAACCATCGTTGAAATTTTGATACAGTTATGCCAGATTTTGCTCAAGTATACAGCTTCTTGGGCAGCGTTTTCGATCCAAGCACAAAAGGTCATTTGCAGAAACTTAAGGAGATGAATCCAATTGATGTTGAAACGGTACGTCAATCGTTGACATGCTTGGTTTTCTCTTTTTGTTTTCATGCAGTAGTTAATCATAAGCATAGCTTAGATAAGTATCATTGTAATGTGGTGTTGAACAATTTCTCCTGCAAAATAATTGCTTCTGTCAAATCAAGGGTTAAGATAGCACAAGAATAAATAATGTTCTGCTCTAAAAATTCCTGTGTAACTATGGGCTTATGCAGCACACTCTCCTGAGGAAAACATAGAAACAAACTGTATATCTATTTTTAGTACTGACATGTGTGCCTTTTTTTTCTCTAGGCACTGTTGTTGATGAGAAATCTCTCCATCAACTTGACTAGTCCCGACTTTGAAGATCAAGTAAGTAGCTACCCAACATTTCTTTAGACTATAGATCATATACTTGTACTAAATGGTTCACTGCTTTTTCATGTTGTCAGCAATTGTTATGAGTCAAGCTGTTGTAGTTTTTTATTGAGAACTTTGTTGCATAATGCCTGTTGTGTTGTATGTTAACAGTTATTATGTTCTATGGTGGTGTCAAGGTAACCAGTTCATGAAATCCCATAAATGCATGTTTGACCCGCAGGCAGTCCGTTTCAGATGTTTAACTCCTAATTTGTTCAGAAGCTGAAGTTATTTCTTTCATATAAAGAAGCTTCGTAGGATTTCAACAGCATGCTCGTGTCTTCTTTAGCTTGTCTCTTCACACACTGTGCTTTTAGCAGGGTTTGCCCAATTGCCCATGGTTTCTGGTATTGTAAGTACAACTTGCTGCCACTGTGCAGAATGACTGGAATATTTGGGCAGCTATCGTGTGTGTAAAGTCATCATGTTTTTGCAAACTTTCGAATTATCAGAACTTTGGTATGTACTGATACCCATTACTTCTCCAAAATAGAAAAGGTTCAATACCAAATTTAGTTTGTCTTATAAATAGTTTAGCCTTCAAGGGAGAAGTGCCTTTTTTAGCATGCTGGGCTCTCTGAGTAATGTAGCACTGGGAAGTAGGAAGTGATTTGCACCAATGCTAAACTACAGTGTTCAGTATAGTTCCATTACCTATTCAGAATGTAATTGCATTTATCTGGAAAAAGAACTAACATGTATTATGTGCACCTTAATACAGAGGAAGTTGCTGTCTTCGTACAATTCCACCTCTGACGAGCTTGAGCTAGGCAGCTCCAGAAGCTCACTTCTAGCTGAAAGTGCATTGAGCCTTTTTTGATAGTAAGTCTTGCATCTTTTTGTTTCATTTTCCTATCCTTAGCACAATTCACTGATAATTATGCAACTCTTTCAGGATTGAAGGCGGATGGTGCTCCCTATAATTTCAGCTCGATCTCTGAATAGGGGGTTTTCTGGAGCACCCATGAATACGCTTGCACCATTGTATTTCTAGCAAGCCACGAACTGTAGAATGTATAAGGGTGTAACCATGTACAGTAGGCTTCCATAAGGTGAGATCTGTCTATAGCCTCCTGATGTGTATATAGTTTGCCCCGAGCGTGTATCTTTCCTCCCCAATACCACCGCCATCTAGGTGCGCAGATGTTGCTTCAGTTAAAGCTTAAAAGTGTTGTTCTTAGTAATAGAAAATGGAAAGGAAATTTTGAGTAATGATGGTTACTCCCTTTTCCCTCCATTTGAGTTCGATCGGGGATGTCATTTTCATTTCTGTTATCTGGCAAGATATTGTCATCCCAGCCCATGTGACCATGACATAACCATAATCTACATCTGCTTTGTGTTGTGCATTGCTTTCAGTTGAGGTTTATCATAAGCAATTCAGTTGAGGTTATCATAACCGTGACTTATTTTCCCCATGTAGTTTGTGTTTCTGTTATGCATTGCCTAGGGGGAAAGTTTTCCTGCAGGTTGACCGTGTGTTCGGCTATTAAGTTTGAAGCCCTTCGAGTGCAGGCCCCACACGCCTTATCTCCATTTATCTTCCTCACCCCATGGTCAAACCGCGTCTTCCTCCTCCCGATTCACCACCATGGATCATCCTATTCTGATATTCACGACCAAGAGGTACTGGTTCTCTTTCAGATAGGCCCTCGGCTACGGACCTTCTAAAAAGGTGAAGCCTTTAAACGAACAAAATCGAAGCAAGGCAGCGGAAATATGTGCATGCCCGTTCTTCTCCTTCACATCCTCCTCCTCCACTAGATCTCCCCACCTCCTGCACCAGATCGCCAGAGCCGATGATGGTGTGGCGACCCCCACGGCGAGGCCAGAGCGAGGCAGAACCGAGTTCTAACCTTAGAGGGGTTGGGGGTACGGGAAGCTGCCGACGAAGGAGAAGAATAAGCTAGGACGCTTAGAGTGATGACCGGCCGAGGGCAGCGGAGTAGGCGGCTAGGGTAGGGTGGTGTTGCAAGGCGTCGCGGAGTGCGCCGGCCGCGGGCGACGGTTAGGCTTGTGCTAGGCGACGGCTCTCCTCCGGCGCCGATGGCCTCTCCTTCCGAAAGAACATCTCATTTCCCTAATGTGTTTTGATGTTTGTTGACAACACAATTAGAGGACTAACCTGTGTGTCAAATAGTTGCAGGAACACATTCATATATTTTGTATATGCCCAGGTTTTGTCAAGGCTGAAAAGGAGTGTTTTCTGTCCCAGCCGGTACTACCGGCTGGGGCCCGGTACTACCGGTTAACAGGCTCAATCGCTACTGGATAGCCCTGTTTTCAAGCGGTTCCGATGCGGTAGTGGTCCGGTAGTTCTGTCACGAAAGTACTACCGGAACCTCCGGCCGGTACTACCGAGCGACCTCATCTCCGGCACTACCGCACCTGTGCGCCATCCTGCACTACCGCATCACTGCCGCAGCCCAGTACCGGGTCACCAAAGTGGCCTCTGTTTTCTACCCGGTACTGGCACGGTATTACTATGTTGGCGGTACTACCGTGCCGCCAGAGAGCACTACCGCGGCGGGCGGTCTGCGAGCTGGCGTTGGACGGCGAAGACGAAGGCAGAGTCAACGCGGGTAGTACGGCTGAGGCCGGTACTACCGCTGCAGGCAAATTTCGACCCCAACGGCCATAATTTGGAGGAGTATTTAAAGGGTGTTCTTCCCCAATGAACACTAAGCTTCAAGTCAACTCTCTCCCCTCCATTAATGCAAGCTTCCTTCTCCTAGATCTCCCTACTCCACCAACCAATCGAGCTCATACTTGGAGATCTAAAGGACATGCCCCCAATCTACATCGTCACAAAAGTGTTCTTCATTTCCCCCTCATCCACTTGAGGGATTTGAGCCTAGGGTTTCCTCTAGGAAAACCTAGGCATCTTGTTGTACTTACTTGCTTGCTACTTTTGTGTGGCAGGTGTTGTGGTGCTTGGGAGCCCTCAATCCTTTTGTGGGTTGAGGCTCAAGTTTGTTGTAAGGGCTCCGGATTCCGCCTTGAAGTATTCCGATAGTGAAAGGTGAACCGAGCTTTTGGGCAAGGTTCATCGGAGAATAGGGTGAGGCCATTTGTGGCGTTTGAGTTTGAAACTCACACCCCTCCAACGAGACGTACTCCCCTAAAAAGGAGGAACTCGGGAATACATCCTTATCTCCGCGTGCTTCCCGTTTGGTTACTCCTTACTCACTAGCTCTTTCTTGTATCGTGCTTAGTTTTGTGCTAACTTGTCATATAGGTAAATCCACCGTAGTTGCATATCTAGAGAATTTACCTTTGTGTCAAGCCTAAATTCGAAAAAGAGCTAAAATTGAGTAGCACCTATTCACACTAGTACAAAACGACACATCAGAAACGGGCCAAAACCCTCATCAGAAACGGAGAATGGGTCCGTGTCCCCGCCCCTGTCACTGATGTGAAGAGCTCAATGGCAACAGAGGTGATTAACCGTTGCCCCTATCATGGGCAACGGTTGTTATATTGGATCGTTACTGATATGTTCCACATTGGACACGGAGTTTTGCTAATCACCGTTTCTAACAAGGGTTACAGGAAAACAAAAAAACACGGTGACGTGATGTGCCGTCGATGGAGCCCCGCTCCATGCGACTAGACGGCCGCCCGGTCATCACCGTATTCCTGTCCGCCCTGCTTTACAAAAGTTCATCGGTGCGCGTGGTTGGAGCTCTGCTCCTAAGTCTTGACGGCCGCCAGATGATCATCGACTGTCTTCATCCTGCTGCACAAAATGTACTGCTCTTGGTGACGGCACCGTGTACGGAGCCCCGCTCCTAGGTCTTCACGGCAGCAGTATCGTCACCAAGCATCCACCAAGCCCTTGACACAACGAATAATCTTTGTTAAACGTAGCTAAACAGAGCAAATACATAGCAGCTAATAGAGCAAAACCAAGTTAAATAAGTAGCTAACAGAGAAAAACAGAGCAAACCAAGCTAAATAACTCGCCGACAGAACAAAACTAAGCTAAATAAGTAGCTAACAGAGCAAAACCTAGCTAAATAAGTAGCTAACAGAGCAAAACCAAGCAAATACATAGTAAAAAGAGCGGTCGCTTACCTTAAACGAGGCGGGGTCGCTTTCCGTCGCGGATTGCGTCCCAGGTGCCGGACCCACTGTCAGAGGAGACGTCAGAGGAGATCTCATCCTCCTCGAACACCGGAGCATCCTCCTCCTCCACCTCCTCCTCCTCCGCCGCCGCCGCCTCCGCCGCCGCCGCCTCTGGACCAGGGCCCTGGCCAGGGAGAAGAGACCGGTTTATGGCCTCCCGGAGCTGCGTCTGGAACAACGCCTCCTCGGCGACTTGTATCGCATGCTCGGCGGTGGAGATGCAGACTGCTCTCTGCATCGCAGAGTCCTCAATGACGCCGTCAGTGCGCTCGCGCTCGTAGGCGGCGCGAGAGAGGAGGAGACCGACCTCCAGATTCGAGTCCTCATCGTCCCAGGAGGACGAGATCCGGGCGTCGGGGGCCGCCGCCGCCGTGGATCCGGAGGGGATTTGACGGCTCCGCATGAACTCGCGAGACCTGTCGCTGTGGATATCATCCCAGTTGTAGGGGAGATCTGGGCTGTGCCTCGGAGGGTGGGAGGAGGAAGATGCTCCATCCTGACTTCCGTTGGCGCCGGAGGGGTTCGCCATCGATGGTGTGAAGTTTGTGGAGAGAGTGTGCGGCTAGGGTTAGGACCTGGGAAGAGTGAGTGAGAGTGAGATGCACTGGAGTGGGTGATATTTATATGGGCACCGCCTAATGGGCCTTCACATGGGAAACGGAGATTTACATATCTCCGTATCTGTTTTGGCTTATCGGCAACGGAGTCTCTGTGCACCTCCGTTTGCAATATGTTGGCAACGGAGTTATTTTGCTCTCCGTTACCATTGTGTCGGGCCCATCGACGGATTCTCACGCGAGCACTCCCGCGGAGGCGCGCGGAACTCATTTCTTCCGTCGCCTAACTACTACCGTTGCCATAGAGGGGTATCCGATGTGTTGTTCTGTACTAGTGTCACCCCCTCTAGGTACCATACCGATCCTTTCAATTGGTATCAGAGCATCGGCACTTTATTCGGGCTTAACCGCCTAAGATAAGTATGGCCATTGACGAGCATGGAAATGAGATTCCTGACCTCCCCATCGTGTCCACTTCGGTTTCCATAGAGGACTTTAATTCCATGAAGAGCTCTATGGAAACTAAAATGGATAAGTTGCAAGAGATGATCTTGAAACTCATGGAGGCGAAGGATATCTCATCTCCTCCCACTCCTCTTTCTTCGGAGATTTCTAAGAAACCCGAGGAGGAAGAGGTTGATGGGAAGAAGAAGGGGGTTGACAAAGATAAAATTGACTCCCCAAGTAAACCAACTAATGGTTCGGGAGAATATGGTAGAGTTCCTTTTCCATACTCTCCCGACCTACCTATCCCTCATCCTCCTATACACCTAAGGGGAAACCCACCTAAGCTAAATGCATCTTTGTTTACTAAATGGCAATCTTCTATGAGATCTTATGTGAACAGTGCATCTATCGAGCTTTGGAGGATCATTGAGCAAGGATACAAGCCGTGGATGAATCCAACAAGACAAGAAGAGGTGGTTGATTGTCAACTAAATGCCACCGCTCTTGATTTGATCCGAGATGCCGTGGGAGATGATGATTGTCTCACATCGAGCATTGCACCACGCCAAAGAAGCTTGGAAGTGTCTCGTTGAGGTGTTCGTTGGAAATGAAAGCATGAAGAGAAACCGGTTTGAGGAAATGAGCAACAAGGCCGAAGGGTTCTTCATGGAAGATGGAGAAGACCATGAGCAAATGTATCGAAGACTCAAGGCCCTTGCCAATGCCTATAGAGCTCTTGGTGCGCCCCATGTGAATGATGCTTGGATCAAGAGGAAGTATGTGAATGCTCTCTTGCCCTTTGAACCCCGACTTGAAGAGTCTCCAAGGAAGGCACAACTATCCACAATTGACCTCCAATGAAGTCATGCAAGAGATGCAATCTTTCAAAGTTCAAGCCAAAATTGCACAAGACTCTCGTGCCCGAGCTATTGGAATGCAACAAGGAGCTTCACTTGCTTTGAAGGCCAAGGTGGTTGAACACAATGAAGATCAAGATTGTGAAGATGTGTCCTCCATGGACCCCGAAGAACTCAAGATTGCTCATAGACTATGTGGCTCTTGCGGCAAGGACCTTTTGGAAGAACCATCCAAAGCTAAAGCTCAAGTGGAGCAAAAGTTCAAATCTAGTGGTTACAAGGAGGGCAACCCAAAAATGAAGACTTGCTTCAATTGCCAAGATAGATATCACTATGTTGCCGAGTGCCCTATGAGAACCGTGAAGAACATGGAGGAAGGCTTGTTCTCAAGAATGCCTCAAAGTCCCCTAGCAAGAAACCTTTCTTCAAGAAGAACCTTCCCAACAAGAAGCCTCAAGAATGGTATTGGTGACAAGAGAGGAGTACATGTCCGGGGTGAGAGATGAAGAAGAAACCACAAGTGAAGTTGCCGCTATTGCTATTACTTCATCAACATCACCTTCTCTCTTTGAATCCCCCAATGAGAAATCCCCATCCAATCCGCCAAGTGTCTCATGGCCAAGGCCACCGAGGTATCATCTCTTCCCTTCCAAGACTATAAATGAAATGGATGATCTTATGAGTCTTAGAGTAAAGGAAGAAAATGTTGCTTTGGATCGTTTCATGACTAACTTGCAAGGTGAAGCCAAGACACGCTTTGAAGCTCTTATGAGCGATTATGGGACAAGAGCTTGAGAGAAGGGAGACTTGAAAGAGAGTATGCTAATGACATTGCCGCTCTCACCGTGGCTCTTGAGGAAGAGCATGAGCTTCGTGTTCTCTTGAAGAGAAACTTGAAAATCTTGATGAGTCACAAAATGCAATTTTTCTCAAATCATTAAAGAACGTGACCATGCTATTGCAAAATATAAGCTTTACAAGAAAGAAAAGGTTGAATTTGGTGTTGGTCATGATAGACTAACCGAGGAGCTAGAGAAGCTCACCAAGGCCACAAGGCCTTGGAGAGTGAACACTCTATCTCACCAAGTCTTTTGAACAACTTCAAATTCAATCATCTAAAACTAATGTTCCTAGTTCCTCTACTACTTCTTGTGATCATGCAAATGTTATTGAGGAAAATGCTAGGTTGAAGAGCGAACTTGCCAAGGCCTCTAGTTCCCAAAGTAAGCCTCTTGATGATCTTTTGCAAATGCAAAAGCCACACATTGGGAAAGAGGGTCTTGGTTATGTTGCCAAGAAGAAGAAGAAGAACAAGAAGAAGGCCAAGCCCGCACAAGCAAAGAAGACTACCATTGCGAGTGGTGATGCCACAAGGGGCAAACCACTCGTAGTGACTTTGCGGGACATGCTAACCCCAACTATATTCTTTATGTTGATTATTATGGGATGTTTATGCAAAATATGTTGGTCCTTATGATGGTTTTTGCTTACTCTATTTGGGTTCCTAAGACCCTTGTTGCTAACAAAAGAGGACCCATTGCAAGATGGGTACCTAAAACCAAGCAATGATTTCTTGTAGGACTATGCTTCCGGTGGGTCGAAATGGGTGATTGATAGTGGATGCACAAGTCATATGACCGGAAGCAAGGAGATCATGACGGAGTTGAGACCAAATCAAATCAATCAACCGTCACTTATGGAGATAATTCTAAAGCGGAGGTAAAGGGCCTTGGCAAGGTGGTAGTTGCAAGGGATATCACCCTTGTGAATGTCATGCTTGTTGAGTCCCTTGGTTACAATTTACTTTCCGTTCGTGCCGTTAATAAGATGGGTTTTGCCGTTCACTTTGATATTGATATTGTGGTACTCATGTGGAGCAAGACTCTAAAGGTCGCTTACGTTGGGTATGTCGAAAATGAGTTGTTTGTGGTAGACTTTTCGGAGTCAACCAACTCTCAAGCGATGTGCTTATTCGGAAAGGCCGACGTGGGGTGGTTGTGGCATCGCCGCTTGTCCCATGTCAATATGAGAACTTTGCAAAGTCTTCACAAGGGTGGCCACATTCTTGGACTAAAAGAGAATGTTTCTTTTTCTAGAGATCGTCTTTGTAGGGCTTGTGTTGAAGGAAAGATGCATGATTCTCCCCACCCAAGCAAGACCATCATTTCATCAACAAGGATATTGGAACTTCTTCATGTTGATCTTTTGGTGCCGTGCCTCAACCTAGTCTTGGTGGGAAGAAGTATTGTTTGGTGATTGTTGATGACTATTCAAGATTACATGGGTTTATTTCTTCAAGTCGAAGAGTGAGACCCAACAAGCCGTCATCGACTTCTCCAATGAAGTTCAACGTCAACACAATGTCCTATATTGGCCATTAGAAGTGACAATGGCTCCGAGTTCAAGAACTACACCCTAAATGAGTTTCTTAGTGAAGAGGGAATTCGTCATCAATATTCCGCTGCGTATACCCCTCAACAAAATGGTGTAGCCGAGAGGAAGAACCGGACCCTTATGGATATGGCAAGGTCTATGTTGGCGGAGTTCAAGACCCACTTTTCTTGTGGGCCGAGGCCATCTCCACGGCATGTCACTCATCTAACCGGCTCTACTTCCGCACGGGAAAGAAGTTCACTCCATATGAAATGCTTACCGGCAACAAGCCCAATATTTCCTACTACCGGGTGTTCGGTTGTAAGTGTTTCTATAAATCAAAGGTTATCGTTTATCTAAATTTGAGTCTAAGGCTTTAGAGGGTACTTTTGTTGGTTACGGTGCCGAATCCCACACTTATAGAATCTACGACAAGTCCTTCGGGATCGTTGTAGAATCTTGTAGTGTGGAGTTCGATGAGAATGACGGCTCCCAAGTGGCGCAATTTCATGTTCGTGATGTAGATGATGAGGAACCTCAAGATGCAATAAGGCGAATGGGCGTGGGATTCTTTCGCCCAATCGAGATCCACCATGAGGCGCCTCAAGAAGGACCAAGCTCCACCCATGTGGAGCATATCATCACAAGTGGAACCGCACCATCCGGTGGAGCAAATGATGCACCTAGCCAAGAACAAGTTCAAGACCCTCCTCATGTTGATCAAGTTGCTACGCAAGAACCAAGTTCTCCAATTGTTGATGCTAGCCATGATCAAGACCAAGGTCCATCCTCTCCTTCTAGTGATGAAGGTGTGCACATTGAAGACCAAGGTCATCATTCCGGTCAAGACGGGGACACAAATGATCAAGATGATCAAGAGATATCCTCTCCGTGAGGATATCGAACCCGTCGTCATGCAAGAAATGTCAAGACCATGGAGAAGACAACACTTGTTGGAAAATATTATTGGTGACTTGAAGGCAAGGTTGTGACTAGAAGACAATGTGCAAACTTTAGTGAACATCAAGCACACATATCCATGGTGGAACCAAAGAAAGTCTTTGAAGCTATTGAAGATCCGGATTGGTTGAATGCAATGCATGAAGAGCTCAATAACTTCAAGCGCAACAAAGTGTGGAAGCTAGTTGAGAAGCCAAAGGAGTGCCGCAATGTTATAGGCACTAAGTGGATATTCAAGAACAAGCAAGATGAACATGGCATGGTGGTGAGGAACAAGGCAAGATTGGTGGCTCAAGGGTACTCTCAAGTTGAAGGCATTGATTTTGGAGAGACCTATGCTCCCGTGGCTCGCCTTGAGTCCATCCGTATCCTCCTTGCATATGCATCTCATCATAATTTTATCTTGCAACAAATGGATGTGAAAAGTGCTTTTCTAAATGGTCCACTTAAAGAATTAGTATATGTTAAGCAACCACCGGGTTTTGAGGATCCCAAACTCCCTAACCATGTCTACAAGCTCGATAAGGCGCTCTATGGACTTAAACAAGCTCCACGTGCGTGGTATGAGCACCTTAGAGAGCTTCTAGTAGACCGTGGATTTGAGGTTGGGCAAATCGATCCCACTCTCTTTACCAAGAGAGTAAAAGGGGAGCTTTTCATATGCCAAGTCTATGTGGACGATATTATCTTTGGCTCAACTAACAAAGCTTTCAATGATGAATTTTCAAAGCTTATGACCGATAGGTTTGAGATGTCCATGATGGGAGAGTTGAAGTTCTTCCTTGGTTTTGAGATCAAGCAATTGAAGGGAGGGACTTTCATCTCTCAAACTAAATATATCCAAGACATGCTCAAGAGGTTTGATATGATTGGTGTCAAGGAGAAGCGCACCCAATGGACACCAAGGTTCATCTACAACTTAACCCAAAGGGTATAGATGTCGATCAAAAGGTATACCGTTCCATGATTGGTTCTTTGCTCTATCTTTGTGCATCTAGACCCGATATTGTGTTGAGTGTAGGGGTGTGTGCAAGGTACCAAGCCGCTCCTAAAGAAAGCCACATGGTGGCGGTCAAAAGAATCCTACGATATTTGATTCATACCCCAAAGTTTGGTTTGTGGTACCCCAAGGACAAGGTTTTCTCTCTTCGTGGGTACACGGACTCGGATTGGGCCGGTGATCATGATGATAGGAAGTCAACTTCCGGGGCTTGCCAATTTCTTGGTGGTTCCTTGGTGAGTTGGTCTTCCAAGAAGCAAAATTGTATATCTCTCTCCACCGCCGAAGCCGAGTATGTGGCGGCCGCAAGTGCATGCACCCAATTGTTATGGATGAGGCAAACTTTAAAGGAATACGGTGTCAATTGTGACAAAGTGCCTCTTTTATGTGACAATGAAAGTGCTATCAAGATTGCCACAACCCGGTGCAACATTCAAGAACCAAGCATATTGAGATTCGTCATCATTTCATTCGAGATCATGTTGCCCGTGGTGATATTGAGCTAGGCCATGTTCCCACAAGAGATCAACTTGCCGATATTTCACGAAGCCTCTTGATGAAGCAAGATTCACTTATTTGAGGAATGAGCTAAATATCGTGGATTCAAGGAGCTTGGCTTGACTATTTTGCATACACACCTATGTCTTGACTATTATTGTGTTTAGGTGTAGGCATGGACATAGGGGGAGTGCGGTCCTAATACATTGGACTATCCCTCCCCCCATTATGCCGACATTAAGAACTCATTTGCTCTCTATATTCGTTCTATGAATTGTGAGCTTAAATGACGAGTGTTGGTTGTGAACCCAAGATATATCTTCGCGATGTCACGCCAAAACTCATACATGGTGGCCTAGGCCACCGCCCTCTTCTTTGTGAAGAGTTGGTGTTATTTGCATTTTTATTTGCCTATCTTGTGTTCTCATGGAAAACATGTTCAATCTTGGTTTTATGTGTGTTTGCCTCTTGCAAGATAGAGTGTGAAGTACCATTCCAGTTTGAGCTTCTAAATCCTAGGCCTCTTCTTATCTACAAACTTTCTCTCTAGCACAAGTTCTCTTTCCTCCACACAAAAAAAAAAACTGGGTTTTCATAGGAGGTCCCGGTAGTACTGCCCGGTGGAATCCGGTAGTACCGGGCTCTGAATCTAAGCAGTGTGAAATCTGCTAAAAAAGATTCAGGCGCCCGCCGCGGTACTACCGGACCGGGCAGTTTTCTCAAAGTCAACTGAGCGTGCGGGCTGGGGGTTATTCCCCTTTCTTCCCCACCCGCGCATCCACCTCTGCCGCCCCCTCTGCTCTCCCATCTCCGGCCGTCGCCCAGGTCGCCGGACTCCACCGTCCCCGGCCAGATCTGCTCCGTGGGAGCCTCCCTCGTGTCGATCTCCTCCATGGCCTCCGGTAATTTCTTCGTTTCGTGCACTCTTTGTTTCTCAATCTTGAAACCTAGATGCATTTTAGGAAATTCATCGGTAGCTCCATGTTATTCGGTTAAAATTGGTAGGATGATCTCCTAGGTCTAGGGATAGCCTTGTACTAGTTACCTCGTGTGATTTGTGGTTGAAGCTCTCAATTTCGTGGGCTCTCCCGTGTTCATCGGCTCACCCGGTACTACCGGATGAGGCCCGGTACTACCGGCTGACCCAAATTGACTTGAATCAACCCAAAATCACACCCGTTAACTAGTTTGGTTCTCATTTCCTTGAACTTGTGCACTTATCTAAGTTCCCTCCCTACCTATTTCACATGTTTCACAGGTGGTCGTGGTGGTAGGAAAAAGAGAATCTTGGAAGATGATTTCGAGGAAGAGGAGGTGATGCCTGCCAAGTCCACTGCCCGGACTCGTGCTAAGCCCAAGACTGCTCAGATTGCCAAGCATCCAAGGCAGCAAGTTCGCAAGGCCCTTCACCTTTGGAAGAATGAAGATTATCAAAAAGTCCGTGAAGAAAATCCTTATGAGTCCAACAGATCTCCTCTTGTTCGGCACCCACACTTTTTCACCAATGACCAAGAGAGGATCTACAATGAAATCTATCTCCACAAGAACTACAAGGTTGTCCCTCAACACGCAATTGACATGACTTGGGTCAGAGATCCTAAGCACAATGGCTATTTTGATGAGACCCTTGCAATGTGTGAAGAGTTTGGGCTCCTAGACATCATGAGCACACATCAACCGTTCATTGAGTACTACATCATCCAATTCTTTGCAACCGTGTATTTTTGCACCAATGATGAAAGAACTCTCAAGTGGATGACTAAGGATACCATGCTACAAGCCACTATGAAGGAATTTGGGACTCTCTTAGGCTATGATGATAAGGGAGAGATTGCCCCGAGTGGTTGGAGATGCCATGAGGGCGAGTATTCTAGCGGCAAGGAGGTTCTCAAACCCATCACTATGGAGAATGGCACTTGTGGCCAAACTGCTCACCTTGTTCCCGCCTTTGAGATCTTGCACCGCGTCTATCGTGAAACAATTGCTCCCCATGTCGGGAATTGGGATCAAGTCCATGGCTTTATGTTTGACCTCCTCAAGCTTTCCAAGGCGAACCAAGGGACCGGAAATAAATTGGATGTTATGGACTTCATGCAGAACGAGATGTGGAGCACCGTTACTGGTAGGAGGGCACCCATCTATGGTCCTTACATCATGAAGCTCATTCGTCACAAGTGGTTACA
Source organism: Poa pratensis (assembly GCA_947311845.1). Taxonomy (NCBI): domain Eukaryota; kingdom Viridiplantae; phylum Streptophyta; class Magnoliopsida; order Poales; family Poaceae; genus Poa; species Poa pratensis. The sequence continues at coordinate 24,226,480 of CAMZMU010000107.1, read as the reverse complement.
AGCCAAGAACGAAGACATCTTGAAAGATGGCAGTCCTATTACCACTTTCAAGCCTAAGCAGCTTCGAGTCAAGACCCATGATCCGCAAAAGAGTGCTGCTGAGCTTGCTGCAGAGGCTGCTGCTGCTGAGACTGCTAGGGCCAGTGGGAGTGTCCCTCCTCTTGAGGAACCGTCTTGGATCAAGAAACTTCAGATTAGGGCCAAGAGGGCCTTTTGCTTCAAGCTAGACCTCCAAGACCGCATGTATGATGCCCATGTGTACCACAAGAAGGCAGCTGCGCGTCAGAAAGCGATGATGAGGAAGATGGGCATGACAGTTTCTAACGGCTCCGAGGATTGCATCACTTCCAAGGACAAGTGGATCTCCGAGCATGGCTATTGGACCGACGATGATGCAATTTCGGCTCCCGAGGGACCTTCTACTTCCACCCACGACTTGGATGGAGCTTGATTCTCCATCGGACGCTTAGCATCGCGCTTCTCCCTTTTTGGCATTTCGATGACAAAGGGGAGAATGTGTTCTATTTAGGATTGTTCGTGGGATTTGCATGGGAGGAACACAAGCTTGCTCTTCATTTGATCTTCTATGCTTGTGTTTCATCTTTTAGTTGGATATTTGCTTTGAACTCTCTTTGTTGCATGTGTAAGACGTGCAAAGACCTTGTGGATTGTAATATGACTTATCTAGCACTCCTATTTGTTTAGTTAGTCTATCTTGTGCAAGTGGTCATTCATGTTGTTTGTTTAAACTTGCATGGTGTGTAAAATATAGGGGGAGCTCCGCCCATTTGGATGATTGTGTGTTTTGCATTCAAAGGCAAACATCTAAATAATGCGCGCATCTAGGGGGAGCCCGCTTATCTTTTGCAAATCTTGTGTTGTTACTAATTGTGTTGTCATCAAACACCGAAAAGGGGGAGATTGAAAGAACATCTCATTTCCCCAATGTGTCTTGATGTTTGTTGACAACACAATTAGAGGACTAACCTGTGTGTTAAATAGTTGCAGGAACACATTCATATATTTTGTATATGCCCAGGTTTTGTCAAGGCTGAAAAGGAGTGTTTTCTGTCCCAGCTGGTACTACCGGCTGGGGCCCGGTACTACCAGTTAACAGGGTCAATCGCTACTGGATAGCCCTGTTTTCAAGCGGTACCGACGTGGTAGTGGTCCGGTAGTTCTGTCACGAAAGTACTACCGGAACCTCCCGGCCGGTACTACCGAGCGACCTCATCTCCGGCACTACCGCACATGTGCACCATCCTGCACTACCGCGTTACTGCCGCAGCCCAGTACCGGGTCACCAAAGTGGCCTCTAATTTTCACCCGGTACTGGCACGGTATTACTATGTTGGCGGTACTACCGTGCCGCCAGAGAGCACTTCCGCGGCGGGCGGTCTGCGAGCTGGCGTTGGACGGCGAAGACGAAGGCAGAGTTAATGCGGGTCGGCAGTACCGGCTGAGGCCCGGTACTACCGATGCGGGCAAATTTCGACCCCAACGGCCATAATTTGGAGGAGGAGTATTTAAAGGGTGTTCTTCCCCAATGAACACTAAGCTTCAAGTCAACTCTCTCCCTCTCCATTAATGCAAGCTTCCTTCTCCTAGATCTCCCTACTCCACCAACCAATCGAGCTCATACTTGGAGATCTAAAGGAGAAGCCCCCGATCTACATCGTCACAAAAGTGTTCGTCATTTCCCCCTCATCCACTTGAGTGATTTGAGCCTAGGGTTTCCTCTAGGAAAACCTAGGCATCTTGTTGTACTTACTTGCTTGCTACTTTTGTGTGGCAGGTGTTGTGGTGCTTGGGAGCCCCCAATCTTTTTGTGGGTTGAGCCTCAAGTTTGTTGTAAGGGCTCCGGATTCCGCCTTGAAGGATTCCGATAGTGGAAGGAGAACCGAACTTTTTTGGGCAAGGTTCATCGGAGAATAGGATGAGGCCATTTGTGGCGTTTGAGTTTGAAACTCACACCCCTCCAACGAGACGTACTCCCCTAAAAAGGAGGAACTCGGGAATACATCCTTGTCTCCGCGTGCTTCCCGTTTGGTTACTCCTTACTCACTAGCTCTTTCTTGTATCGTGCTTAGTTTTGTGTTAACTTGTCATATAGGTAAATTCACCGTAGTTGCATATCTAGAGAATTTACCTTTGTGTCAAGCCTAAATTCGAAAAAGAGCTAAAAATTGAGTAGCACCTATTCACCCCCTCTAGGTGGCCATACCGATCCTTTCACTGCCCTCTCTGTTGCGACACCTAGTCGAATAACCCCGTGGGTACCTGGTCGGAGCCGACCGTCCACGGGTACCAGCAAGCTAGCAGTCCCCTTGCCCAGGACCCATTACGAAAAACACACAAACGTGACTTTTGCACTTGCCAAGTGTTCTACTCCAGATAGCAGAAATGAAAATGAAGTTGTCCTCACATTTCGTTTTGCGTTACCGTGTACGGATACTAGCCGTCATGTTCTTTTTGGGCGTGTTTGGTAGCCTGCATCACTTTTTGAGCTCTCTTGGGTAGGCTGAACTGGGACTGGCCGAGCGAAAAGAGGCTATAAGCTGCGTTGTGCATGCCGTTTGGTAGTCTACAGCAGTGAACCTGACATCAGCCGAAAACATGGTAGTGGGTGTTTGGTTATATGTTTTGCATGCTCGAATGCAACTATGCATGTGTATGGTTGGATGCAAAACTGCCGCTACGGTAACCTCTTATCCCTTTTGGTGAGGTTACCAGGCATAGCACAGAAGCATAAGTATGAACTATAACAAGCAGACAAGTTATTAAACACACAACAAACATAGTCTCATAATCCACATAGCATAGTACCAGACTAGTTCTTAAACATGTACCATAACCCACATAAACAAGTAGCATAAACAGGGCACAAACAGAGTCTCATCTAACCAGTAGCATAATCCACTAGTTAGTCGTCTTTCTTGTAGTTCGTTGGGTGGTCAGGGAACACCAGCTCACGGCCTGAGTTGTCGAAAATGATCACCCGGCACTCCATTGGACCGAGCTTCTTGAACATGAGGAGGTAACCAAGATTCACATTATGAGCTATGGCAAAGGCCGGCCATCCCTGATCGAGGCATACTTTCCCATTGACATCGGCCAGCTTGATTGTCCACATGCAGCATGTGTTCGTTCTGAGTGTGATCTCCCTAGGAACCTCCCCCAAGTAGGACCTGAAGGCGTCATGAACTGGAAGGAGTCCTAATCCAGGTGCGATGACCACTTTGCAGAAGTGGTTCGGGGAGACCGTTTGCTTGATCCAGCCATAAGTTGCCTTTCTTTTCTTGAAGTTCGAGGTGTCAATCTCAACCTCCTCGAAAGGGGCTTTAAGCTTCGAATCCTAGAAAAAAAACAGTCCTTTAAAACATGTTTACCAGTGGCTCACACGTTAAAAAGAGACAATGCACACTCAACATTACACAACTGGATACACAGTTTAATCAATGGCCTCAGTGAATAGAGCACATCACGGTTTTTCCAAGTGTTGGAACTAAAGGACCAAGAGAAATGGACAACCTTTGAATATATCAGTAGGTCATTTAAACCAATACTTGCACTTGTATGATGCATATTTCAATTATTGGTCATAAAAAATGCAATGACAACCATTGGCCTCAGTTATCATAGACACACAAGAGGCACGGTCAACTTTGCACCATTAGACTAGCCAACAAAAGTAAGTAGAAGCCACTTCTATTTGTGACGGTTCATACTTTTGTTGACTGTCTGCTGGCGACAGTGCTGCATCAGCCCCATGACAGTGGTGTCGAAAACATCATCATAGACCAAATTCATATGCACAAGAAATTTGCCTCATGAAAAATAGCACACAAAGATTTCAGGGAGATGTACAGGACCAAGAGAGATATGCACAAATGTGCTTGTACATTGCACAAGGTCCTGTAGAATCACATCCTTGCACTTATGTTCCGCCACACTGTAATCATCGGCTTGGTGGAAATCAGAATCATAGATTGGGTACGGTAACAAACCCTAACCGAACAAAATCATCGTCTCATTGATTAACTAGACCACGAAAATACCCCAAATATAAAGGAGACACCAAATGAACTACTAAGGACGAAATATCGTATCTTAGATGCACATTGAATCCAAGAAACTTGTAGATCTACCGTACATGTCATACTTTTCTCATAAATCGAGCTCGATCTATGATGCGTACGAAACATATAAGGCTAAAAATCATCTTACCACTATTGACGAAGCACTTGAGGAAGACGGGAAGACGGGCCTACCTGTAAAGTATTCCCCCAACAGACACGACGTCTCCGTGTGTACGCCCGCGTGCCGCCCTTGCGCTCCGGTCGGCCATGCCCCAGAAAAACGGCCGATTCAACCGTTCCCGGTAGGCCTGGCCCGAGGGTGCTTTGAGTAGCGCAATGGTCTGGCTCATACAGACATCTAATCACCAAGACCTTGCGGCTGGGGAGCCTGGTTCGAGAATCTGCACGCTATCAAACATGCCCTTTATTTTTGCGGTTCCGAGTCTTTTGCGGGCAAAATCGACAATTCTGACCCTCACGGCAAAGTTCAGCACAAAATGAACCTTTTCGAAAGTTTAGCCGGATCTAACCCTTTCTGGTACCGCTCAACATATTGGCGGTAGGGTTACACTGGTACCGCCTATGGCCCTGGCGGTAGCCGGCCTGGTCCACGGTCCGCAAGGGAGGGTTGACCAAGCTGACGTGGCGATACCGCCGATGGCCGGGACGGTAGGCTTCGTTTAATACCGCCGCGATAAGAGGCTGTCGTGGTGGGATCACGGCAGATGCCATAGGTATGGCTAAGATGGGGCCGAATGGTCGTTGGGGGAATCCGGGGAGGGTTTATGCACTCAAGAAGTGCACAAGCAAGAACACGCAAGAAACCGCAAGAACACGAACGAGAGAACAAGAAAACCAAGAACACAAAGCACACCACGATGTACCCTGCTTCGGGGCCCTCCTGTGGAGGTAACACCCCTACTGCAGCACTATCCTACTCAGTGTATACCTCAAGTTGACAAGTACAAGCTGCTCCTCGAGCTGTATGATGATACAATGGTGAGAACTTGAGGTAAAAGATGGAGCTTCACGGGAGGAAGAAGGCACTCCGAGCTAGATCTGAGGTGTTTCCAGGGTTTCCGAGGTTCCTTTCTCTCTCTCTTTTTCTCTTTCTCTTCCTCTGTTGATCGATCTGTCCGTCGGGGGCTCAAGCAGGAGGGGGGTGAAGCCCACTATATAGGCCAGCCGAGTTACCGTTGTGCCCCTCGCTGAACCCTGTTGCCATGCCTCTGCAACGGTCACCATCGTACCTCTGTCAGGGACAAGACGTGGCATGCCCATCTCCTGCTGCCTAACGGCAGAACTAGCATGTCTCCTCTGACCGAGACAGGACGTGGCCTGGCAGAGCTACCTCGTAGCCTTTTCCCAGATCTCGCGTGGTCAGCGGTCAGAGACGTGCTGCCCCGCCGAACCCGGGGCACGCCTCTGCCAGGCTCCGTGACAGACGCTCCCGCGTCAGGCGCTCTTGTACCAGGCAGGAAGTGACAGGAGCATTGACTCCTGCCCGACCTACGGCCTCCTGCCTTGGTTAGCTCGGGTCTTGCTCCCGCTCCTTACCTCGGGTCTTGTACTTAAGAACTGACCACCTCGGACAGCTTCTCCTGCACTCACCTTATAAACCATACCACCGAGGTAGTTAGGTCGGCTGAACTTAGCTCGGACAGTGAACCTCGGTTCAGGCCAACGGGATACCTCGGACCCCTCGGGCCAAGATAGGTTGGCCCTTTCCGTACCTCGGCATATTCTTAGACTCTTCTTATGCCAAGCCTTGACCCTACCCGGGGGCAGCCCCCGACATTAGTCCCCGAAGCTGGTGCGGTCCTACGACCTCGGATGGAGGGCCGTAGCAGGTTCAAAATAAGCAAGGCACCACCTCTAAAACCGACCTTAAACATAGCTCCGCCGAGGTACTTCCCACATACCATAATCTAATCCGAGGTAGATATGCAATCTGAACTTTCCGAGCTGTTTGACTCAGCACAATCTTGCCTCAAGATTTTCCGAGGCACGTGGCGAAGAATCTCTGCCCGGACCTCGAAATCCGGACCTCTGAAAGACAGGTCCTGACCACACGCCGCCCTCGTCAGCCGGACCCACCAAACAGCGCACCTGCGCACTCAAGTGCGAGGCCAACTTGACCGCCCACGACTCCTCGATTCTCGCGCTGACCAGCACAGGAAATCCGAGGCTGGCGGTTGCCACTCTGCGGCCCACGATGTGGCCGATCGTGCGGCCACCAACCGCGCAACCGCTCCGCCGCCCACACACGATCCCACGTCCCGGTAACCGCGGTAGTGCGCAGTTACCGCACGCCGTTACCGCACGCGGCTTATAAATAGGGGCCCAGGGGTAACTTCATCTTCTTCTTCCCCACTCGCCGCTGCTCGTGCCCTCTGCCTCCAGCGTCGCCGTCGAGCCCTGCTGGTGACGCGCACCGCGCCTTGCGCCGCCACATCGCCGTCAAGCGCCTCGCCGCACCGGAGTACGCGCACTGCGCCGTGCGCCGTTGACTCGCCGCCGATCCTCGCGTTCTTCACGGTGAGTTCCTCTTTCCCTCCATTGCCATTGCCATGAACATGTTCATCCTCGATGAACTCGAGGATCTGATGAATCCGATGAACTTGAGGAACCCGATGCTCTACCTTTGCACTCTTTTAGCCATTTTAGATCTCATCTAGACTTGCATCAGACGCACCGTAGCACTGTCCTTTTAGGTTTGCCCTGGATGAACTCGAATTTATTTCCCTTTTTAGCTCATCGGTAGATCTTTGCTAGTATCTCGCAGTGGTAGAAACATGTTTCCCGCCTAAATCCTTTAGCCGGCTGTCTTGAATGATCCGAGGTATTTACCCCGGCTATCCTGAACTGTCCGAGGTACTTACCCCGGTTGAACCTCCCTCTTCTGCAGGAAAGCGTCAACATGTCTTCTGCCTCGGATCCCGCCGAGGAAGGAGCACCTGGAGAACGAGGTAGCTGGGAGGGATCCGATGTCACGGAGGTCGACATCAAATGGCTCCGAGATTCACGGCGGATCCCGGCTAAACTCATCTGCCGGATTCCGAAGAAAGGAGATATCGAACCCGAGGTGGAATCCGGGGAGCGGGTCGTCTTCCTGGATCACTTCGAACGTGGTTTCGGGCTCCCGGCCGGGAAATTCTTCCGGGATTTCTTGGACAAATTGGGCTACAGCCACACCACCTGCCCGCCAACGCCATCCTCCAACTTTCGGCCTACGCGACCTTTTCCGAGGGTTACCTCGGATTATGGCCAAGCATCGAGTCCTGGGCCAAGTACTTCCAGCTGAAGAAGCAAAGTGTCCCGAACAAGAAGGTCGTGGACAAGGAGATGACCGCTTGCGGGGCGGCCTCGATTTCACCTCGGCGCCTTTCTGAGTTTCCTCGGATCAGGGCCTGGACTCCTGCCGCAAATGGCAACGCTCCTTCTTTATGTGAAGAACCCGGGCACCGAAGATCTCATCAATTTGCCGGAGTTCACCATTGGAACCCCCTGCCCAACTCAACTGGGATTATGAGCCTGCACCCGACGCTCCCGAGGTTCTTCTGATCCACCAAACCATGATGTCCCTCCAGGAGAAAAGCTGGGGGCAGATGACATCTTGCGCACCATGATCACCCGCCGAGTTAGCCCTTTACAAGAGCGGGCCCATAAGATCTGCCATATGAGTGGCCGCTACGACCCCACTCGGCACAGCACCTTTGAACTTGATGACTCCGAGGTGAAGAGGCGCATCCGGCCATCGCCAAGACCACCATGCCCGACAAGTGGAAATGGGGTGTCAAGCCCTATGACCGAGATCACCTTCCAGCTCAAGTAAGTGTACTTTACCCGACGTAAAATATTCCTCGGTTTCATTTTCACCCCGACCTTGTATTGATCTTGTGCTAACTCGGTTTTACCTTGCCACCTCTGCAGAAGTTCACTCGACAGGAAATCGAGGATGGCCCCCTTTCTTCTAAGGAGTGGACTCCCGACCTGCCTATCCCGGCCGCCGCCGAGGTTGAAGATCCGGACAATGAGGATCACCTCCCCATTCCCAAGGCCACCTCGGGTAAGACTCGTGGTTTCACCTCGCACCGCCCACCAGTTCGATCGTCTATCCAGGATTGGCCCGATGATGACGATGACGATTGCCAAATTCTGGAACCTGTCAACGTTATTCCCATTTCATATGCTCCTCCAACATATAAGAACTTTCATCCAGCGTCTGCAGCTTCCCGGAAGCGCTCAGGACCTGGTACCTCGGATGCCGAGGCTTCCAAGACCTCGGAGACTGCGGCGCCCAAAGCCAAGCGTGCCAAGAAGACCTCGGCGAGGCACAAGAAGCGAGGCCCCGTGGAGGAAGATGCGTAAGTCACCTTGCTCCTTTTTACCTTTCACGCTGTTCCGAGGTTAAGTTTTTTATACTCTAACTTAATCTTTTCTTTTTCGTCTAGCCCGGCTCGGCAGATCAACAGAGCCATAGCTCGATACATCACCACTGCCTCCAGTGGTTGAAGCTCAGACAACCGAGGTCGAGGTTAACCTCGGCAGCCCCGCCAGAGCCTCTCCTCCAGAACGGTCCATTGACCTCAGCAGCCCGGAGAAGACCATCTCCTCCCCGGTGCGTGTCTCCTCCGCCGAACTTCCACCGCCGAGCTCTGACTCCGGCCTGGGGCACTCTGCTCCCCGCCGAGATCAGACTCCTCCGCCTCCTCAGAAGGATGCGGAGACAGATCGCGCCAAGACTCCGGCTAAGACCGTGCAGGAGCCTCGGCTCTCCCCCAAGTCTCAAGCTGCGCGCAACCAGCAGCAACAGCAGCAGAAGAAGCAGAAGAAGCAGAAGAAAGATTCAGCTCCAGTTGTTGAGCCCCCCAAACAGCCACAGCAAACTCCAATGCCGCCACCGCCACCGGGCCCCAAGGCTGCGAGCACCCAACTGGTGCCGCATGTTCCCGCTTCTGCGCCGAGGTCCACCTTGACCAAGACCGCGCCCTCGAGCTCTCAGGTCGCCACCTCCCGAGCTCTTTCGCTGCTACCATCCAGCCGAACATCAGCAGCTGGGAGGTCGGGCAACTCCGGACCAAGAGCGGGAACAGCTTAGGCTCGGAGAAGCACTATGACATGGACTGGAACTCGGCTGACACTGCCGAGGTCTCCTCTAACCCGAGCTCTGAGCATCCAGTTGGACCTAGCGCCGTGCTCCAGTCCATCTACAACATGCAGACTGCGGTCCTTGATTGCAGCAAGAAGGCCTCGGTAAGTTTCTTTACGCAACTCTCTTTCTTCCTTTGAAACCAAATGACAAACATACACTATTCCCAGTCCCCGAGATTCGGGTTGAGCAATTGACACTCCACCGAGTTAAAATTGCTCGGCTTGAATCTCAAAAACTTGTCATTTCTCCCATGCTGAGTCCCCGAGGCCAATGCCAAGTCCCCGGGACTCAATTGGGCCTCGGGTGCTAAAAACCTCGGATTTCTTCGAACTGATCTCTCTATTTTTTCAGGAGTGCAACAATGCTCGGACAAAGATCTTCAAGAACCTCCTGCTGGATCACAACAGACTGAAGAAGTCTCACCGGACTCTTCTATCCGCAAGGAGCAGAGCGACAAAGATTACGCCTCCAAGTTGAAGACAGCCGAAGATGAAATAGCTCGGCTGCAACAAGAGCTGAACCGGGCTAATGAAGCCAAAACTGCTGTGGAGGACGCTATGAAGGTCAAAGACCAGGCCGCCGAACAGCAGCAAGAGCTTGCCAAGACCCTGGAGAGCCGCGCCACCTCGGCCGAAGCCGAACTTATCGCCCTCCGAGCTATATCGAAAAGCTGGTTGTCCGAGCTCGCTCGGATTAATCACCAAATGGACAGTAAGTTTCTTCTCCCCTTTTCCTTATTTTCTGCCGACCTACACCCCGTGCCACCGTATGCCTTATTTCAGCGACAGCCTTTTTGTCTTCTTCAGAGAACTTCGAGCACTCCAAGGACAAGGCTATCCGCGAAGTTCAAGCAGCTCGGGCAAAGAGGGCTGAGACAGAAACCCTCAGCGAAAGCTGGGATATCCAGGACCACCTTGTTGCCCTTAACGCTCATTGGAACCAAGCTGGTTGATGCTGCCATCGAGGTCCACCGTGCCCTCTGGCCCAAGGTCAAGACTCCCACTTGCATCGACGAGCTCGCCACGAAGCTGAAAGGAGCCGAGGCTAGACTTCGGGAGTGGAGATGCTCATCAGCTCGGGCTGGAGCGGACAAGGCCCTGGTGTTCGTGCTGTCTGGTATGAAGATGTTGAGATCCACACGGTTACCTCCCTGCGCAGGGGCTCTCCTTGGAACTCCACCCTGATGGCATTGCGAAACGCCAAGCAGCAGCCGACCTCTTTGCTAGTTATGCAAACACCCGGACCTTTGATGACGGGCGCCTCTATTCTGAGGATGAAGAGAGCTCGGACGAGGAAGCAGAGTCCGGTGAAGAAGTTCTGACGGCGAGGAAATTGACTTTGACGAGCCTGAGAGCTCCAAGGGCAAGGCCGGCAAAACAACCGAGGTGGCTGAAGGCTCTGATGATGACTTCAGCTTCGACGAACCTCCGAACTCCAAGGGCAAGTCCGGCAAAGCCGTAGCCACCGAGGTGATCTCCCCCGACGTGACGGACACCCCGGCATCCACTCCAACAACCGAGGTTGCTTCCGCGACCGAGGTGTTCCTGCGCCCGAGGTTGTTCCTGCGCCCGAGGCTCCTGCTTCCGAGGTCCCCGCTACCACAACTCGGCGACCGAGGTCTCTGGTTCCGAGGCCTGAACTTGTCTCAAGCAAAACATTAAATCCCCGGTATGCCGGGTGCAGATGTAATACACTTAAGTAGTTTGCCTTGCTACCAGTACTATTATCTTGCTATCCGAACCATGCTTTTCTAAGAATTTATGCCGAACCCTTTTGGAACGAGTCCCCGAGTTCACTTTCGTGTTTACTATACTTGGCATTCTTTGCTCTTGTCTACCATTTTGGCGTTCGACAGTCGAGTCACAAGATTGTTGTTTATAGCATACAGTACTTAGCAAATGTCGAGGTGTGTTTCAAAATCATCCGACATAAACGAAAGGTAAAGACAGGGGTTAGTAAACGACACATGCCGAACTATATTTTTGGACCGAGTCCCCGAGTCCATTTTCATGTTTCCCACGTTTTTTCATCTTTGCTCTTGACTACCATTTCGGCGTTCGTCAGTCGAGTCACAAGATTAGTTACACAGCATACATTACTTGAAGTTTGAGACGAGGTTCAAAATAGTTCGGCATATGAACGAAATTGACAAACAGAAATAAAACACAAGCACAAGAGCGAGGCAGTCCCCGAGCTTCAACCTCGGAGTGCCGACATTTCATTAAGGATTAACCGAGGTACATACATTGCGCCCTTCATGAGTAGAAAGGTCGGAGTAGAGCTATTCCATGGTCGCCTGACCTCTGATCCGGGGTTGTCCAGCCCATCTTCCTTGGTTCCTGCGCATCTATTAGATAGTACGAATCATTGAGCAGAGCTCGGCTCACAATGAACGGTCCCTCCCATGGAGGTGACAACTTGTGCCGACCTTTCTTGCGCTGCACCACCTCAGCACCAAATCTCCCTCGTGAAACACACGAGGGTTGATACTCCGGCTATGATAACGTCGGAGACCTTGTTGGTATATTGCTGACCGAGATGAGGCCAATTCTCTAGCTTCCTCAAGCAGATCTACTGCATCCTCCCGAGCCTCTTTTGCCTCGGCTTCAGTGTACATTGCCACTCTGGGCGCATCATATTCGATGTCAGTGGGTAGCATAGCTTCTGCCCCATAGACCATAAAAAATGGCGTATAGCCAGTTGATCGATTTGGCGTGGTCCTTAGACCCCACAGTACTGCTGGTATCTCATCTATCCAACACCCCGGCGTTTTCAGCAGTGGTTCAATGAGCCGAGCCTTGATGCCGGCCAACACTAGAGCATTTGATCTTTCCACTTGTCCATTAGACTCCGGGTGTGCCACCGAGGCTATGTCCAGCCGGATTCCCTTGTTCATGCAAAACCGAGCAAATTCTCCAACAGCAAAGTTCGTGCCGTTGTCCGAGATAATGCTATGGGGGTACCATATCGCAGAATGATCTCCTTCAAAAAAGTCACTGCTGAATGACCATCCAACTTCCGGATTGGTTTCACCTCGATCCACTTGGTGAACTTGTCCACCATCACCAGTATGTGCGTCATGTTACCTCGGGCTGGTTTGAACTCTCCCACCATATCCAAACACCATACCGCAAACGGCCAAGTGATAGGAATTGTTTTGAGCGCCGAGGCTGGCATATGCGTTTGCTTGGCAAACCTTTGGCATCCTTCACATCTCCGGACTATGGCCTCTGCATCAGCAAGAGCAGTGGGCCAATAGAACCCATGCCTGAACACCTTGGCCACCAGAGCTCTTGTGCTGCAATGATGACCACACTCTCCTTGGTGGATCTCCAAAAGCATCTCCTTGCCTTCAGCTGGCTCGACACACCGTTGCAACACCTCGGTTACGCTTCTTTTATAGAGCTCCTTGTTGATGATGGTGTACGCCTTGCCCTCCTTTGGATTCTCCTAGCCTCGGTTGTGTCACTTGGCAAGCTTCCCTCCGTTATGAACTTCATGATTTGCTCCGCCCACTCCGGCACTGGGTGCAAAGGAAAAAATTCTCGTCCACCTCCATTGGTTCGGCCACCATAATCTCCTCCATTATTTCCTCCACCATCCTGCGACCAGTCCCCGAGTCTTGATGAGCAGTCCCCGAGGTTCGGTGCGCAGTCCCCGAGCTCTGCCACGCAGTCCCCGGGTCCGACCAAACGCACCCGACGTCTACCTCCATTGGAACAGGTCCGGGCTCTTGCTCCGCCGGGATGAAAATAGATTCGGATTCAGGAGAAGGTTTGATTGAAGGAGTTCTCAAGTGATTCAGGGCTACCCTGGTGGTACTGCCTCTTTAGATGAACCGAGCTTTGACAACACGTCGGCAGCATTATTTTCTGTCCGAGGTATATGCCTGTACTCACACCCTTCAAAGAACCCGGATATCTTTTGCACATGGAACCGATATAACGCCATGTTGGCATCCAGAGCATCCCAAGTTCCAGAAGATTGTTGCACCACCAGGTCGGAATCGCCGAAGCACTCACACGCCGGATACCGATCTCCTTCGCCACATTGAGGCCATGGATTAAGGCCTCATACTCCGCCACATTGTTTGATGCTGAGAAATGAATCTGCAGCACGTATTTCAGCTGATCTCGCTTCGGCGAGGTGAGGACTATTCCAGCCCCCAGCCCGATCTTTGTCTTGGACCCATCAAAATGCATTTTCCAATAATTATAGTCCGGCCTGGGTGGCTCATACTGCATCTCGGCCCAATCACAAAAGAAGTCCGGCAACGCCTGGGATTTAATTGCATCTCTTCTCTCATAATGTGGTGCATATGGAGACACCTCAATCGCCCATTTGGCAACTCGGCCAGTTGCATCTTTGCACCCGATGATCTCCGAGATTGGAGCTTCGCACACCACCGTCATGGGATGCTCCTGGAAATAATGCTTCAACTTCTTGACCGCCAGGTAGACACCATACGTCATCTTCTGGTAGTGAGGGTAATTCTGCTTCGAGGTAGAGATCACCTCGCTCAAGTAATACACCGGTCTCTGCACCGACCTGCCACCTTCTTCGCGCTCCACCACCACTGCCACACTTACAACTCGGTTTGTGGCCGCAATGTAAAGTAACATCGGCTCATTGTGCAATGGTGACGCCAACACCGGGGCAGTGGACAACATCTTTTTCAGCTCATTGAACGCCACGTCGGCCTGCGGGGTCCATGTAAACCCGGTACTTTTCTTCATGAGCTGGTACAAAGGTAAGGCTTTTTCTCCCAGCCGACCTACAAATCGGCTCAACGAGGCTAGGCACCCTGTGAATTTCTGCACATCTTTCAAACACTTCGGTAACTTCATGTTCTCAATAGCTCGGATCTTGGCCGGGTTAACCTCGATACCTCGGCTAGACACCAGGAATCCGAGCAACTTTCCAGCCGGGACACCAAAGGTGCACTTGTCCGGGTTAAGCTTCAACCGATATTTTCTCAAATTCACAAATGTCTCCTCGAGATCCTCGAGGAGAGTACGTTTCTCCTTAGTTTTGATGACGATATCATCGACATACACTTGCACATTTTTGCCCATTTGAGAGTGCAGGCATTTCTGCATACACCTCTGATAAGTTGCCCCGGCATTCTCAGACCAAAACACATGACACGATAGCAATACGCCCCATACGGGGTAATAAAAGCAGTCTTTATTTGATCCTTCGGGTTCAGTGGTATCTGGTGAAAACCAGAGTACGCATCGATAAAAGACAACAGTTCACAACCAGCAGTGGAATCAATCACTTGATCAATCCGAGGTAATGGAAACGGATCTTTCGGGCACGCCTTGTTGAGGTTAGTGAAGTCAATGCACATGCGCCACACCTTGACCACGGCTGGCTCGTCTTTCTTCTTTTCCACCAAGACCGGATTGGATATCCAGTCCGGGTGCAGCACCTCCATAATGAACCCGGCTGCAAGCAACTTAGCCAGCTCGTCCAGCACCACTTGTCTTCGGTCGTCTGAGAGACGACGGGTCGGTTGCCTCACCGGTTTCACCTCTGGCCTGACAAATAAAGAGTGCTCTGCCAACTCCCTCGGAACACCAGGCAGGTCCTTAGCCGACCATGCAAAGATATCCCGATTCTCACGGAGGAAGTGACAGAGCTCGCTTCCTATTTCTCGCCCAGCCCGGTCCCAATGATGGCCATATGCTCTGGGTGCTCCGGGTCAATGGGGATCTTCTTGGTCTCCTTGGGCACCTCGAATGCTGCAGTTGAGTCCGGGCTCATCAGTCCGGACATGCCGAGCTGTGTTGACTGCGCCATTGCCACCACTTGATGCAGCTTCTTCTTCTCAGCTGCGATCACCAAAGACTCGGCCAGATTAGACCCCGCCGAGGCACACTGAATGGCTCGCTTGTAGTCACCCGAGATGGATATGATCCCATTAGGCCCTGGCATTTTCATCTTCAGGTATGCAACATGGGTGGAAATCATGAACTTGGCCAGAGCCGGCCTTCCAAGCAATGCATGGTATGCACTCTCCAAGTCCACCACCTCGAACTCGATACTCTCAACTCGGCATTATCCTTGGTTCCAAATGCTACATCCACCCATATCTTGCCCATGGGTGCACAGGAAACGCCAGGCACAATCCCATGAAAAGTACAACTGCTTGGCATCAACTGATTTGGCGATATGCCCAATTTCACCATTGTGTCTCGGTACATGATGTTGATGGCACTGCCATTGTCCACCAGAACTCGGGTAAACCTCACATTGTTAGTAGGCCCACACAACGTCGGATCTACCACCAGGGCATACTTTCCAGGGCTCGGCATGATCCGAGGTGTGTCTTTCCTGCTCCAAGTGATCTCCTGCTCAGACCAGTTCATATAGGTCGGCACCACCGGCATTACTGCATTCACCTCCATGGCACGCCTCTGCACACTCTTCTTGTCAGTTGGCTCGGTCACAAAGACCACATAGCTCGCATGAGCCTCTCTATAGTCATTTCCGGGGTATTCATACTGCTGACTTGGTCCGGCACCATTGTTGTTGTTATTACCTCGGACATTCACAACATTCACGGGCCTTGCTGCTGCAGGCCTCGGAGGAGGTGCAGTGGTTATCGGGGTAACATTTGCTCCGGACAGATTTGGGTGGGACCTCGGCTGAAATCTCTGAGGTGGTCCTGCTCTGTTTCCTCCGGCCTTCGCCCCTTCTTCTCTGATTCTGCGGTTCCAGCTGCACTGCCGGGTTGAATGGTTGGCTGGCTTGCGCGGGTCGGTCGTATGGTAACAGCAAGGACCATCTATCATTGATTCATAAGTCAAGGGTGGCTCCGGGTTCGGACTAAATGCCGGACCATTGATTTTCGGCCTCTGGACACCTCCAGCTCCGGGCTGATCCGGGTTCACCGCTGCAACTTGGTTCGAGGTGTATGGGTAGTCCGGCTCCCTCCTTTTGTCCGAACTCTTGGCGGTCATTACACCTTGGTCCGAGCCGGTTGTTTATTGGCTCCCTCCTTCTGTTACGTGCCACTGCCTCTGCTGCTGGCTGCATCGGATCACCCAGAGCATAAGAATCTGCAATCCGGATTGTTTCTGCTAGGGATTTCGGCATATCTCTTTGGAGCCTCTGCCACAGCATGCTGCCATGTCGACAACCATCTGCAAACCAGGAAATGGCCTGTGCCTCTACAACTCCTTCACAGGAATTCCGAACATTGCTCCACCGAGTTAAGAATTCTCGGTCAGTTTCATGATCATCTTGCTTACATGCTGCCAGGAGCTGAGGTCGGTTTGGCCTCTTGTATGTACTAGCAAAGTTGCTGTTAAACGCCAGCTCCAAGTCTATCCAGGAGTTGATACTATACTCCGGCAAATTATTCAGCCAGATCCGAGCTGGACCTTCCAACATGTGCGGGAGATACCGGACCGCCCATCGGCGATTGCCCCCCGCTATGTGCACCGAGGATACATAATCTGTCAGCCAATCTTGCGGCTTGGTGCTCCCGTTGTATGGCTTGGTGTTCCGACCTAACTGGAACTGAGATACTGGCGGTGGTGGCTCCTTCATGATCCGAGGTCCAAAACACGCCGGACCAGGAGGGCCTTCCTCCTCCAGTTGCTCGGATAAGTAGATTCTATCCAGCTTGTTACGAACATCGCCTGGAGCTAACATCCGACCTCCTATCCGAGGTCCCAACGCCCCATCCACTCTGTGGTATCCAGCTCGCGCCATGGCCGAGTCTCCATCATCATATCGGTCATCGCCTTGACCGACATTCTGAGGTTGCTGAACATACTCCGGCTCTCGCTGATATTGCCCCTGCGGCCGGGTTGTTGCTGATACCTCGGGGGCGGAGGTGGTTTACCTCGGCCAGCCGACGCTGCTTGCCCGCCATTCTGATTTCCCTGACCGGAGTTACCCTTAGCTCGGCTTGCATTACCTGGGCCGGGGTTTCCCTTAGCTCGGCTAGCATTGCCCTGGCCCACCTTCTGCTTTGCTGCTAACACCGGATCATACATCTGCAGCTGCTTGTTCTGACCCGAGGTGACACTCCGGGCTCGATCGGCTCCTCCGACGAGTGGAGACGAGGCTTGCCCCTTGGACACCTGACTAACTGGCCTAGCTGAATAAACCATCTCCGAATCACCAGCCCCGGCATATGCTCTGCGGAGAGCCTCATTCTGCTGGTTAGCTACATACACTAATTCATTGACTCGCTTCTGCTGCGCACGCCATGCATCTCCAGTCAACCCGGATAGCTCGGCCCTGCCTGCCTCGGCAGCTCTGAGGTTCTTAGCAGGGGAACTATATACCGGCCTTCCAGTCGACACGCGACTCTCACTCCTAGCCGAGGTGGTAGGTCGAGCCTCCCTGTTTATCTCATCATTGAGCCCCTTGCCTCTCTGCCGCACCTCGGCTCCCCTATGTGTATCAACTGCTACCGGGGTGAAGCCATTCGCTGCATTGTACTCACGCAGATCTCTATTGAACTCATCTCTAGCTGTCATCATTGCTACAGCCTCCTTTTGCAACAGGACACGCTTTGCCTCTAGGTCGGCCACAGTCACCACTACATCCACTCCTGGATTTACTGGGTCTGCCAGTGTCTCCACTATCTCTACCAGGGTCGCACCTCGGCCCTGCAGCTCGGGGGTGCCAGGCAGCTCTTTCTCTAGCCTGGGCTTTGCAGATCTCACCTTAGCAACCTCGGCCGCTTGGATTTGCTGGCATCTACTTTGCCAGCGGCATCAACCGGACCGGTCATCATCACCTCCACGCAGCTCTCGGGGCGAGTGATACGCCGACCTAAAGCCGCGAGGAGAGGAGTTTCGTCGTCCACGAGCACCTGCTCCGGGTACTCGCGAACAACCTCGACAGCAACGTATGTGACGAAGCTGCCGAGCATCATGGTGAAGCCATGCTCGGGGAAGGGCTTGCCGGCGAAACACCCCGCGTTGTCGCTGATGAAGGTGAACTCACCGATCTTGGCGATAAGCCCGGAAAGAACACGCTCGCCTGAGCCCGTCCGGATGTAAACTCCCTCCAACGCCTCAATCTGCCCCACGGTGGGCGCCAACTGTCGTGGTGGGATCACGGCAGATGCCATAGGTATGGCTAAGATGGGGCCGAATGGTCGTTGGGGGAATCCGGGGAGGGTTTATGCACTCAAGAAGTGCACAGCAAGAACACGCAGAAACCGCAAGAACACGAACGAGAGAACAAGAAACCAAGAACACAAAGCACACCACGATGTACCCTGCTTCGGGGCCCTCTTGTGGAGGTAACACCCCTACTGCAGCACTATCCTACTCAGTGTATAGCTCAAAGTGACAAGTACAAGCTGCTCCTCGAGCTGTATGATGATACAATGGTGAGAACTTGAGGTAAAAGATGGAGCTACACGGGAGGAAGAAGGCACTCCGAGCTAGATCCGAGGTGTTTCCGGGGTTTCCGAGGTTCCTTTCTCTCTCTCTTTCTCTTTCTCTTCCTCTGTTGATCGATCTGTCCGTCCTCAAGCAGGAGGGGGGTGAAGCCCACTATATAGGCCAGCCGAGTTACCGTTGTGCCCCTCGCTGAACACTGTTGCCATGCCTCTGCAACGGTCACCACCGTACCTCTGTCAGGGACAAGACGTGGCTGCCCATCTCCTGCTGCCTAACGGCAGAACTAGCATGTCTCCTCTGACCGAGACAGGACGTGGCCTGGCAGAGCTACCTCGTAGCCTTTTCCCAGATCTCGCGTGGTCAGCGGTCAGAGACGTGCTGCCCCGCCGAACCCGGGGCACGCCTCTGCCAGGCTCCGTGACAGACGCTCCCGCGTCAGGCGCTCTTGTACCAGGCAGGAAGTGACAGGAGCATTGACTCCTGCCCGACCTACGGCCTCCTGCCTTGGTTAGCTCGGGTCTTGCTCCCGCTCCTTACCTCGGGTCTTGTACTTAAGAACTGACCACCTCGGACAGCTTCTCCTGCACTCACCTTATAAACCATACCACCGAGGTAGTTAGGTCGGCTGAACTTAGCTCGGACAGTGAACCTCGGTTCAGGCCAACGGGATACCTCGGACCCCTCCGGGCCAAGATAGGTCGGCCCTTTCCGTACCTCGGCATATTCTTAGACTCTTCTTATGCCAAGCCTTGACCCTACCCGGGGTAGCCCCCCGACAGAGGCGGTACAGATAAAGATTGTACCGCCTGGATCATTGGCGGTACGAGGTCTGCAGTTAAGTGGCGCTTCGGCCCCAGCCCGCATCTTCCCTTCGTTCCTCTTCTCCCCTCAAGAACAGACGGCGGCGGCGGTGCGAGCTTCTCCCCTCTCCCCTCTCCATTCGGCGGCGGCAGTGGCGGCATGAACAGACGGCGGCGGCTCGGCGCGAGCCCTCTCTCCCGTCAGGTAAGCCTCCCTTAGCTCTCTCAATTTCGTCCATAAATGTGCCCGAATCTAGATGATTTGTTGAAACCTAGATGATCAAAGGAAAATCTAGATGATGTGTTCAAACCTAGATGGTATGTTTGGTTTAGATGGTGTAAACTTGGCCGAATGTAGATGATTAGGTCTCGATTCTATGGATTGGCCGAATCTAGATGCTATATTTGTTCAAACCCTAGATGCTCTAGATGATGCCTAATGCTCAAGATGGTTTGCTCTAGATGAAATGAAGCCGAATTTAGATGATTTTCTCTAGAGGATGCCTTAGTTGATATAGTTTCATGAGCAATTCTTTGTGTTTACACAATGTTATGGTCATTTACGAGATTGTCTTGCATTAGGATGGATGACCCGCCGGAGCGTTATTACCCTAGGCTTGATTTGGTGTACGACAAGGAACAGCGTGCCCGGCTTATCGAGAGGGGAGATATGGACTTAGCTGAGAAGGTAAATAATTTTCTCCATTTTTTTTTTGCAATTACAAAGATAGTGAGCACATCATGTTTTTATCTTTCGCAGCCTATCGGTCCTATGCGCATGAGGGGCCATAGTGCGGAGGACATGCCCTACGATGTTCGGTACGAGCCATACTTTGAGGCGGCTGGTCTTCTCCCATTTGTCCTTCAGTTCAAGCGTAAGCCGCCGGCGTTCAACCACACGGCCATTACCGCCCTTATTGATCGTTGGAGACCCGAGACCCACAGTTTCCATTTGCCGTGTGGAGAGATGACGGTCACTCTTGAGGATTTTGCCATGATCACGGCTCTTCCGATCGACGGAGCCGCTTTGACTGGGAGGGTGGATCTTGTCGGGTGGCGCCAGCGGGTTCTTGGTCTCACCGGCAGATTACCACCGGTGCCGCCGGAAGGAGTGAAAGATACTAGGTCAGCGGTGTCTCGTATTCGTGGCTTCGACAGTTTGGGCCATGCCCGGCGGATGCCGATGCAGCGATGGTGCAGCAGTATGCTTGGGCATACATGTGTTATGTGTTAGCCCGAATGATCTTTCCAGATGGGTCAGGGGACACGGCCTCGTGGATGTGGCTTGATCCATTACGTGATTGGAACGTCAAGTACAGCTGGGGGTCGGCGGGTCTAGCCTTTCTTTACCGTCAGGTAGTTTATTTGCATACCTTTCTTGTGTATGTTACTTTCATTTGGCATTTGACATGATTGTTATTGTGCAGCTGGACCACGCATGTCGTAAGAAGGGAAAGGGAGCCTCGTTAAACGGTGCTGCTTGGCCCCTCACGATTTGGATGTGGAGCGGATTCCGGTTGGACGTCCTCACAAACTCACACCAACTCCATGGGATTATGACCTTGATGGTGATGATGAATGGCGGCTGCCAACTGTCGCGTACACATGGGATAGAGTGGAGGGGTACAAAGACTTGTCCATGGGCCGTTACAAGAGCTATACCAATGAGCTTGACACGCTGTCTTACGACTTGGTATGTTGTTGTAACATTAAATTTGACACACCTTTGTGACATCTAGCATTGAAACTAATGCTTTTTGTTTTGTAGGTCATATGGAGGCCATACACACGGGAAAGGGGTTTCCGTCTCAACGCGATGTGTACGCGTGACGAGAACCTATGACGCATTAAGTGTCCGATGATATGTTTCTATGCCGTCGAGTGGCACCTCCCACAACGAGTTGCAAGACAATTTGGAAGGAGGCAACGAACCCCGCCGGCAAGCCAGAGCACAAGTGTTGATCTTCATAGGTTAGTCTTGGAATGCCCGGGTAAACATTTGACTTGCCAATATCAATTGTTGATGATATGTTTGTTATTTGTGCATAGGATTGATCGGAAGAAGTGCCCAAAAGTGAAGGAATGGGATCGTAAACACAACCAGTGGATTGAGATGTGGAATGATAGAGAAAAGTACCGTGAACTGGACGGTACAATGGTTAGGGAGAGCGAATATGAGGCGCACCTTGCTTGGCATGAAGAACAACGCCGCCTTAAGCTAAAGCCCACTTGGACCACACAAGATTGTCTAGATTTAGGCACCGAAGATGGTGATAATGAATATAACTTGGCGGTTAAGGAGAGCGCAGGAACATCTAGGGACTACGCACCGTTTTCAACCGTGTGGTAGGACACAAGATTGTCTAGATTTAGCCAATGTCCACAATCTCTAAGACATAGATGTTGAAGGCTCTATTGGGTCCAACGCGGATACTTTCCCTTGCGCTTTCCGATGCTTCATCCTCCATAGCACGACGAGCTATTCCACGTTTGACTTCTCGCTCGGCCTCACGAGCCTTGGCCTCTTCACGCTTCTTCTTTGCTTTCTCCTTACGTTCCTTCTCCTTCTTCAACCTCAACTTCTCTTTCCTCTCCTCTTCTTGTTTCCTTTCCAATATGCACCGTTCTGCAGCTCGACGCTCCCATTCGACCTCATTCTTGAAGTAGCTATTTTGGACCAAGTCTATCCATTTGAAGTAGGACAAAGGGCGGGTGACTACAAAAGAGACAACACACATTAGCAATTATTACACAAATATACGTAAATTGTCATGCATAAGGAGGACACATACCTTGGGACGGTCATAAGTAGACTTGGGTTCTTCCTTGTCCCTACAATAGTTGGGACACAACCAAAACCTTCGTCCTCTTGTCTCATCCCAATCATCGGACTGCTTGGCCTTGCAAATGTCTTGGCAAAAACACTTCGGTGGGTCCTCCTTGGGCTGGTCAGTCGCCCTCCTCCATGCCCACGGCCTCTCCAACCAGTTCGACGACCCCATACCTACGTTAGTTAGAAAAAATTGTTAGTACAGTAAAATGAACAACATTCGAAATAAAAGACAATAACCAAATAATTTTCGTTCATACCAATCATCTACGACTACCACCTCTACGCCTTCTACGAGTACCTCCTCTTAGCTCGTCAAACATTGATGTTCGACCACCACCGCCACCACCACCGCCACCACCACGGTGGCTTGTGCTACCACCATCACCACCACTACTACCCCCTCTACCACTAGCAACACCGTTACCACCACCACCACTCCCACCCCACTACCACTAGCTCCACCACCACCACTCCCACCCCCTCTACCACCTCCACTACCACTACCACCACCATTGTCTCCTTTCGATTTTTTCCTCCCTTGAGAGCAAGTTCTGTTGTTGTGTGCTGAATCATTGCATTGACCACATTGGTTGGTAGTACGAGGCTCCATAAAATGGCCGCTGCCCCATTCTCCCATGCGAGTTGTGTATCCACCAAGTGCATCCATGTCATTTCTATACCTCTTCGTCCTCCTTCTACTTTTGGTTTTAACCATTAGTTCCGGATCTGGCCTAATTACAGGGCCATGATATTCCGGCCATTGAGATTGATCCAAGTAAGGCTCAAATCTTGTTGTCCAAGTCATGGCCACCCTCTCCAACGAGTGCTCGTTCATCCTTACCGTATCTGGATGACAAAGATCAACAGATCTTATGTTTGCCGCCGTAATCAAGTGCGAGCAAGGTAAGTGCAGCAACTTGGGCCTCTCGCAAGAGCACTTACATGTCTTTAGCTTAACCTTGAATGCACGACCTCCGAATTGCACGCCATCTTTTGTTGTCCCACCGGGCTCGTTGACTTGGTAAATCCACTCGTTGTTGTCATAGCAATACGCTTGTTGTCTCTCGGAATTGCTATTTTGCAGCTCCATCAATTCTTCTACTTTAGGAGGATACAATTTCCCTTCGTCTATCAATTTATCCGTCTCCATGGAATGTTTCTGGAAATAAGCTCATAACTTCTCGAAGGTATATTCCGCAATGGCCGTCACAGGCAGTGCACGCACACCTTTTAGAACGTTGTTAAAACATTCCGCCATGTTGCTTGTCATGTCACCATATCTTCTACCTCCATGATCATGGGCCCTTGACCACTTGTGCCTCTCTCCCAAATACCTCCTCAAGAACTCTTTACCCCCGGCATTAGACGCGGCAAGGAGCTTGTCAAACCGTCTTGTGAAAGACTGGTTGGTGAATGCCACACAAACATCTGTTAGGTCATCAGCCAATTCTTTACTCTTGCAAGCCCTATAAAAATTTGCGACGAAATGCCTCATGCACCATCGGTGGTGGAGCCGTGCATACCCCGGAATTTCAATCTCCATGGCATTGAGTATACCTTGGTGTCGATCCGATATGATGCATACCTCTCTACTAGGAGAAAACACCTTAGTCCTCACATGCTTCATGAACCATTTCCAGTTGTCATTGTTCTCTCCAGACACCAAAGCAAAGGCCACAGGTAACACCCGGTCACCGGAGTCGTGCGCGATTGCAGTCAACATCGACCCCTTGTACTTGCCGGTTAAAAATGTACCATCTATTGATACAACCGGTCTACAATGGTGAAATGCCCGAATGCATTGGTCGAAGGTCCAAAAGGCACGGCGGAACACTCCATCAACATGTTCAATCGCATAAAACATGCCCGGGTTTCTATAGGCCATCCCTCCCAACAACCTCGGGAGGCGGTTGTACGCTTCTTTCCATCCACCATACAACATCTTAAATGCGGCATGCTTGGCCTTCCATGCCTTCCCATATTCGATGTTGTATCCAAAGAATTCCTTTACAAGACCCATCAAAAACCTCGGTTTAATGGTTGGTTCATTCTTTATACTATTGATGAATTTGTATGCGATGAAGTCGGAGGTGAGTTGACGGTGCTTTGTGGATGGATTCCGGCCCCGTTTCTTGCACATGTGATGGGCTTCACAACTTGTTATCTTCCATTGCCCGTGGCGGTTTGGTCTTGCACGGACTACCCATGGGCATCCTTTTTGGTCGCAAATCACGGTGTAACGATGCTTCTCGTCCGAGTGCTTCACTATGAATGGCCTATGGTGCTTCACCGCATATTCCCTAAGCCACATTTGCAATTCTACCAAGTCCGAAAACTTCAAACCTTTCTTTATGCGAGAATTGTTGTCATCGTCATCTTGAGTTGTGCTAGGTGTTGCTTCTAGATCTTTATACTTGCCACCATCCACCATAGCCTTATCGGCAAGCGTGAGATCACGAAATAATGGAATTCGGTGATCCCGGCCTACCACTTTTAAAAAGGCTTGGGCTTCTCTCGCCGTGAACCCATCTTCGTCCACTTCTTCTGGGCCCTCGTCCTCCGAGTCGGAGGCATAGCGACGGCGATAGAAGGTGTCACGGTCAATGCCATCCTCCTCGACTTGTGCCTCTACATCTCCAATATAAATGTCATGATACTCGTCCTCCCGCTCGGACACATCACCCTCCATGTCTCCTTCCTCCCTATCTTCATCCTCAATGCCAAAGACATAACCATGATCCACATTGACATATTTTTCTTGTTCATCGACTTGGTCGCCATCATTCATCTCCAAGTCAATTTGTTGGCTCAAAGGAGGTTGGCTCATATTATTCAACTCGACCGCATCATCAAGTGACACATTTCGAGTGGGGTCATTGCATCATGTGTGGGGGAGGCACACCGGTTCAAGTCAAAATGCAACCGATCAACGCCAACCTTGGTAGCAAATAACTCGAGCGACTTGTCTTTGGAAGCCGCCACAACCTCTTTGTATGCCCCCCCAATCTAACTCGCATGTGATAGGTATTTTCTTCTTTCGCAGACGATGTCCCGATCCAACAAAATACCTTCCATCTAGTTCAACCTTCTCCCTAGGATCCATCCATTCGAAAACTTCCCGTACTCTTGCAACAACCTCGCATATGTTGGACTATTGGCAAATACCATAACTTTTTCTCCATTGTCAACAATCTCTTCTTCATTGTTACTAAAAAATGCTTCTTTGTCAACATGATGGACATTCACGATTCTTGTCATCTATAATTAAATGACAAGACACACAAATGTATCGCATTGATGTGTAATAGCAAACACACCACAATAATCTAAATTATACATGTGTGCTAACCACTACCTCCAACCCTAGACTCAACCATAATTGTAGTAAGAAAAACACATGAATCTATCTAACCACAATGATTCCTACACGTCACAAACAACATATAACCCGCA
The DNA here is from genome assembly GCA_947311845.1 of Poa pratensis. NCBI lineage: Eukaryota > Viridiplantae > Streptophyta > Magnoliopsida > Poales > Poaceae > Poa > Poa pratensis. The sequence goes on along the minus strand of CAMZMU010000107.1, from coordinate 24,200,783 downwards.
ATGCACCAATTCAAATAATAGATTTTGGACAAATCAACAAATTTAGGGTTTGTCTCAAACTAAACAATGCCACAAAGTAACACAAATCCAACCAACAAAAAGCGAGAGATCTGAGAGGGACTACCTCAGAGGATGGAGATGGCCCGATTCCACGAGCTATGCCCTCCGATTTGGAGGGATTTGAGAGAGATTTGAGTGTGGAGGAGAGAGGGGAAGAGGGCAGCAGCTCGGGTGGAGATTTGAGTGCGGATGAATGAGAGGCTGGGGACGCGGCTGCAGCCACTTAACTGCTGAGCTCGTACCGCCGGTTGACACGGCGGTACCGTGTTCAATGGTACCGCCCAAGGCCGCGGCGGTATCCCTCCTAGACTACCGTTTCTGACATCGGCGGTACCGCCACGTCAGCGCGGTCAACCGGAACGGGCGGACCGTGGACCAGGCCGGCTACCGCCAGGGTCATAGGCGGTACCCAGTGTAACCCTGCCGCCAATAGTTGAGCGGTACCAGAAATGGTTAGATCCGGCTAAACTTTCGAAAAGGGTTCATTTTGTGCTGAACTTTGCCGTGAGGTCAGAATTGTCGATTTTGCCTCTTTTGCGGTACGAGTATCTGCTAGAGTTGTTGTTAGTACAGTACTTGCGTTAAACCTGGTCAGGTCACCGCGAACCGCATCTCCAACGCTAAGATTCCCGTCTCGCCGAGTAATTCCGGCGCACAAAAAAAGGAAGCCGGCCATTTCTCGCATTCGCAGCCAAGAAAACCCCGAAGCTCGACTCGGCAACTGCGCTATCTCGCCCATCGGAGCGCGACGCCATGGCCTCCGCCTCCTCCCTCTTCCCGGCCTCCCCCATCTCCACCGCGCCAAGGACCCGCACCCGCACCCACGCCACCCCCTTCCCGCTTTCCCCCGCTCGGCCGCCCCTGCGGCTCCGGCAGCAGCCACCGGCCGTCGCGGCCGCGCTCCAGGCGGAGCACCAGCCGGCCTTGGCCGCGACACCCAAGCCGCCGGCCCTCCCGTTCCGCGTGGGCCACGGCTTCGACCTCCACCGCCTCGAGCCGGGCCTCCCGCTCATCATCGGCGGCATCAGCATCCCGCACGACCGCGGCTGCGAAGCCCACTCCGACGGTGCGTGCCGTGTACTGTTGCTGATTCTTTGCCTGTGCTTCCATTCATTGGGCTCGTTGCGTTACCGGACATGGGGAATTTTGCCTTGTGTGCAGGCGACGTGCTGCTGCACTGTGTGGTGGACGCGATTCTCGGCGCCCTGGGGCTGCCGGACATCGGGCAGATCTTCCCTGATACTGACCCACGGTGGAAGGGTGCCGAGTCGTCGGTGTTCATGAGGGAAGCTGTGAGTTTCTCAACTTCACTCCCAATTTCATTCTCTCATAGCAATTTCCTCTTGTTTCTGTGAGCATTTTAAAATATCGTGTGTTTCTTCTGTCGAATGATTCAAATTTCAAAATGCTCAATCAGAAACAAACGTAGAGTCAGCGTGTTGCTTTTGCTGAATGAATTTAAATTGCTAATCATATACTAGGTATGTGGGCAAATTAGTTTTCATCAAGTACTTGAATGAGGGGTAATTCTGAAGTATTGACTATTACGTGCTAAGTGACTCAACTTGTTCATATCTCATTTGGAAAAAGAACCGTTTTAAACTTAAAGTTGTTCTAGGTGGAGGAACCCAAAATTCATCCATTTCCGCAAATATTGGAGGCATCGCAGTTCATTGCCTACTCTTTACTGTTTGAATATTTTCATTCCTGCATCAACATCGTAAGCATCGGGCGCTGCAATCATGATGTGGCAACACCTACGTACACATGATGACATGAATTGCTGACTGCAAATTTTGTCTTTGATTTTTGTGCTCTTCCGGAACAAAAAGTACTCCACGTTTTAGAATTTGTCCAAAGGGATGTATCATGTGCTTAGAATGCTGCCTGCGCATTTGCTCTTGGACTTAGTATTCCATGCTTTAGAACTTAAGCTCATTATGTTATGCTTTTTCTACATGGTGCCATGGACCATTGAAGTCATCCTCTTCTCTCTTCGTTTTGACATCAAGCAGTATTTTGTTCATTTCACCAATGTTATGCCGAATGCTATCCAATTGGAGGATGCTTTTTTCCTGTGTTCACATATGAATTTTGTGTGCGTTATTATATCATCGAAGTTTTGTAGTCCTGAAGATGAGCTCATGAATTGGTTTTATGTTGATGCAATTTGGCTTGCCATGTATCTGCTTAACACGTTTTTCTTGTTATGCAATTTCAGGTAAAGCTGATGCATGAAGCAGGCTATGAGTTGGGGAACCTTGACGCTACACTGATCTTGCAAAAACCCAAAATTAGTCCCTTCAAGGAAACAATCCGGTCTAACTTGTGTGACCTACTCGGTGCTGATCCCTCTGTTGTCAATCTCAAGGCCAAGACTCATGAGAAAGTCGACAGTCTTGGGGAAAACAGGAGCATAGCTGCTCATACCGTAGTTCTCCTGATGCGGAAGTAGAATATTGCAAGTATACTACATAATACAGAAATTGAATTGTATTGTAGTGTACAAGAGGTTACTACACTATCCCTTATGTAAGATGTCTAGTCAAGGAAGAGTAATAAAGCTAGGAACATGAAACTAAATAGCAATCATTTTGGGTGTTCGTGTTATATTTTCTCCAGACTTAACCAGTTTAACGAGTCCGTGGCTCTGCTCATTTGTTAACTCCTGCAGGATTTAAGATTTCCAAGTGTTGACTTCATTGAAGGGACACTATGCAAAACACGTGGTTGCATACTTTTGCAACAAATTTATAGCATATGTACGTAGGTACAGATAAGAAATAAGTTTCTGAATAAATTCACATCCTGTGATATTGGAAGTATCAAACATAGTACATGGGTTTACACAAGATTGTTTCTCCAGCAGACAACAAATAATCAAAATTTGAACCTAAACAGAGCATCAACCATTCCATGTTGCGAATCCTTTGCTGCTTTCAGTAAGCATATTAGCATAAGAACTTCATAGCAGCAAGATTTTCCTCTCCATTCTGCTGGCATATCAGAATGTTGATTCATGGGGACTATTGCCTTTTAAATTACAACAAAGGTAATTTAGATGCCTACGGCAGGATTACAAAAGATAGATTGAGTTAGCATGCCAACTGCAGCGTCCTTTAAATCCCTTGAGCATTCAGTTTATATTTACTTTTTTATATTCACTTATAGGTCTATACTACACCCAGCACCCCAATTAATAGATATAAAAGGTCACCTTCATAACTCTAGCATAAGAAAATCAAGCATTTGCCGTCAACTAATTTACACTCACTAGACTAAGCTGATGCACATCACCAGCTACAGCTGTCATGTGCTTGTTCATACTGTGCCATACAGCATATATTTTTTCAGCGTCATGATGCCTTGTATCCGCTGACACAAACTTAAAACCCTCAACCCCTCCTACATCCACAAAACTCCAACCGGTCTCCTTTCTTAAACCGTCTCTCTTCATGTCAGCTCTAATCTTTGCAGAGTCTTTCCATCTCCCAGCCGATGCGTAGATATTTGACAAAGAGACTCTCCATATATCACTCTCGGGTTCCAAGACTAGCAATTCTTTAGCAGCCTTTTCTGCAAGATCAACATTACCATGAAGCTGGCAAGCAGCCAGCAGAGGTCCCCAAATCGATGAGTTGGGAGGAACAGGCATATCCCTGATAAATTCTTCTGCCTCGGTAAATCTCCCAGACCTTCCAAACAGATCCACTACACAAGCATAATGATCCATGCAAGGCTCAATGCCATGGTCCCTTCTCATGCTTTCGAAGCACTTGTATCCTTCTGAAATCAAACCAGAGTGACTGCACGCAGATATCACATTCAAAAACGTGATAGCATTGGGAGTATGTGCTCCAACATCCGTCAGCTGGTGGAAATACCTTAGAGCTGAACGACCATCTCCGTGTAACCATAAGCATTGATCATCGAATTCCAGGAAACAAGGTCCTTAACATCCATCTGCCTGAAGATCTGCTCAGCGGAATCAATTCTTCCTAACTTTGCATACATGCTTATTAGAGAGTTGCAGATCGAGACATCATTCACAAATCCATGTTTTTCAATGTATCCATGGAGCATCTGCCCTTGCAGCAGCAATCCAGAATTGGAGCATGCCTGAACTACGCTCAGGACAGTGACGAAATCCGGCACAAGCCACCACCACCACCACCACCACCACTATGAAGAGTGCTGAAAAGGTCTAAGGCTTCATTTAGATGATCACTCTTGGCAAGACATGATATCATGGTGTTCCATGAAACAATATCTTTAACTTTCATGCCTTTAAACACCGAGTGTGCAGCGTCAACTTTCTCAAATCTAGCATACATGCCCATGAGGCAGTTTTCAATGCTGATTCTTGGGAGAGCACACAATTTAATCAAGTGTGCATGGATTTCTCTCCCATAAAGCAGGGATCCTGAAACTGTGCAGCCCTAAATAAGCGCGCCAAGAACATCAGCATTAGAGCACACGTTCCCTCTCCTGAGGTACAGATCCTCGAAAAGCAGTGCAGCCTCTTCAATTAAGCCATTCTTCGCATACATCATGATGAGAGAATTCACCACCGAAACATCGTCCTCAAGCCCCAACCGAGCAACAAGAGCGTGCACCGGACTGAACAATCCCGAGTGGCCCATCAAAGAGCACGCCTGAATAACACTCAACATGGTAACATTGTTGGGAAGGACACCATCTTCCAGCATCATGACGAACACCTCGAGAGCCTCTGCTAGCAACCCATTGAGCACGCACCCTGAGATAACCGCAGTCCAAGAAACAACATCCCTGCAAGCCAATCGGAGAACCAGCCTCCGCGCGCTGACCACATCCCCAACCTTGGCGTACATATTGATCAACGAGCCAACCACGAACGGGTCGGCACAGAACCCATTTGTCACAAGGTAGCCATGAACCATCCTCCCCAGCCACTCGTCCTTGGCGAGTCCACAGGCCTGCAGGAGCGCGGCCACGGTGAACTCGTTGGCGCGGACGGCTCCGTCGTCCTCGTGCGCATCCTGCGCCAGCATGTCCACGAAGGCGCGGAAGGCGTCCAGGGGCGCGTCGAGGCGACAGTGGAGCGAGATGAGGGTGGAGTAAGTGGCGGCGTCACGGCGCGGCATTTCGTCGAGCAGATGGAGCGCGTGGGAGTGGAGGCCGCATTGGACGTAGGCGTGCAAGAGGGAGTTGGAGGCGGTGAGGGGCTGGGAAGAGTGGAGGTTGCCGGACTTGAGGAGGACGGCGTGGAGCGCGGTGATGAGCGGCGCGTCGCGCCGCCCTGCGGCTCCACGGAGGAGGCCGACGGCGGCGGGAGCGGTGGTGGTGCCGGTACGAGTTGGGGGCGGGGGCGAGGAAGGAGTGGAGAGCGAGAGCATCGGAGCTCAGCTGTGAATGGATTACTTCGGGGTTGTAGTCAGCGTAGGATTTTTTTTTTTGTACAAGGGGTGGGGCCACGAAGGACCCTCAGCTGCTTTCATAATCAACCACGTGGCGGTACAAATTACAAGGAGGCCCTTTTACAACTCTTGTCCTAATGAACCTAAAATTTGAAGATAAGGTCTCCAATCTTACAAACACACCCCTGATACAAAGAGTAAAAAAACAATCAGGTACAGGGCAACACCACCACCAGTCGCCGACGATCTCCAGGTGCAAGAAGCACCGAGATTCGAGAGGGAAGAGCTCGGTCTCTCTTCCGGCGAAGCACCACTGCCACCGGCCAGCACAAGGTCACCGGGGACGAACCACTTGGCAACCAGGCGCCGTCGAGCTCCGGGACATGGCCAAAAGAGCCTCCACCTTGGAGGCAGAAACAGGGCCGCCAAACCGGCCATAGATCGCGACAGCAGTCAAGACCGCCGCGTGAGTCGCCCAACGATGCAGCGGGAATGGCCTCCCCAGCCTAGCCGTCACCGAATGTCTCCCCCCAACTCCCTCGCCACCGAGGCCGGCCAAGATGGAGGAAGAAATAGGAAACTCACCAAGAAGGAGGCCACAGCGCTTGATGAAGAAGCTAGCTCCGAGCGGCCCCTGCTTCGGCTTCCACCATGGAAGCCTGCTGGAGACGCGCAGCAGCAGCCGTCCCGCGCCGCGCTCGAACGCCGAGACGGACCAGCTCCAGATGACCCGTGGGGTAGCAAATCCCCTTGCTCCATCCATCCTTCCACCACCACGGCGACGAAGACGAATAGAACCAGAGCAGCACCCCACCGAACTGGAAAGCTTCAACCCTCCGGTCCTCTCCTTATCAGCCACCATGGCCAAGGACCAACGGGGACAGAGAGAGTCGCGGCTTACCAGCTCCAGATTATTCCAGCAAGAAAAGGGGGAACATGGGAGCGGGGAGAGCTGGAGCAACACCTCGCCATGGAATCAGCTGGGAGGCGCCGGCCCAGAGAGCAGCAACCCCCTCTCCCCTACCTTCCGTCCCGCCGGCAAGCAACCAAGGAAGAGAAGCTTGAGGGGAGGTGTCGGCGCATCTGGAGCCGCCCACCTCTTTATTCGCTGGGGAAGAACTAGCAAAGGAAAAACCTACAACTACTAGAAGCCAGACCCCCCTCACACTCCTCGCCGGCCACCATGGCCGCCGACGACGAGAGGGAGAGAGGCCGGCGAGGGGATCTGGGAAAGAGAAGCTCAAGGAGAGCAGTCGGCACAGGGCACATGCAACTCGAAAGCCTCTTCAGCGTAGGACTGAGCAGAAGGAAAAGCAAATGACTGAGCATCTCACCGGCGCCCCTCAAAATGCGTAGACGTCAATTTGGATTTTGGAGGGTCCAGAACATGAAAAAAATAGCGCGTTATATTTATTGTTTATTCTTGTTGAAAAATCCTTTACTTTTTTGTTTATTCTTGTATATTTTTTCAAAACACTATATAGAATATAGCACGGTTAGCACACTATAGTGTGTATAGCATCTGGAGGAGGCAACCGCTATTTCTTTTAGCACGTTATTTTTTTACCTTGGTTCCGAAAGGGCCGACTGCTCCGTCAAATTTAAACGATAGGCTCAAATTTCATTCAAATTTACAACAAAATTTGAATTAAAAACCTAACACAAAAAACATAATCTAGTTCGACAACGTGAGGGGTTGTCGTGCGGCACTGGCTTGCGTGTGTCCAGTGATTCGTGCGCCAGTCTTCTCGTCGTCGCTGCTTCACACGCCACCTGGTGGTGCGCCTTACCCATCTGCATGCAAGCGGCAAGTGTTGCCTCGGCATGAGCTTGTAGCGCCAATGTCGGCCATAAACTGGAGGGTGGCCGCCTCTCTCACAAATGTGGCGATGTGGATCTCCCTAACGCGACCCTCAATGGTTGTGTTAGTCTACTCGGTGACCACTTCCCTCACATGTCGGTGAACCCTCTCCCGGCGCATGATGTCAACAAGGCAACCTGCTCCGGCACCCAGGGAGACGGCTCCTGCTCCTCCTCCTCTGCCTCCTCGACATCTTCGTCGTCTGAAGGCGGGGTTGGTGGCGCCTATGCTTGTACAATCAGGGTGGTCTAGGTGGTGACGAACAATTGTTCGCGGGGGTGAGATGGGATCACAGGGGAGTCGACGGTACGGCAAACCATTTTATAGGGATTTGGAGCTCGGCGAGAAAAGGTGGCGAGGACAGGATCCAGCAGGTGGTTGGCCTGCTTGGGAGACGACGACCCATGGGAAACCAGCATCATCCGACTGGGGAACCGAGAAGGTAGTTGGAACCATTAAAACAACACTGAATCATACGTGGTATGCGTATCCAGCACCCCCAAGCCGGTTCCGAAGGTTGAGCACAAATAAGAGCAAGCTGATTGTCATGTCACCTATAGCCAACCAAATAGCCAACGTGTATAATAGTTTCCTCGCAAAAAAAAAACATGTATAATAGTTAGATATAAGAATTTGTTATTTTATTAAGACATGACCCACCTCCCATTACAAAGTGAGTAGAGCATGTGTTGCTCTTGCTCCCATTCTCTCTCCTCTTCTCTCCTCCATGTCATTCAAAAAAAATGCTCTCTCCTCTTCTCGCCTGCTTACATAAGCTTAGCTTAGAGTATCTCCAACCGGTCCCCTCAAATCCTCCCTATACGTCCGGCAGCACAGCCCGGACGAGTCCGGCAGGAAAAAGAGTGAAAAATCATCACCCAACCGGTCCCCTCAAACTGCCCCTATACGTCCAGACTGTCCAGTAACTCCCAAAGTCAAGGCATATATGGGGAGAGTTTGGGGTAGGATTACCTGTCCGGTCACACGTCCGGGCTGTCCGCTTGGACCACTTTTTCCTGTCTTTTTCTTTCTTTTGTCCTTCATTTATTTTTCTCTCCTTCTCCACCAATCACATGCAAATGACCCCACATTTTGAGAAGACTTTGAGATACATGGTTGGAGGAGACCACTTTTAGGGGCGGTACGGTCACTGTCCACGAACACGCCCGGACATGTCCACGGACAGTTTGGGAGCCAAATTTGACCATTGTGGTTGGAGATGCTCTTATAAGCTTATTGTACCTGCTGTAAGACTAGCCATAGTGAGAGTAACATAGGTAATAACATGCATGCCACCTAAGCAAAAAAGATGATGTGGCAGCTAATTAATATGGAGAAAGACAAATAGAGTAACATAGATAGTTACCGTAACATCACACACCCCAAGACAAAATGAGTCTACAACCTAATAAATGCTATCATGCATGATACCACAAATAAGTTACTACCCACTATGAAGGTAGTAACATAGGGTAGTAACATGAGTATGTTACCACTCAATGTTACTCCCCACTATGAGTAGTCTAAGGGGTTGTTGCCAATATTTTTCAAACAGTCTAGACCAATAGGGGGCTTCGCCCCGGGGCCATTTTCTTGTCCAGACACCATTGGGCCAATGGGGACGCTCTTAGGACCCGTTAACACAGTTTTTGGAGATATATCAGACATACTAGTTGAATTTGGCGCGGCGTCACGCCGCACCCGTTGTAATTCAAAATGTTGAAATCCGTCGGAATTTGTCGTCTAGAGTATGTCTAAATACTTAGTGAATTAAAATGTACAAATATGCTTGTATTTTGCCATAATTTTTAATTTAACTCCATAGTTAGAGAATGCATGATACGAGCATTTATTAATTTTAACTCTATAGTTAGATAAAGTTCATTTGGATTGTGTCTAGATATTCACCAAATTGGAATGTTCAAATATGTTTGCATTATGCCATAAGTAGTTAGCATATATTTTTTGAGCATGTTGATATATTTTAGAGTATCTCCAAAAAAAAATAGCAAGTTGAAATGTTCAAATATGTTTCTATTTTTTCAATAATATTTAATTTAAGTCCATAATGAGTGGAAAAACACATTTATTGAATTGAATTCCATATTTAGAGAAAGTTCATCTAGATTATATCCAAATATTTACCAAGTTGAAATGTTAAATTTAAGTCCATTATTAGAGGAAGTGCATTATGTGAGCATTTAATAAATTTAACTCCACATAATTAGAGGAAGTGCAATTGTTTTTTGTCCAAATATTCACCAATTCAAAATATTTAGACATGTTTGATGCACATTTATTGAATTGAATTCCATATTTAGGGAAAGTTCGTCTAGATTACATCCAAATATTTACCAAATTGAAATGTTCAATTTAAGTCCATAATTAGAGGAAGAGCATTATGTGAGCATTTAATAAATGTAACTCCATATAATTAGAGGAAGTGCAGTTGTTTTTTGTCCAAATATTCACCAATTCAAAATATCTAAACATGTTTGTTTTTTGCCATAAATAATTAGCATTTATTTTTTGAGCATTTTGATGACTCCATATAATTAGAGGAAGTGCATTTGTTTTTTGTCCAAATATTCACCAATTCAAAATATTTAAACATGTTTGATTCACATTTATTGAGCTGAATTCCATATTTAGGGAAAGTTCATCTAGATTATATCCAAATATTTACTAAATTGAAATGTCAATTTAAGTCCATAATTAGAGGAAGTGCATTATGTGAGCATCTAATAAATTTAGCTCCACATAATTAGAGGAAGTGCATTTGTTTTTTGTCTAAATATTCACCAATTCAAAATATCAAAACATGTTTATTTTTTACCATAAATAGTTAGCATTTATTTTTCTGAGCATTTTGATGTATTTTTCATATTTTTCCGATGGGTATTTATAGAAATACTTCAATTTTGTGAAAAAAAAATTTAAAAAGAAAAAACTGGGAGGTCAGGCAGGAAGCTCACGGCGGCGGCGATTCCGGCATGCCTCGGGCGTCCCAGCACGCGAGACTTGACGGAAATGGAGAGGGGATAAGCATGCATGAATTTGACATAAACATACAAGTTACAATTTTCTAAACATTTTGGTATATTACTTGTATTTTTCTGGTAACCGTGCCTACAACGGGAGAAAAATCCGCGAAGTTCAAACCAATAAATCGGCCTATCCATAATTAGTTATTTTGTTCTCCTAAATAAGTATGGTTAAAAGTTGTTAAATATGCATGAATTTTGATACCAGGAGACGGATTTAATTTTTTGAACATTTTGATATATTGAACACATTTTTCTGAATTGCAGATCAGAAGTTATAGATTATACAATTTTGGACATTTTTCTGAAATTTCTGGAAATGTTTAAAATTCTGATAACAAGACCCACATGGCAGGATTTTAATAATTGCCGAAATTACTTATCAAAATGAATAAAATTCTGACAACTGGGGCCCACAATGACGTCACTTGCTGACGGAGATGGCCGCGTCGTTGCGAGAAGGTCCCTGGATTGTCCGAAAATTTGAAATAAGTCCCTCCGTCGTACAGAACGACCAAGGATGGCTTATTCTGGAGGACCAATTTACAATTTGTGGAAAACGCGGGGGCTTTTCTACAAAAAGCGGTCAGGCACTGTTCAACACTCACACAACGCCTACTACAAAATACATATGCCACGACATAAAGGACTTGATATTATGCTGCTCAACTGCAATGCATTGCGGCATGATTGTAAGCATAGTTGCAGAAAGCCAAGGGAGCGCACCAACTTTGAACACAGAAGATGCACCAGTGCATCTGAACATCTCATAGCTAATTCACTTCCATATGTCAATATTAAAAGGACAAACAAACCTTTGTATACGTCAATATCTGCAAGTCGATTGATGAGTGAGATCTACCTTAACCTAGAGGTGCAAAGTTTCTTACAGTTCCCCGTACACATATATGTTCAGAGGCTCTCATGTATCAAATCCCTGCTAGCATCCATACATTGACAAGGTTCAAAACCTCCACGGCTTTCAAGTATGATGATACCAGCTCAGTCGTCTTCCATTAGTTTTCTTTCTTGCTATCCAGATCTTCGAGAGCAGAGAGTCGTTCAACAAGGGTGGATGGGAGTAGTGATATGCTGAATACCATGGATCTGTGTTCATTGCAGATAAGTTCTCTTCCTGAAATTTTCAAGCATATATCAAGTTAGTTAACTCAAATCTTCGTACGGTTATACTTCCACAGCATGTGTATATCACTAACATAGATGAACCACAAATAGTACTCAAACAAGAAATTTCACGAGAAGAGAGGCAAGGATGCTAGTAGTTTCTCAAACAAATCCAGCAATGGATTTGGGAGAAAAAATGGCTTGATGGACCATCAATTATGGTCAGATCTTCAAGTAAGGTGTTGATGTCCAGTTGAAAAATAACAGTGCTTCCACGGTCAACTATAAAAACACAGAATAAATAAGAAGGGCCTTTAAATAATTACCTGTAGTTTAACAAGGGCTCCCCTGAGCTCAGGAGCATACCCAAGGTTCTTGGCAAAAGCATCAGCCTGGACATCGAGATCGGATTAGATAAGTGCAACCAAATGTTTTACATCTGGCAATGCAGAAAAACTGAGACAAGAAGAATGAACCTGAAATTCAAATGCTCTGCTGACAAGGTTGAGGCAAAAACTCAGAAGGTGTTGGACAGGTATGATGGTGTGCTGTCATGAAAAATAATGTGTGTGTCAATCAGATAGCAGTGACTACAATGCTTGAAAGACAGCTGAGGCTCAATTCATTTCAGAAAGATTGGATTGCTAAGGCAGAATTTATACCAACACATCTACAGGCAATAAACTAATAGCACAATAATACTTACAAAAATACATGAGCATAACATACCATAAAAATGATCAGTCCAATTATCATGGGCTGATCGTCGAAACCAAAACTTTCAAAGAGATCTTTGGAATTCCTTACTAGAGTGTATCCTCCGAATTGCATAAATGTAAGCAGCTGCAAGTAGAAAATGAGGTGAAGAAAATAATTTGAACATCAAAACAATGCTTGAGATGGCAGTTTTCTTTTGAAATAAAATCAAATTTCAAACAGGTTTTCAGCAACTAATGGAATGGGGACACAAACTGATATTGTGACGCATTATCACACGGTCACACCAATTCCACCAGTAACACTAGAACACTGCACCATGAAGATGCCTATAACGACATTCATGCTTAATGGTTTTCAGTGTCCGTTGGTGCTTGTTTACGTCTGAAAACTGATTTCCTGCTAATTTAAGCTAGGAATTATTTTGTTAAATATTCATCCATCTAATTAACTTCCCTCGTGAGTATAATCTAAGTAGCTACTCATTAGTCATTACTCATCACATCACATCCACTATAAGGATTAGCACCACCTACGAGGGTCTTCATCAGAAGAAGTATGTTCCACTTTGTGCAAACTAAACAGGATACTTCGCTAGAAATAGTACTGCTTGAATTTTTAGTTTTTTACACTAGATGTGTCTAAAAAAACTGCTTGGAATTTGTACACACTTTCTTATCAATTCCTCCGACCAAGGTTAATTTTGTTTCCTACCTCCTAATCCAGTAATCATATGCCAGCTGATGCAGCATTATAAGGTCCTTCCGACTTCCGAGAAAAACAACGGCACAAGCCCTTTCAGGAACCAACAAAGGACTTCGGGGCTAAACCCAACTATTAGGGCAGGTTCACTGGATGACTACCATATCTTTAAGTAGTGTTTGGTTGCTTGGATGAAGTTGGATGGGAGACCAGCATGTGTTGTTTACGTTGTGTACATGCACAAAATAGTACATTCTCATGCTGTTTATAACGCTTGACCTTTTGAACGTTAGTGTCATTGATAAGTTGACAGTAGTTAATACGCAACAGTCAGCTCCTGTACAACATTTTTTTTGGCAGATGACTAATGTTTTGCACAAATTTATCACACAAGCACTCAAAAGTTATCAAAATCCATCCCTCGTGAGTCGTCACTCCAAGGTTCCAACAAAACACAATTCTGGATCATCCCATCCACACCTATCACTCACACCAAACATACAATTGGCTCACCAATTCAATCAACCTAACCAAACACAGAGTTGACTTGCCCCACTCCTACCAACCTGGATGGCCATCTCCCATCCAATTTCTTGCATGTCACCAAATGCTACCTTAGGTACCTAGTATGCTAATGCTAATGCAACAAAACTAAAAGAGTGACTGGAATTAGTGATCTGGGTGAGAAAATACCTGGACAGCTACAAATGAATATGTAGTGTGGTTGAGTTTCCAGTGCCCAAGCTCATGTGCAAGAACAGAAACTACCTCGTTATCATTAGTACACTGAAACAAACACAACAAAGTTAAGTACTCAAATTCATGCATGCATTCCCAAAATTGCAACAGAAAAAAATGAACACGGTACAAAAACCGTGATTTGTTTGAACCTGCTGAATCAATGTGTCATAAAGAACAATGCGCTTATTCTTGAAAAATCCATACATGTAAGCCTGGAAGAGATTGAAAGTTGAAATCATATTCGAGAAGTATCGATAACTAGTTAGCAATGACACTAACTCCGAAGATAGAGAATCTAACATACATTACTGTGACTTGATCTGGTTGACCCATCCACCACAAAAGCTTTTTCAAAGGAAACTTGAGGGAATCTGCTAACTTCTCTATTTTCTCCCTGAGTGAACCTTCAGGAAGCTGTTAAAATCAGAAACAATTATAGTTCAGTTATACCATGAAGTTACAATGCAGATGCAGCTTGAATGCCTAAACCATTCTCACACAAAAACATATTGAACGACGCAAATACAAGGATGCAGCGCAGCAAAAAAGATACTCACAGGAGTGAATTTGTTGAACAGAGGAGCGATCATGATGGGGTAAATTGTCATCATCAGGAGAGCTAGCGCAAACATAAAACCCCAGAGATATATTGCTAGGTAAGGACCTCCATTCTGAAGCAATACATGATAAAACGATTAATCAAGTATTCAGATAACTCAGTTCGATAACATATGACTCTTGTGATTCCAAAAAGGGTTAAAAGGCATATTTGATAAAGATGTTTGTTAGCATAATAATTAAGAATGGAGGGTGGCATAACAGAAAAAAATGAGGTACCTGTACTATAACGATGATAGCAGCCACAATTGGCGGTGCGAGTAAGATGGATAGAAAAATTCCCTTGATCATGTCCCTAATGAAGAGCCATATTGTTTGCTGAGAAAGGGCCACAGCAAGAGAAATATCAGCATAAATACAAAATTATTAAGTGCTACCAAGCACCAAATATTGACACGAGTTCATGTGTACGTGCATACATACATACTCCTTAATCCCTCTAAGTTCACAAACAGAACAGCGAAATTGAAAAATATAGACATATACCTTGTTAAAACCATGTCGAGCCTCAATAACAAATGTTGAATACAGAGAGAATGGCAAGTCCGTGATCTGTATTGCATCAAGTATGTATTAGGCTATCACATGTACATGAGAAGTTGCATCACCATGAGAGAAAACATGGCTATGACTATGAGCCCAGGCCAACATTAATGCTCAGGTGTTTCAGAAGAATTCAAAAAGAAAATGCTGATCAATCAACCATAAGGCTAAAGAATTAGAACTCTTGATGCATGCAAATTTGAAGAAAATAGATGCACCTCATGTTATAAATCATAAGTTAAAACAACTAATGAAAACGTTGAAATAAATAAGGGCTAGTAGTCTCTAATAAAAGCATAAATCTTTTCCAATGCACTCCATTAAACATAGCTATTTTAGAATTGAAAATTGTGCTGAAGAGGAGAGTCACAAGTATCTCTGCAGGACCAAAAGCAGCACACAGAAATGCATATCAATGAGTTTATAGGTGTCATAATGCTATGAAATTAAGTCCTGATTCATAGACATCTTCCTACAACAGCTAGGATCATAGATGATCAAACATTTGGAGCTTGAGAGCTAAAGCCAAACAGTCAAAGACTATTGAGGTTGTGTTAAAATAACTGAATATAAAAGGGGGAAAACTAATTAACACATCTGGCATTCTAAAGGAGGCAAATAGATTGCTGATACCTGTGACCAAACCATGACACCTGCTAAGAACGCAAGGGTATGTATTATCTCATTCTCTGCATTGAGGCCAACATTGGTTGCTAACTCTCCAGATTGCTATAAAAGGAAGAGGATAGTTAAAACCAGACTCTTGCACAGAAAGGGTAATGGAAGCCAGTTGAAGACTTTCTTTTACCTTCCAAAACCAAGGAAGAACTTTATAGTAGAGTATTGTGATATCGAACACTATAGTGACAGCCTCATGTACAAAATTGAAATTACTGCAAGAGGAAATATACCTGTCAGTACAGACACTCTAGAAGATACAGACAAGACTACATTGGAATACAGCTAATGAAATTAGTAGTCAGAAATGATTTATAAAACAGAGTATGGTTGCAAGAACTTAGTAGAGTATTTTAAGAACCTTTTGTCGAGGCTATAAGCTCTTGCCTGCTCAAACTTTTCATTACTAATTACTCCTGCCAGGGATTTTGGCAACGTTGGCAATTTAAGGGCTCTATGCTGACGGATGTTAAGATATGTCTCAAATATGTAATTGAGAATCATAAAGCCTGCAGAAGGGACAAACATTAAGACGAGGATGCCAGTAGTAAAAAGTAGGTATATTAATAATGATGGTGACAAGGTAAATATATGACATAATAAGAGAATTAAAAATACGAAATCTTTATTTCATACATATGAGCTGTTGAAAAAATGTGGACCAGCTTATGGTAAGAAGGCTGACATTTTTCCGAGTGAAGTGTCATCAGCCATCACCTCATATTACTTGTGCTTAATTCAGAAAATATTTGACTCATTTGATGCTACTAGTAAGTGATCATAAAGTTTACACAATATTGCATCTTGTTACATAACAGAGCTTGAGAACATAAACAAGTTCATGCATAGGTTGATAACAACCATCCATCTCAGTCAGATGATCCAATATGACCTATAATACTTACAAAAGGACGTTCACTGTATCCCCAAGAAGAAACACTTGTGTCAATTTTGATTTTGCGGATGCTCCTGCCATTCTTAACACTCTGCACTATCAGATAAGCCAATCTACCCAACACCTCAGATCACAGCTCCCGGTTAACATCAAAAGGCGAAGGCTTTTATCACTAAGTCCTTAAGAAGTTAAGATCACTAGGCTAACGATAGAGAAATCAAACTACCCAGCAGCCCACTACGACGCTGCCACACTCAAACGGCTCCACAGCACGGGAAAATCCGGCAGCGGGAAGAAAATCCGAACCCCCTCTAACCCCTAGGGTTTACACGCGGATCCCGCGCCGATCGAAATCCCATAGGCCCCACGGATCGAGCAAGCAAACGAGCGAGAACCATGCGGAATGAGCACCGGAGAGAGGCGGAATCTTACACAGGACGGCCTCCAGGTAGGGCAGCGCCATTGGAGCCGGACGCGGTGGGGGCGTCGAGGGGCGACGGCTGCTTGTGTCTCGAGCGAGGGCCGGAGGCGGAGGGGCCGGGCATAAGACGAGGGACAGTAGAAAGCGGAGGCGGGGGCGGCGTGATGCGGAAAAGGGTAGGATGACCTCGCTCGGCCGGAGTTGGGGAAGGGGACTAGAGGTATAAATATGGCGTCTTCGTGGCTGCACTCACACCATCTCCAACCGGCGACCCAAAATTGTCCGACGTGCCCACGAACAGCGACCTGACAATCCCTCAAAACCGTTTCCTTCAACTGTAATCTTCAAATCAGCCACCTCAAATCCATATTGACATGCAACGTAGATTATATAGGGAGATAGTTCAAAGGTAGTTCAACGTAGATCATACGGATAAACATAGTTCATCAAGCACGGACATAGTTCTAACACACACAATAATCGGACAGAGTTCATCACACACGGATACAAATTCGTCATCGGACAAACAAATCGGCCAGACCGGAACTTCTCATCACAGCAGGGGAATCGGGTCGTTCTCCGCTCTCGCCATTGATTCGCGTTCCCTTTGCCGAGCGCACCGTGCCTGCCGATCCTGACTCTAGATCTCCCTTGCCTTTCTCGTCATTGCTTCGCGTACCCTTGCCGAGAGCGTTGTTCCGTCAGAGCCTGAGTCTCCGCTTGGCACACCCTCTCCCTCTTATCGGAGTCCAGCGTGTAGTCCACGAACGGACTATCCTTCAGTATGGCCAAACAAGGGCCGAGCTGCCATTCCATCATGCTCGGCCACCCAGAAATCACATTGAACATTGGGATGGCATCCTTCATCTACCAAATAGAATATCCAGTCAACACTGAAAGTGCATGTGTTGACCCATGCGTGGTTTTGGTAATTAATGACAATCCCTATGGACTAATGGTTGCATTGAGATATACTTGTAGATCTTGTCCATAGGAAAAGATTGGAGTTCATGTGTTGGACTCTAGAAGATTACATGATGATTAATGCTCTATTCAAGAGTTTATATGAAGAATGGTCATGTGAAGAGTTGAGCTTATTGCAAGCATGGTTTGGAAAAGAAGATGGTGAACTTCATGTTTACCTCCAAGCCATCATCTATATCAAGAGAAGAATATGAAGCGCAAGTGGATACATGAATACCGAGCTTAGAGAGTCTCTCCCATAATGGAGTATGGGGGAGCATTTGGAGAAGTCTTCATCAAGCATGTGCTAGCAAGCACAATCAAGAAAGGTGTTCCAACTTGAGGGAGTCAAGATCGTCATCATCTAGCTCAAGTGGAATGCGCAAGGTAAAGGTATGATCTTGATAGGGTTTCTATTTTACCGGTCTCGTGGTATTAGTGGGAGACCGGGTTATAGGATAGACGGCGTACTATCAAGAGGGCTCTCAAGTGAGTAACTTGATCGCATCTTTGTGGAGAGCTCAAACCTTTGCATACTTGGCATATCATCTTTCTTGGTTCTTATTTGGCTTTTATCCATGTGAAATTTAGATCTTGTGTTCATCTCCATACCAAGCTCTAGTTCATCAAAAAGGGATTTCATTTGAATATCTTGTGGTGTTTTTGATGTTGGTGGTTTTACCGGTTCGTCTCTTGTAGAGAGGTCAAACTCTCCTCTTGTGTTATCCTCCTCACATGATGGACTATGATGTGTATATGCATGATCTTGTAGTGCTTGTGATTATCTTCGGAGCAAGCCCAAGATCATTGAAAACGGAGTCCGGATGGAAAACTTGTTGCGTTCTCGGTGTTGGAAATATTACCGGTCCTCCTCGAGATAAGGCCCAAGATCATTGAAAACGGAGTCCGGATGGAAAACTTTTTGTAGGAAAGCTCTTGTCGCTACCTTTCCAACCTCGTTGGTTTCATCTCGTTTGGAGCTTCCTTGCAAAAGTTATTGCATTTCAGGCTTTGCTGTTTTGCTGGTTTTCCTGACCGGAGTCTCCGTGCCAGGACCGGAGTCTCCGCACCTCTGTGTCCGGAGTCTCCGTGGTTTCCTGTCCGGAGTCTCCGGTCCCTTGC
The DNA here is from genome assembly GCA_947311845.1 of Poa pratensis. Taxonomy (NCBI): domain Eukaryota; kingdom Viridiplantae; phylum Streptophyta; class Magnoliopsida; order Poales; family Poaceae; genus Poa; species Poa pratensis. The sequence goes on along the minus strand of CAMZMU010000107.1, from coordinate 24,181,894 downwards.
TTTCGAAGTTTCTCTGCTCCAGGCGTCGGCGCGTGCGGTATAGGGGTCTGGAGTTGGTCCGGAGTAACCCCGGAGTAGTCTCCGGCCTTCGTGGTCCGGAGTCTCCGGGGCAAGTTTCCTGCGTCGGCTATTTTTCTGCCCTTTCTGCGTCCGGAGTCTCTGCCCTTTTGGTCCGGAGTCTCCGCCCGGGCCGGAGTCTCCGGCCTTCGTGGTCCGGAGTCTTCGGAGTAAGTTGGCTGCAACGGCTCTTTTTTCTGGGAGGGGTATAAATACCCCTCCACCTTCCTCCAGCCAACTAGCTCTTCCAAGCACGTTTTTCCCCTCTCTCTCCTCCACTGTTGACCTTGGAAAGCTTGCCCCTCTCCCAATTCCTCCCATGATTTTTGCATATCTTTGAGGGATTTGAGAGAGGAGATCTAGATCTACATTTCCACCAATCCATCTCTCCTCTAAGTGAAGGAAAGTTTCTTGATCTAGATCTTGGAGTTCATTTGTTGTGTTCTTCGTTGTTCTTCCTCTTCTTCTCCCCCCATAAGCATTAGTTGCTTGTGGTGGGATTCGAGAGTGAAGGATTTGAGCCTTGTGCTCTTGCCATTGCTTCGTTGCATCGGTTTATGCTCTCCACGAGTATCGTGGAAGTTGAAAGCTTGTGAACTTGTTACTCTTGGGTCTTTGGACCCTAGATGCCCGTGTGGTGGTTGAGACCCTTGTGTGGTCACTTGTAGCTGTTCGGGAGCCCCCAATCCCGTTGTGGGTTGTGCCCGGTTCGTTGTTGAAAGGCTCCGGATTTCCGCCTCGAAGGATTCCGATAGTGGAAGGTGAACCAAACCTTTGTGGTGCGGTTCATCGGAGAAGAAGGTGAAACCTTTGTGATTGTTGAACCATTGTGTTGGTTCACACCTCTCCAACGAGACGTACTCCCCTAAAAAGGAGGAAGTCGGGAATACATCCTCGTCTCCGCGTGCCTCGGTTATCTCTATACCCGAGCTCTTTACTTATGCACTTTACATTGTGATAGCCTTCGTGCTTAAAGTATTCTATATTTCTATCACCTTATTCCTTGTCTTGCTTAGCATAAGTTGTTGGTGCACATAGGTGAGCCTAGTTTATTTAGATTGTTGCTTGTTAATTTAAACACCTAGTTTTTCCGCAATTATCAAACCTAAACCGGAAAGTTTTAATCGCCTATTCACCCCCCCCCCCCCCCCCCTCTAGGCGACATCCTTGTCCTTTCAGACACAAATGAAGCTAATGGAGTATAGCAACATAATGAAGCACAAGAAATTCACACAGCCCACTTCGCCATAGCATCCGCGAACTTGTTGATGTCGGCTCGGAGAGATTGCTCGGTGCGCATCCTCCACCAAAATGAATCATTGAACACTTGATATATTCTCCTCCAAAATGAAGCATGGTTGGAATAACTTCTGTCCTGACCATCTAACACGCCACCCACGTCTTGCACAACAGCTCATCCACCAAACGAGTAGCGCATCCCTCTTCCTCCGATCTATAAATTCAACAAGTTCCTAAATTTCTAATTTGTACTACAAATTTCTACATTCTACATATTACAATGGTCAAGGTGAATGGAGGAACATACCTATGGAGGAGCCACCACTGGTCCGTCTCCGGCAGTTGCAGAACTGCCCGAACAGGCGAAGCACAGAGCCTTGGTCACTGGAGCTGCTGCCGGCGGCGCGGGTTTCTTCTCCTCCCCAGCCTCGCTACATACCTCCTCCTCCTCTTCCGCAAAGGCATCCCAATACATCTCAGTCCTGGACAAACCAGATCCGCTGCCAGAGCCGGCCATGGTCGAAGCTACGGGAGTGGAGAGGACGGGGAGTAGAGTGGAGTGGAAAGGGGATCAGAGAAGAGTAAGCTAGGCTTTGATCTGGGGTGGGATGGAGTGGATATATGTGGGGTCGGAGTGGGTGGATCCGACGTGGCGGGCTGTCCGGGCCGTCCCAAACCCTCCCACATATGGCTGGCTTTGGGGTTTGCCGGAGAGCCCCGACGTTTGGGCTGAGTTTGGGGAGCCGATTGGGTGCGTGTTTTTAGCCTAGGCTGTCCGCCCGGACGTTTGGGGAAGGTTTGGGGGAGCCGGTTGGAGATGCTCTCACACGCCGGAACTTGGGGGAAACGCGTCATCTGGTTATCGACTAAGGGCATGTACAGTGGGGTGATGTCAGTCTTCCCTTAAATATGCCACGTTGGATTTTTGCTTATTTGGAGGAAAGAGAATGAAGAAAAAATATGGTTGTCTTCCCTTAGCTAAGGGATGATCTCTTAATTTTAAGAGAAGGCAATTTTCTCCATTGTAGCATATGTATTCCCTTATTAACACAATTTCACACAAAATTTAATTGATTCTCATTAATTGCTAGAGATGACAATAAGAGATAACACATTGTATGACTGATATTAATTGCCTTCCCTAAATGATGGGGAGGGCTAAAACAAGACCCGCCTTCTCTACCATTGTACATGCCTAAACCAACTTTTCTGATACAACGTCTCTTGTCGGGCGGGTCAATTTGACTCACTACATGTGCACGGACACGTTCGGAAGTGTGGACAGGTCCGACAAATCTTTAAATGTCCTCTCCTGCAACCACACTACACTAGATAGCAAATGAGTAGCAAACTATACATACTATGGTCTTAATCTTCTATTTCTACATAGCTAGATACCTATTATGTCCCCACGGGAGCCAGAGCAACCGGCCTCGTGGTCATTAGCGGCGGGCATCTCCTCTTTCTCCTCCTCCCCCTCGTTGTCGTCTTTGTCAGAGAAGGTCCTAGTCCTCATCGCAGATAGAGTCGTTCCTCCTCGACTAGGAAGGGGTCGCTCCTCAGATCAGCGATGACGGCTCGGTCCACGCCTTCATCCACGAGCTGCCACGATGTCTTGTGGCTCCATGGCGATGCGGAACTGCTCCCGCTCTTCTTCGAGGACAATGGCACGTATGCGGCTACGCCCTCGCCCCGCCTCCGCCGGGGGCCGCGTCCATGGCCCTGGCCATGTCACACTGCGGCCGTACTCAGGGTTCCATCCTCCCTCTCGTGGGACGCACATCTGTGCTTCAAGTTCCGCACATCACTTCGGGGTCAACTTCTTGTATCAGGCGACCTAGGCATGGTGTCGACGTTGGTGGATGCGGACGGGACGGGGAGTGGTGAGGGGAAGCTCACGTGGCGGCATGACAGGGAGGGAAGGAAGTGAGCGGTAGGTTTGGTTGACCGGGTAAATATAGTAAGAGAGGGACTCCCGGGCGGAATGCCGACCGGTCCGGCATGAATACGGAGACTGACCAATAACGCCACTCACTTTCTACGTGGGTTCATCATGTCCGTCCGGGCAGCCTTAAATTCCCTCCCCCCCAGCCACATACCGACTATTTGGACTGAGATGGGGGGTCCGGTTGGGTGACCATTTTTCGCCTGGACGTGTCCATGCTCACGTATAGAGTTGAAGTTGGTGTCTGGTTAGAGATGCTCTTATAGATTTTTATTTTTGTCACTGCATCTGGGTACATATTGATAGGTGGAAGTTTCCGACGTTGTTGTTGACGATGTTTTAGTAGCTCCAGGTAGGTAGATGTAGACAGGTAACCTTTGGTGTTTGAACTTATTAGCGATTTTCTTTTAGCAGAGCTTCCTTTTCTAAGTCTGGTATTTATGGAGGGAATCAGTTTTTAGTGAACCCAAAAATCATACAAAAATAAAGCAAGAAAAAAAATTGTGATAACACGAAACGGCTCGTCAAAGTGCCTATGGTTCCCCGAAGCCCATGTAGAGGCACATACGGTTGTTCTTCCCATAGATTTTTAACTGATCTTTCTCAACTAATCCTACTTATTCACCCCGTGTGTGTAAATCTTATGTTTTCCATCGCAGATTAGAAAATCAAAGCATTCCAAATATATGTCATATAAGGCATAAGCAAAGCTTCAAGCTCTTAGAGAATTTACCAAACACGTTGCATGCATGAATGAACAGATTCTCCGCGCTTGAACAAACCCAAAGTAGAACCATACAAGCTGGGTGTGACTCTAGTTAGCCTGCATGTTCGAAACTTACTTTAGAGATGATAATAAAGAACTGGAAGCATTCGTGGTTTTTTCCTGATATTCAGTTTCTAATCACGCGCCATTGTGATAATCCCAATGAATCGGTTGCCTTTTCAAAAAAAATACACAAGTCAGAGAACAAAACATAATCGAGAATGACGGAACAAATGAAAATCACACACGCAAATGTGCAAATAACTACTGGTGTGTCCATCTTGGACAGGCCTCATGACGTCGCCTTCTTTGGCATCTCGTTCACGATTTTCGAGCTAATGTGACGGGTCATGATTAAATGCGACAACAAAAACAATTGCGGATATTTTGAACAAAGTTGGGGACAAAGAAAAAAAATCAGCAAACGATAATAGCGCGGGTAGTGTTAGATAGAAAGAATATAACCGAAGATTGCACAAATAATTCAGAGGCCATGGGCAACTTCTGAAAGAATCATCAACTAAGGTCCTTTAGGATGATCTGATGGGGAATTAG